>JAUPFT010000005.1:31166875-31171875 GCA_036936625.1 Parnassius smintheus behrii | reverse complement strand
CACGCACACACGCGCACGCACACACGCGCACGCACACACGCGCACGCACACACGCGCACGCACACACGCGCACGCACACACGCGCACGCACACACGCGCACGCACACACGCGCACGCACACACGCGCACGCACACACGCGCACGCACACACGCGCACGCACACACGCGCACGCACACACGCGCACGCACACACGCGCACGCACACACGCGCACGCACACACGCGCACGCACACACGCGCACGCACACACGCGCACGCACACACGCGCACGCACACACGCGCACGCACACACGCGCACGCACACACGCGCACGCACACACGCGCACGCACACACGCGCACGCACACACGCGCACGCACACACGCGCACGCACACACGCGCACGCACACACGCGCACGCACACACGCGCACGCACACACGCGCACGCACACACGCGCACGCACACACGCGCACGCACACACGCGCACGCACACACGCGCACGCACACACGCGCACGCACACACGCGCACGCACACACGCGCACGCACACACGCGCACGCACACACGCGCACGCACACACGCGCACGCACACACGCGCACGCACACACGCGCACGCACACACGCGCACGCACACACGCGCACGCACACACGCGCACGCACACACGCGCACCACACGCGCACGCACACACGCGCACGCACACACGCGCACGCACACACGCGCACGCACACACGCGCACGCACACACGCGCACGCACACACGCGCACGCACACACACACGCGCACGCACACACGCGCACGCACACACGCGCACGCACACACGCGCACGCACACACGCGCACGCACACACGCGCACGCACACACGCGCACGCACACACGCGCACGCACACACGCGCACGCACACACGCGCACGCACACACGCGCACGCACACACGCGCACGCACACACGCGCACGCACACACGCGCACGCACACACGCGCACGCACACACGCGCACGCACACACGCGCACGCACACACGCGCACGCACACACGCGCACGCACACACGCGCACGCACACACGCGCACGCACACACGCGCACGCACACACGCGCACGCACACACGCGCACGCACACACGCGCACGCACACACGCGCACGCACACACGCGCACGCACACACGCGCACGCACACACGCGCACGCACACACGCGCACGCACACACGCGCACGCACACACGCAGCACACACGCGCACGCACACACGCGCACGCACACACGCGCACGCACACACGCGCACGCACACACGCGCACGCACACACGCGCACGCACACACGCGCACGCACACACGCGCACGCACACACGCGCACGCACACACGCGCACGCACACACGCGCACGCACACACGCGCACGCACACACGCGCACGCACACACGCGCACGCACACACGCGCACGCACACACGCGCACGCACACACGCGCACGCACACACGCGCACGCACACACGCGCACGCACACACGCGCACGCACACACGCGCACGCACACACGCGCACGCACACACGCGCACGCACACACGCGCACGCACACACGCGCACGCACACACGCGCACGCACACACGCGCACGCACACACGCGCACGCACACACGCGCACGCACACACGCGCACGCACACACGCGCACGCACACACGCGCACGCACACACGCGCACGCACACACGCGCACGCACACACGCGCACGCACACACGCGCACGCACACACGCGCACGCACACACGCGCACGCACACACGCGCACGCACACACGCGCACGCACACACGCGCACGCACACACGCGCACGCACACACGCGCACGCACACACGCGCACGCACACACGCGCACGCACACACGCGCACGCACACACGCGCACGCACACACGCGCACGCACACACGCGCACGCACACACGCGCACGCACACACGCGCACGCACACACGCGCACGCACACACGCGCACGCACACACGCGCACGCACACACGCGCACGCACACACGCGCACGCACACACGCGCACGCACACACGCGCACGCACACACGCGCACGCACACACGCGCACGCACACACGCGCACGCACACACGCGCACGCACACACGCGCACGCACACACGCGCACGCACACACGCGCACGCACACACGCGCACGCACACACGCGCACGCACACACGCGCACGCACACACGCGCACGCACACACGCGCACGCACACACGCGCACGCACACACGCGCACGCACACACGCGCACGCACACACGCGCACGCACACACGCGCACGCACACACGCGCACGCACACACGCGCACGCACACACGCGCACGCACACACGCGCACGCACACACGCGCACGCACACACGCGCACGCACACACGCGCACGCACACACGCGCACGCACACACGCGCACGCACACACGCGCACGCACACACGCGCACGCACACACGCGCACGCACACACGCGCACGCACACACGCGCACGCACACACGCGCACGCACACACGCGCACGCACACACGCGCACGCACACACGCGCACGCACACACGCGCACGCACACACGCGCACGCACACACGCGCACGCACACACGCGCACGCACACACGCGCACGCACACACGCGCACGCACACACGCGCACGCACACACGCGCACGCACACACGCGCACGCACACACGCGCACGCACACACGCGCACGCACACACGCGCACGCACACACGCGCACGCACACACGCGCACGCACACACGCGCACGCACACACGCGCACGCACACACGCGCACGCACACACGCGCACGCACACACGCGCACGCACACACGCGCACGCACACACGCGCACGCACACACGCGCACGCACACACGCGCACGCACACACGCGCACGCACACACGCGCACGCACACACGCGCACGCACACACGCGCACGCACACACGCGCACGCACACACGCGCACGCACACACGCGCACGCACACACGCGCACGCACACACGCGCACGCACACACGCGCACGCACACACGCGCACGCACACACGCGCACGCACACACGCGCACGCACACACGCGCACGCACACACGCGCACGCACACACGCGCACGCACACACGCGCACGCACACACGCGCACGCACACACGCGCACGCACACACGCGCACGCACACACGCGCACGCACACACGCGCACGCACACACGCGCACGCACACACGCGCACGCACACACGCGCACGCACACACGCGCACGCACACACGCGCACGCACACACGCGCACGCACACACGCGCACGCACACACGCGCACGCACACACGCGCACGCACACACGCGCACGCACACACGCGCACGCACACACGCGCACGCACACACGCGCACGCACACACGCGCACGCACACACGCGCACGCACACACGCGCACGCACACACGCGCACGCACACACGCGCACGCACACACGCGCACGCACACACGCGCACGCACACACGCGCACGCACACACGCGCACGCACACACGCGCACGCACACACGCGCACGCACACACGCGCACGCACACACGCGCACGCACACACGCGCACGCACACACGCGCACGCACACACGCGCACGCACACACGCGCACGCACACACGCGCACGCACACACGCGCACGCACACACGCGCACGCACACACGCGCACGCACACACGCGCACGCACACACGCGCACGCACACACGCGCACGCACACACGCGCACGCACACACGCGCACGCACACACGCGCACGCACACACGCGCACGCACACACGCGCACGCACACACGCGCACGCACACACGCGCACGCACACACGCGCACGCACACACGCGCACGCACACACGCGCACGCACACACGCGCACGCACACACGCGCACGCACACACGCGCACGCACACACGCGCACGCACACACGCGCACGCACACACGCGCACGCACACACGCGCACGCACACACGCGCACGCACACACGCGCACGCACACACGCGCACGCACACACGCGCACGCACACACGCGCACGCACACACGCGCACGCACACACGCGCACGCACACACGCGCACGCACACACGCGCACGCACACACGCGCACGCACACACGCGCACGCACACACGCGCACGCACACACGCGCACGCACACACGCGCACGCACACACGCGCACGCACACACGCGCACGCACACACGCGCACGCACACACGCGCACGCACACACGCGCACCACACACGCGCACGCACACACGCGCACGCACACACGCGCACGCACACACGCGCACGCACACACGCGCACGCACACACGCGCACGCACACACGCGCACGCACACACGCGCACGCACACACGCGCACGCACACACGCGCACGCACACACGCGCACGCACACACGCGCACGCACACACGCGCACGCACACACGCGCACGCACACACGCGCACGCACACACGCGCACGCACACACGCGCACGCACACACGCGCACGCACACACGCGCACGCACACACGCGCACGCACACACGCGCACCACACACGCGCACACACACACGCGCACACACACACGCGCACACACACACGCGCACACACACACGCGCACACACACACGCGCACACACACACGCGCACACACACACGCGCACACACACACGCGCACACACACACGCGCACACACACACGCGCACACACACACGCGCACACACACACGCGCACACACACACGCGCACACACACACGCGCACACACACACGCGCACACACACACGCGCACACACACACGCGCACACACACACGCGCACACACACACGCGCACACACACACGCGCACACACACACGCGCACACACACACGCGCACACACACACGCGCACACACACACGCGCACACACACACGCGCACACACACACGCGCACACACACACGCGCACACACACACGCGCACACACACACGCGCACACACACACGCGCACACACACACGCGCACACACACACGCGCACACACACACGCGCACACACACACGCGCACACACACACGCGCACACACACACGCGCACACACACACGCGCACACACACACGCGCACACACACACGCGCACACA
>JAUPFT010000005.1:30689375-31161875 GCA_036936625.1 Parnassius smintheus behrii | reverse complement strand
GTGACTAAGATGATGTCATATATCCTCATTTACCGCTTTATTTTTGTGGAAATACCATCGTATCCTACACTGTTCGTGTTTTTCAATATTTTTATAATCTTATTTATTTGGTATGGTGAACTTGGTGCAAGAATGTTGAATGAAGTTTAATTTAATTGATGGTTAATTGTAGTAGTTACGTTTTTACCTGCATCGAGAAGAGGGGATTGACTTTTTCAATAAAATAATTATTAAATGCCATGGGATACCCATTCGGTTTATCGTAGACTTTTATCAAAACTTGTATTTGCGGAAAACAAAGAACATATAAAAATTTGAAATCATCAATGAAATATTGATAGGCTATGGTTGGGTCATTAGCATGGTAAATATTTATCTTTTAATACACATTTTAAATTTTTCAATGTTTTCATAGCTATAGTCACGTTTTTTGGTGCGCCAACAATTTAATGTCGGTATTTTTGTAACAGGTTTTTTAGTCAATTGAGCAGTATGGTCTGATAGACCTAATTCTAAAATTTCAGTTTTGCAACCCTTTTTGAAATTGTGTGCAAAATTGTCAATACATGTCCGACTGGGTAGTCTCTTTGGTTCGTGTAGCTTAAGATTATAACTTAATAATAAACATTCAAAGTCTAAGGTAACATTATTGTTTTTTAAAACACATATATTAAAATCACCAGCAATTAAAATATTCTTTAGATTAAGATTGGCAAAATAAGTCAAAAGTTTTTCCAACCTCTGGAAGAAGATATACAGGTTATTTTGATTGGGTGTTCTATAAATACATATAATCACAATTTTATAATCAATAAGCTCAATTGCACAGCGCTCAAATACATAGTCAAGACAATATTTGATAATTTCTGAAAATTCTCTAAATTTATGTTCTTTTTTAGTAAGATGCATGTTCCTCCTCTTTTGCTGTTGCTTCGGCTTTAAGACGAAGCCAAAATGTAATTTGGTACATTTAGGTTTAATTTGTGACCTGCCATCATAAAATGCTCAGTTATACATATAGCGTCTATAGTTTTGTTATTGTCTCTGAGTTCTTCCAAATTTATACATACTGCATCCGATTTGTTAAGTAGTCCTGCAATATTTTGATGTAATATATGTATATATTTTTCAGAGAAAAAACTGAGTGTCTGTTTCTTTTGCTTTATTTGTAGAGACCTTGTCGAGACTCGAGATATCAGAAGTACTAAGTTTTATACTATTACTTTTTTGGGTATTGATCTGTTCAAATGAGCGCAAGTCAAATAAAATGTTATTCTGACTGTATATATTATGTTATCAAAAATATATACAGTCGTATATATTTTTGATTCCATGTTTATTAATTTTTCCAGTTTTATAAGAAAACATATCTAGTGATAGATCACGATTGCAGTCAAATGTTCCAACATCCAATTCATTAATCCAAATATTTTCTGTAATCCAAATAGGTATATCAAGTGTGTTAACATTTCTTCATCTCTGTTTGTAGGGAACAATTTTAGTTGCAAAGTCGAGTTTAGTTTTGACGTAGGTTTGCCTTGATTGAATTATCAGTACAAAATCATTTCTAACATTAAATTTGATTTTACATTCTGGGTCATTGTATAAGAAATTGCTAAGTAGTTATAATTATTTTGCTTGATGCATGGTACTTGGTGTTAGCTTTTATAGTAAGAACTATTAAGTACTAAATTGGTTAAGGTATGTAATACAGTGACAAAAACAACTACATTTATTTCAGTTTGTTGAAAGTGATGCTGATGAAGAGTTACTATTCAATGTACCATTCACCGGCAATGTAAAACTTAAAGGGATTATAATTATGTCAGAAGATTCTAATTCACATCCAGCTAAGCTGAGATTGTAAGTATAATACTGTCATCATTTGATGCGAGCTTAAATTTTTTTAATTTATGTTAATCTTATGAGCGATAGCAAAATTTTTAAATAATGTTTTTCACAGATTCAAAAATAAACCTAATATGACTTTTGATGATGTCTCTATGGAACCAGATCAGGTGTTTGAATTACAAAAAGATATTGAAGGGGTCTTGGAGTATATTCCTAAGTAAGTGTAAAATTTAGGTTATTTATAACAATATTGACAATATGCTTTACAAGGGTGGTTTGAAAAGCTCTCGGCCGGACTAAGAAAACAATGTAAATAAAATTTTAAAAAATGTTTAATTTTTCTCAATATTATTTATTTAATCTTTCCTACAGAGCTCCTATGTTGCTCTTATAGGCCGATTCCTCCAACTCTTCAAAAGACCGCTCCCCCTCAGCTATCACCTCTTCATTTATGGAAAACTTTCTTCTAGCCATATGTTCTTCAATTTAGGGAACAAGAAATAATCTAATGGTGCTAAATATCTCCGAAATATATATAACAACTCAGGTGAATAGGAATTATTAGGGGATGGTTTAATGCTTCAAAGCTTGGAGCTGGGGCTTAGCCATTGCTACAACTGACTGGTGTGCTGGTGCATAATCCTGATGAAAAAGAATTTTCTTTTTAGCCAATCCTGGCTGCTTTTCACGGATTTTGTTAGCTAATTTATCTAACAGGTTAGCAAGTTAGTTAACAGTTAGGTTAAATTGTAGTGTCCTTTGGGAAGATAGTCAATAAAAATAATTCCCTTGTAATCCCAAAACACTGATTTTCCCACCGATTTTTGCGACTTGCCTTTCTTCAGTAGTGGAGAATCATTATGTTTCCACTCTTACGACAGTTGTTTGTCTCAGTCAAAAAGTGGCTAGTATTGATCGCTAGAATTTGGCGTTGTTTATATCAACGAAACAATGCCGGATTCTCCCTTGAGATTTCAACCCGGTTGAGTTTTTTCAGCGGTCAACAAAAATGGTACCCATCTTGCTGACACCTTTTTCATTCCTAGCTCGTCAGTTAAAATATTAAAAACCTACTCAGTTGAAATCGCCATAGTGTCACTTATCTCACGTACTTTCAATCTTCGGTCTTCTAAAACCATTTTGTGGATTTTGTCGATCATTTTTGATGAGATGGACGTCGACGGCCTTCTTCTCCTCGGGTCTTCTTCGACGCTTTTTCTGCTTTATTGGAATAAAGCTGCCCAATTTAATTTTGTAAAAATGTGGGCTTACTTGGAATATGAAGGCCTTCTTTGATTTGACTTGGCGTCATATTTTTTGACGAAATATTTAATCACTGCTCCTATTTCACTTTTTTCCATTTTCTGGCAGAAAAGCAGATTCTATCAAACAAAATTTCGTTGAAAAATAATTATGCAATCTATCACAATGGGACTTGACATACGATTAAATAAAAAGGGTATAAATTTATTTACATACTACCTTCAAATTTCAGTTAAGTTGATAGCTTTTCCACCTGCCCGTACATTTTGAAATGGGACTAATATATAATTGGGGTTAAAATATGACGTGGTCACTTTGAATTTATATTAAACCTGCATATTCCAAGATTATTCATTTAATTTTTTTAACACAAAAATTGTGACATTCTATTTGATGTTAGTTTATCCACAACACAACTTTGTACTACTTTCTACCAAGAGAAGAAAGCTATCTCTATACTATAAAATGTAATATGTGACTACTAGCCCCACAGCAGGAGTCCACATGAAATTGTGCGGGACTTTCCTTTGTATTTAGTAACTTTTAAAACCTTTTAAATTTATAATTAATATAATAGCTTAAGTCTCACAAACCTTAATAGTGGCCTTAACCTTAGCGCCATGTGTTAGATTTAGCTGTCGCACGGATGAGCCAATTCCGTTTGTTCGTTTGTCATTTTAATTAATAAAGTATGGTATAAACAAATTTCCAGCTTTTACGATACCTAATGTTTAACTTGCTTAACAATGACAAACAAGTACATAACTAATTATTTTTGGCACTAGCCAATAATCATTTTCGCTCTCTTTAAATTGAAATGAAATTTTGCTGAAATACAATATACATAAAATAAACTGTTAAATTTGTGAAATAATAATTTTAACTGTTTTTTTTTAGAATAGTTACATTTTCATCCTTGTCCCATTTAACGATGCACTTTTCTGCGAATTTTGGTGCCGAAACTACAAAAATTTATTATATTGGGTTAAAAGGAGAATGGACACCAGGACATAAACATGGAGTCACTATCTGTACGTACGAAGCGAGACCTATGCTGGATGATCACAAATTAAAACATTCAGTTAACAGACCAATAGAATAAAAAATAAAAATGATTTATGAAATAAAAATTGTTATTCGTTATTTTTTCTAAATTTATTTTTCTCCTTCGTCCTGGTGCGTGTTCCATCTTACTCCCGCGAGGGAGCACTTTTACACTCTTTTTAGACTTAAGATACCACAGTTATACTTCATGTATATCTCCGTTATGGACCGTTTAATCATGAATAACTCGGTACCCGTTTACATAATGCTTTCTTATATTTACGCGAACACTACATATTAGAAAATTAAAATCCGTAAAAACTAGTTTTATTTAACCTTTTGAGCGCCACGCTAAAAACGCATTACCGTGTCCTGTACGCCAAAGCGAAAATTAAACAAAAATAACTTCGAAAAAAATAGTGTTGACGTCACTGTCACGACTGGACGACAACGGCGTAGCTGACCTTCCTTTTTGAAACTTTCTTAAAGATGTAGCTGTGTCGCACGTTGTGTATCGATTTCGAAATCTATCTAGCCAAAATATACAGAGATCGACTCAAAATATTTTATGTCGAGGGAGGAGTAGGCCAAGTGAAACACAGAAGAAAAGTCTTACCTCTTATGACAATGGGGGTTTGATATGATGCTGATGCTACCAGATGATTATGAGATATTCGTAATCATAATCCTTATTGCAATCAAATGGTAACAATAGATGTGATGTTTTAAAAAAATTGTCCGCATTTGAACCCAGTTTGGGCGTAGCAATTATAAAAATATTAAATATTATTTTTAAACTACATTATTAGATTTCATTAATAAATTGGATTATTAGATTATATCATTTTAAAATTCTGTAAATTTAATTAACAACTACAATGTCAAGTAAAAAAATAATAATTATTATAATAAATAAAAATAAAATTAAGTAAAAAATAATAATTGAATAAAATAATAATAATTGAAAAAAATTTAATTAAATTAGATAGACACAGGCCGAAGTTGTCCACACTAATTAAATATAACTTTAATTTGAATAAAAATAATGTAGTATATACTCGTAAATTTTTTATGTCATTTAGAAGGTTATTAAAAAATTTAACTGCCATACAGTGGGGACTAGAGCTATGCAAAGCAAGAGTAGACTTCGGCAGTAGTAGCCCCTATTTTTATTTGGTCTAATTGAGTAGGTATTTGTAATTTGTTTCACTTAATTTGGTAAATAGTTCTGGGTGTTTTTTTTTACAAATTTGCATGTTTCCCAAATATAAATAGACATCAAAGTTAAAATTTTAAACTTTTTGAAGTGAAGCTTTCAACTTTCTGGAATTTTTATGCTTGCCAAGATTCTTATAATTTTTTTGCATTATAAATAATTGCTGTGCAACTTTACTGTTTCCCCACAACATGACACCGTATGACAGCCGCGAAGATGTGTATGCGTAATACGCAGACAGAGCGCTGGGGACATCTGTGGTTTTCTTTATTCTCGTAATACGTAGGTGAATTTTGATTTAACCTACCTATTTTTTACTTTATTTATATGGGCTTTCCAGTTTATATGGCAGTCGATTTCCAGGCCTAACAAGTTGCAGTTTTCAACCGTTCCTATAGGTATATTATTATAAGTAAAAGCGATATTTAGTGGTGATTTTTGAACTGGTCGGAATTGCATAATTTTGGTTTTATTAAAATTAATCTCTAGGTTGTGATGTGTCAGCCAATTTGTAACCTGGTTCAATACTTGATTCAATTTAGTATTTAAATTCTAGTCTTTTGTATATAATAAGAATGGAAATATCATCAGCAAATATAATAGAGGTTTCAGTCAATACCATAGATTGAGAAAGAAAATCGCACAACACAAAATGTAATATTGCTCTTCATAACTTAAGGAAAAAAACATTTATTATTTGTAACTTTATATTATTAAAATAAAAAATTCATCATCATCGACGCTTTCCAAAATTCGAATGATTTCTGACGAATCGTTCATGTTGCACTGCACTACTTTTTCCGCTATTCGTTTATGACGTCATCAGGGTGTCGTCTATTCTTGACCACGGCGCCCAATGAATGAAGCTGATGATATTTTTATGTTTGTTACCTTTTGTTTTATTCAAATATCAATAATAATTTAAAAAAATAACACGTTTACGTTTAATTTTGAATAGTTTTCAATAAATCTATGCCTAACGTATTACAACACTAGCGGTCAAACATAGACGACTTTGGTGTGCTTGACATAGTATTTGCTTAGATAAAAATCCATTTTTTTTAGTTCAATGTTTCTTAGCACTTGTGGCTCTAGGAGACTTGGTTTTTATACTCACATGTTGCTGGGTTATTCTTTTTAGAGGAGTGTAGAATTAAAATACCAATAATAATTTTCCAATATCTATGTTTCATATTTTTGTGGGCCGGGTTTTTTGTCAACTATAGACGTCGTTGGCGCTCAGAGCTCGCAGGTGCTGGTCAAGTATAGGCGACTTTGGCGCTCAAAAGGTTAAACACGGTACCCTCTCATTCACTCAATTATAAGTTATAACATTCCATTACATGTATGTTGATCAAATTACAGATCACTAAATCCGTTATTTATAAGAACATATAGGTATGCAATTCATTTAATAGATTTTCTAAGGACTATGATAAGCCCGTATTTTTTGTACTTTTGAATTGATTGACATCAACATTCAACTTATATTATTTATAGACAATATGTCCGGGCTTACCCGGACACGATATAAAAAAAAACTTATTTTTTTATAACGTGACAAACATAAATTGCACAAGGACAAACATCTAGTTGTCGTTAGTTCTTTAGTCTTTGAGTATTATAAACCAAAAGAGGCGGCATCGCAAGACGTACCCCTCTGTCTATGGTATGAGAGTCCGACTCATACCTGTTATGTAAAACTGGTTGTTGCGCATCGTGCGCCATTCCGCAAATGATCGTTCCAGTCAATTGGACTCCGACAAAAATGCCGAATTCCAGTGTATTTTCATACAAAAAACAATGAAAACCCTTCAAATCTACAAAAGCAAAACATGACTTTTCATATGTGAATATATTTCCTATTAACTAAATCACTTAGTGATGAATTATTAATCATTACATAAAGGCTTTCTTAATATAATCGATAACTAGTATTTATCAAAATTTCATACAAAATAAAAAACTAAATAAGTCGAAAATGTAATTAGTGGGTACTATATAAGGTATGTCGGAAAAAGTAATATAATATCTGTGTTTAATATATATATATATATATATTGTACACGCCCTTAGTTGCTTCAACAAAGATCGACGGGACCAGGGCCCATGAGTGATCCCCTCGACGAGCAACCAAGGGCGGAGCCCTAGTGGCCTGTGGCCGATGGAGGAAAAGGGGAGATCTCCCGCCGGGCAAGGTGTTCTGCCCGGGGAGCGGCCGACACTCCGTGTGATAATTCGGAGATGTTCTATATATACTGTTTATGATTCGGAATTTCGATAGCGTGATTTAGGCTTCGGTGTGTTTCGCTTGTGGCGCGACGACAGCGCCGCTACATCACCCCCTGCTCAGACCGGAGGTCGATAGTGCAGTCTCGTTGCCGACGAATGTGCAAGTGCCAGGAGATTGCCTTGTAGTCTGCGGTGAGTCGAGAAGAAGGCAAGTAATCTGCGAGAGTGCTGTGAAGCAGAGGCGAGCAGTAAGGCTCAGAGCTGTGCCGAATACTGTATAGCGCAGAGAGTAGCTTGAAGGAACAGGAAGCATTATTATTCCAGTGCTGCGATGAACCTTGTGAAGCTAGATGGCTTGCAGGATATGAAGACTGCTGACGATATCTGCTCGGGAGCAAATGGGTGGGGTACTCTATGACGATGATGAAACTTGAAGTTTCCGAAGGTCGTCAGCTGCGTGTTCAGATCACGTTGGGTAGTCACCACTGTCGCCGTGGAAGGAAAAGGGGAGATCTCCCGCCGGGCAAGGTGTTCTGCTCGGGGAGCGGCCAACGCTCCGTGTGATAATTCGGAGATGTTCTATATACACTGTTTATGATTCGGAATTTCGATAGCGTGATTTAGGCTTCGGTGTGTTTCACTTGTGGCGCGACGATAGCGCCGCTACAGGCCTATGGATAACGATTCCAAAAATGGCTGACAAATAAGCAAGCACCGCTTACCGATTGCGGAGGTAGGATTGACCACGAGGTACCTGTCAGGTGGGAAGTGATGTGCATGTAAGTAGTGTTTAGTAGTGTTTACAATATGTAACCTGACATCCCCGCTGATCCTGGACTGCAGATCCCAAGGCGCTGCCTCTCTCCAAATGTGGGATCCCTCCAGAGGGGCGTTCCCCAATTAAAACTTCTGCTTCTATTTTCACTATATTAGTTTATCAACTTTGTTGTACATTTAATTAACTTCAAATACAACCAAATCAACGTTAATCGACATTTAAAAAAAACTGATATTAATAATGCTATAAACATTACTAATATTCCCCGTAACCACTCGTGGTAAGCTTAAACTGCTTGTGTTACGAGTGGTTCACGCCAGTAGTCGAATGGCGGATTCGAACCCACGACCTTTTAGAGTTCGCGGTCCGCTCCCTGCCATTAGGCTACTGTCGCATTAAAACAAGTGATACGCTGCACAACTTAAGGACGGTTGGTCAAAGTTCAAAGTCCCAGGTTCACTTAGCACAAAACTATAATGGCGAGCAGAACGCGGTCTCGTCTCGAGGCCCAACGTTCAGCGTTCTCTCGACAAAGTAAAGGTCTTATCACGATATCAACCGACGCACTAATAACTCGTCGATGCAATTAACGGCATAAAATTTCCTTTAATCACTCCAAACTCCAAGTAGGCTTATCACGTAACACGTTCAAAACAGACAACTAAATTCGAGGCGGTCTGATTAGACCCAAATGTTCAATAGTAATTCAAAATGGCGGGCAAAATTAACCAAACTTTAGGCCTTCAAGTCCAAACACACAAACTAATAAGAGTATTAACGTATACCATATGTATGCGTATGCGTATACCAGTCACAAACAATACTTAAAACGGTTACAACAATTGTATGATTCCAGCCTCGTTATCACGAAAATAAATTAAGATAACACTGTAAGAGGCTCGCGACGTATAATCGACCCGGGCGTCGCGCAAATAAAAACTTCAAGAATAAGCCTCGTTGTCACGTATATTTTTTTTTATAGAATAGGGTGACAAACGAGCACACAGTCCACCTGATGGTAAATGGTTGCTGCGGCCCATAGACATCTACGTCTATCTTCCATTACAAATCAAAATGCAGATGCGTTGTCATCCGTGAGGACTGAGATGGAATGCCTCATTTCCAGTAAAAAGGGTCTCCGGTTCTCTACACTCACCATACGAAATACAGCAGCATTAAGCTACTATTTCACGCTGGTATTCTGTGAGAGCGTGGTCCTTCCCCGGTCGAGCCGACCCATTCGTGCTACAACTATACTACTAATATAACTGCAGCATGGCTCTACCACGTAAAAAACTTAAATAAATAAAATATTAACGACAAAATACAACATCCTGGAGGCCGTCTATAGGTGACGAAAAATTATATCAAAACTCGCGACCTCTGAATCGACCCGGGCGTCGCGCAACTATTAACACAAGAATAAGCCTCGTTGTCACGTATATTAACGACCAAATACAACACATGGAGGCCGCCGATGTTCGACGCAACAACTATTATGTAACGCCCGACATCTAACCGGCGCGGTGTCACTGCTCAAGGATTCCGGCCGACTGGGGCGCTTGCTGTGCGCGTATTACACAGCAAGCCCCCGCCTCCCGCGCAACGCTAACCGTTTCCTCACCCCGCTCGAGATTATCGGGATGATAGATAATCGTGCGTGAACATACATATTAAAAGGATTGTTACATTTATTTACTATAAAATTATATTTCCTTATATTTTATGCCAAACTTGTAGTTTAAATTATAATATTAAATAAATAATTTAAAGTATTTGTATTTTATATTTCATTCGAAGGTTTCACTTTTGTCGCGTGTGTGTTTTTTTTAAAGTTAAAGGTGACAAACGTTGCTGTAGCCCGTAGATATCTACATCTATCCTCGATTACGAACCGCGACGACAAAAATGGAATGCCTCGTTTCCAGTAAAAAGGTCTCCGGTTCTGTACACTCACCATACGAAACAAAGCAGCGTTAAGCTTGCTTTCTTACGTTGGTATAATGTGAGAGCGTGTTCCTTACCGGTCGAGCCGACCCATTCGTACTACAAACTATACCACTAATATAGCGTAAATTCTCTACTCTACCACGTTAATTGCAATCGCGACATATAATTATTGATATGCGAAAGAAATAGCGTAGGTGGATAGCACGCAACCTTGTGAAACACCAGCATTAATTAGCTTGTAGTCAGAACATCCACCGTCTTTCAGTTATTTATTCATTCATTCCTCAGAGCATTCATCGGCTTTGATGTTCCGATCTGCATGAAAACTAGTGATACCATTTCACAACTTCTCAAGAAGCCTAAATAGGGAGGAAGCTTTGTAAGAAGCGCTTTGTGCCAAACTCGATCTTGTTCTTACTATGTCCAAACAAACGGTAAAAGCTTTTCTCTTGGACTCTACTGCTTCCAACTGTAAATCGTTTAATTTATCTGGCTCATCTATGAGTCAGATAAATTAAAAGATGTTATAAAT
Organism: Parnassius smintheus behrii; assembly: GCA_036936625.1. NCBI lineage: Eukaryota > Metazoa > Arthropoda > Insecta > Lepidoptera > Papilionidae > Parnassius > Parnassius smintheus. The sequence goes on along the minus strand of JAUPFT010000005.1, from coordinate 31,151,009 downwards.
AGGTCCGCCCTGTGGATTACTTTACATGATATAATTAGAGGCGGACCAACGGATGGGCGACACGTACTACCGTAAGGGCCTCGCACCCCGAAAGTTCAAAGAATTTTCTTTCCAGAAAAATAGCAAGCTAAAACGATGAAAAGTCAAGACATCTATAATACACTATTATCTGCGCTCTCTACACGCATTATGCGATACGTCCTACGTAAATTACTTTTAAATTTGGTATAATACCGAAACGATATAGTGATCTAGAAGCTATCCCGCAGCCTTCCTTTCATTCATGTGCTGAGGACCTATGGTTAACGTTATCTATTTACCATATTACCCGTAAAAAACGCAAGAACTTGCATATTTGTATCTTATATTTGTGTAACGAAAATCGGGGTCTCAGTTTTACTACTCAACTTCAAAATTATTTGCACTCGGTTAGCGAAGTTGTCATGAATCACTCGGACGATAGCTTTTTATTAGTTGGCGACTTTAATATTAGTGATATGGGTGCCTGATATTGACGCCGCCGACGATTCATTTTTAGGTACAAATATTCGTTTGGGAAACGAAATTTCATTAATAGATGAATTAAGCTCGCTAAATTTGAGACAATTTAATGGTATTGTTACGAGCTTGAGGTTCGTGACAATAAAAACTGCCGATTGATTTACCAAAATTAACTCTTTAATTCACTTCACACTAATTAAAACTTAGAACACTAATAATTAACCACACTGATTCACTTTATTTCGCTCCGAAGCTTCGCTTGTCTCGCCGAATTCAATACTTCCCCGCTCGCATCTTGCAGCGCTTTTAAATACACATTATCACCGAAACATCCAGAACATTCAAGTAAATACGCGCACCAATCGACTAGGCGCCGAAAATTCGAGTGTCGGGATTTTTTTTTATAGAAGAGGGGGCAAATGAGCATGCGGCTCACCTGATGTTAAGTGATTACCGATCAACCGCAACACCAGGGGAATTGCAGGTACGTTGCCGGCCCTTTAGAAAGGAGTAAGCTCTTTTCTTGAAGGTCCCCAGGTCGTATCGGTCCGGAAAAATCGCCGGTGGTAAACTATTCCACAGAGAGGTTGTACGCGGAAGAAAACTCTTTTTGAAACGTACAGTGGTGGGCCGCCAAGCATCCAGATGGTGTGGATGGTATCGGGACGTTTGCCGCGTAGTGCGTTCACGAAATTTGGCGGCTGGGATTAATCCGAACAATTCCTCAGAGCACTCTCCATGGTATATGCGAAAGAAAATGCAAAGGGATGCAACATCTCTTCGCAATGCCAGTGAATCGAGCCGATCGGAAAGCACTCGGTCGTCGACGATTCGAGCCGCTCTGCGCTGGATGCGGTCAAGTGGAAGGAGCTGGTACTGGGGAGCCCCAGCCCAGAGATGGGAACAGTTCCATGTGCGGCCGCACCTGCGCCTTGTAAAGTTGCAGGCGGTGTGCCGGCACGAAATACTGTCCCGCTCTGCTGAGCACGCCAAGCTTTTTAGAGGCCAATTTGGCCTTCCCTTCCAAGTGATCACGAAACTGCACGTCACTCGATATGTCGACGCCGAGGATTCCGATACTGGCTGAGGCAACAAGGAGAGTGCCTTGAAACTGAGGGGATACGACAAAGGGGTTCTTTTTAGCGGTTAACGCGCAAACTTGTGTCTTCTGGGGGTTAAACTGGACTAGATTTAGTCGCCCCCAATCCGAGACTCCGTTCAGCAAAGACTCGACTTCAGACACAAGTTTATTCCGGCACTCGGAGACGTTTTCTAGAAGCTTAGTTCTTCGTTTCGATACCTACTAGATGGCGCTGTGGGTGAGAGATTAGTGATGCCATTTTCTGGAAAGCTCTCCTCGCTCCGTTACCCGACACAGATGGCGCTAGTGCCGGACGTCAACTTAGGCGCGCAACAGTATAAAAAATGCCCATGGCAGGATCCTTGACCTTGTTTTTTCTAGCGACGCTGTAACCGTTCGTGATTTAAGTGGGGATTCTCTTATTCCTCTTGATCCTTATCATGGCGCCCTATTAATATCTTTTGATTACGTTGATTGTGATTCATTAAATAGCAATTCTCGCCTTAAGTTCTTATATCATAAAGGTGACTATTATTCATTAAATGTTGAGATTTCCAATGGGGTGAAGTTATGTCTCCGTTATCCTTAGATGAATCTGTTCGATATTTTTATAGCACACTCACGTCACTTAGAGATAAATATATTCCCTCAAAATTAATTGTTGCTGACACTTATCCTAAATGGTATACAGCACCACTTAAAAAAGCTATTAAAGAAAAACATAAATTTTAACGTAAATTTAGGATCTATGGCTGTAGGCATGACAATGAAACTTTTAAGCTATTGCGGGAGCGTGTGAGGAAATTAGAAAAGTTAGCATACCAATCTTACATAACCTCTGTGGAAAATTCGATTAGTGCAAATCTGAAACACTTCTGGTCGTATATTAAACAAAAATCAAAATCACATTCAATACCTTGTTGTCTCAAATTTGAAGGTTCTGTAATGAACTCTGTGAACTTATCTGTAATGCTTTTTCAAACTATTTTCGTTAAATTTTTTTGGTTTCGGGTGATAGTAATACTAAGCTGTCTGAAAATAATTATAATAATTCTCTAGTGTTGCCTCAGTCGAGTGTTGATATCACCTCAATTGATATAAACGAAAATACGGTCAAAAACCTGCTTAAAATCATTGTTGTAAATTCACCTTTGTATCTACTAGTGAGGATCTTTTATTATATCGTTAAGGGTATATCTTTTCGTTAAGGGCTTACTGTTATTATTAGTACTATCTATCCTAATTATGATAGCTGTTGGTCTTCCAAATAAAATAAAAAAATAACCTTATATGGTCACCTTTTTAGAAATAACTTTGATTTTCTTATTTGAAGGGCTTAAAAAGTTGTAAATTCATGATTTTTTTTACTGAAAATATCTATTTTTTTTCTATTAGAAGTATAAATCTAGCAAAGTCGTACTAAAACCACATAAAATAGAACTATTTTCAAGTAAATAACAAATATATAAAATTTAAAATATATATATTTTCACACTCTTTAACTATATACCATTTATAAACCTGAAACGCGTGAAAATTCTCTCAGTTCCGCTGGGATTTCTCGGTGTTCAGACGTGTGCAGTGTTGCTGAACGTTACTTTACCTCTCACTCGCACGGTTGATCTTTTTCCCTCGCAGAGCTCTTATGGACTGAGCGGAGCACATCGTGAAAGTTACTCTACTTAAATATGTATTATTTTTATTTAATTGTAATATTAGTTCTAGTTTTTTTTGTGTAAGTGTATTAGTGTTTATATTAGTATAAGTGTATGAGATTGAATGACTTGGATTTTTATATTTGGTGAATTTCAATCTAATAACAAAAGAAATAAACGGAAAAAGATGGATAGAAAAAAGAAGAAATATCCTTGTGTCAGTAAAAAGAAATGTAACGCAAGAGTTGAAGTGATGAGTGAGGAGTTTTGGGAAACAACAATGCTGCTCCGTTTGACAAAGTTTTATAACAGTTGTGTGCTACCAGAATTAATTTATTTGCGCCTTGAAAGTTCTATGCCGATAAAAGACCCACTGTTGACCCATCCCAAATTCCATAAAAGTTAATCCCTACAAATATAACACCACTCGAAAAAAATTCCTTACTTTTAATTATGTAACAAACTAATTAAATAAGTATATGTGCATTTAGTTATTTTTTTGTATATTTTTTATCAACATTTAATACAAAAAATATATAATAAATATACTAACACGACAAAAGAAAAAGGAATATTTCAGAAAAAAATTTGTAGGTTATATATTTAATGAAGTAGAGCAACCTTCACCTGTGATCTCGAACGTATTTAAGCAAGGGGGAGAGCGCAAATCTCTAATGGCTGGGAAAGTAAAATAGCAAAGCTAGAGTGAAGCCTTAATCTAGTTACATTTGAATGCTCTCCGACAGTAAACATGCCTCAGTGCTCGTTTCAAAAGTGTAAAAATCACACATCCAGGACGCTAAAAAAGGATGGAATTTCTTATTTTCGGTACCTATTAATATTATCATTATTTAATTGTTATCACTGAATTGTAAATACTCATATTTTGTCAAGAAATCCCCGTGAAACGTTTTTTAAACTAAGTCGTAATAAAATATGTCATAATTGTTCGAGTTATGTGCGTTGAATCTGTTCCATTTGTTGTAGACGTTATTGTTTTTTACTATTAAAGTATAATTGCATTTTTTATTTATTTAATGATTATTGTTTCTCTAAATATTATAGTAACATTTTTAGATTTAATTTTGAATAGGTGCATGTAATAAAATTAAAGTAGTGAGATTTTATTTTCTTATTTTTAGCTTACCTCGAGATCCAGTTATGTGTTGAGAATGGATATCAGTCATAGCACGTAAAAATACGAAGAATTCTCCAAACTGATCCAATGAAGCGTTGTATATTCGAAGCATTTTTTAGAAAGTTACGTGACTATTACTTGCAACTTTCTGTACATACTTTTAATATATTGTAACTATTGAATTTAGATTTAAGTTGTTTGTCAAGCAATATTTTTAAATTTTGACACAAGATAAAGAATAAATAAATAATTATGACTGTTTCAAGTAGTTCCATTACTAAATGAATGTGGTGTCATATCCAAAAATATATTTACATTTAGATAAATTATAATCATTACACATAATACACAATTGAATAAATGGAATAGAATATGCTTTATTAAGTACACATTAAAAACAATTTTAACAACATTTTAAAATTAAGATTACAGTAACAAAAAATATTGGGCAGTTCGACTCCACTCATTCCTTGTCCAAACGACGAGCCACAGTCGTAAAATTTGATTGCCTTTTGTACGTAGCTTTGTAAATACAACTATAGGCAATGCATTTAAGGTTGAATTAACACTAATGTATATTTGTTTCAAGTGTAATTACGTCAAAACAATTCGCGACAGTTTTTAGAGAACTATTGCAAGGGATTGTGCATCCAGTTTTTATTAGTGATCAATGGCTGGTATTCACAAACTACTTTAAATTAGACCATGAAACTTTGTATACTAACTGAACTAACTATAAAGCAGGTTTCATACACAGTCATGTTCTTTATTTTTTATTTACCACTACTTTCACGGTAAAAAGAATTTTTTTTTCTAAAAAACGTTACCCCTACACACTAGGATTTTCTCCTGTATCGTGGGGGCAGTTTACAAACATAAATTGCACAAGGACAAACACCCAGGCCCGGAACAATTATTTGTAGGCCATACAAATACTTGTTCGGTGCGGTTCAGTGATTACCTAAACTATCGGTGTCCCGAAGCTTGTTTTCTGCCGCCCGATACTCCCGCTTAGTCTCGCTTCGGCTTTCGAACGGGAAAGCTATGTCGCTTACGATCAAAATACACATTACGCAACAGGATGACGTAAAATTAAAATGGAAAACAACCGTAATTAAAATAAGAAGCGACTTGGTTGGCGTAAAGAACGGGTATAAATATGATAAACCTAGTGAAATAAGTGTCTAACACGACCTATCTACTCACAGTATTAGTGATTACAAACATCTCGGTACATAGCATACGACGCGTGGGGAGGTGGGGGTGAAATTAGAATTTGAACTGAGGTAGTATAGGCCCTTAAGACAAGAACTAGGTTTACCTCGTATTTCGTATCGTATACTGGGTATATACCCTTTAACAAGAGCAAACTGTAAATCCATACTAATGTTATAAATGCGAAAGTGTGTTTATTTGTTTGTTTGTTTGTCCTTCTTTCACGTCGCAACAGAGCGTCGGCATGGCATGATTTTTGTATGGGGATAGTTCGGTGGCTGTAGAGTGACATAGGCTACTTTTTTCCGCGGAAAAACATATTCCCTTGGGAAAATCGAATATGTTGCAAAATTAAATTCAGCTAGCTGGCGCCACCGTGATTCTACAAAACGGACGACGGTATGATGGACGAACACAGAAGGTCAGAATATCTGGATTATTATGTCTTTTTACCAAAATTAAGATAAAAAATGTATGGATCTGTATTTTTCCACGCAGAACCGGAAAGAGAGCGATAAAAACTTAAAATTCACCAGCTGATTTTCTTTAAACGTTTTGGTGCATTGTAATTCACAGAATAGGCGATAACCTCGCAGACGATATTAAGTAATCCGTTGATGCTCTGCCTACCCCGCAAGGGTTACAGGCGTGATTATAAGTATGTATGTATATATATATATATATGTATATATATATATGTATATATATATATATATATATACATATATATATATATATATATATATATATATATATATATATATATATATATATATATATATATGTGTGTATATGTATATATATATCAGAAATACTATCACCACCTGTCACGCTTTCACCCTTAACTATTACTTAACTGTGGTAGAAACAGTTCGTTAATAAGCCTTAGTAATATTTGTTGAACGGAAATAAATACAGTTTTTACATATGGTTATGAATGAATCGGTATTACAATAAGAAAAATTGTGCAAAATTATAAGAAAAATATTTTGAGAGTACTTATTAACTAACTTATACATAGTTTAAATTGATTCCGCTAGATGTCGTTACTAGGTTTTTAAAACGCGGTAACGAAATGTTTTCTGACATGTACTTAACTCCCGCCGTTGAGCCGCGCGTCAACTTATAGTGCATACGGTACCTATACGCTTAAATTGTTTCTATTTCGTAGCTTATTCGACTACCTGCTTTCAATTTCAGTTGTTTGTTATTTGCTTCTGCTTCGTGATTTGGTTAAGGTTGAATGGATTTATATTGGCTTTCATTTTCGGATTTGTGTATTTTCTTGGATCGGTTTTGTTGATTTGGTTGGTATTCCTTTATGCATATTTAGACTCTGGCTTTGATTTTGGATTTTGTTTATTTAGAATCGTGAATTGGTTTTCGTTGTTTTAGGTTATTTAACAATATTTCAAAGGAATTATTAATAGTATAGATAGTGTACACAGTACCTATACACTTACTTCTTTTTTCGTTGGTTATATTTATATTGACTACTGCTTTCGATTTCGGTTTTCTGCGATTTGTTTTGTGATTTGGTTTAAGTTGATTCGATTTTTTTGGCTATCGTTTTCGGATTCGTGTTGTGTCTTGAATTGGTTTTGTTGTTTTGATTTTAAAAAAATATTTAAAAGAAATATTTATTCCTTTTAGATAGTTTGGATTTGCTTTAAAAAATATTTAAAAGGAAATTTAATTCCTTTTAGGTATTGTAACGTTTTTTTATAAATAGGTTTTTTGTTACTTTCTAATGCCTCGCAAACGTAAGTCCAGCCTTTCAAGAGTATCTTCTCAAAGACAAGCAAAAAGATTAGCTCGATCGCTAGAATCTTTAGAAGATGCTGAACTGAGAAGGCAAGGACAAGCAGAGCGTCAGGCTGCTTTTAAAGCATCTGCGACACCTTCTCAACGCCAGCAAAGGCGTCTTGAACATACAGAGCGTCAGGCTGCTTTGAGAGCTTCCGAAACACCTTCTCAAAGTCAGGAAAAGCGTCTTGAACAGGCAAAGCGTCAAGCTACTTTAAGAGCTTCTGGAACACCTGCTCAAAGTCAGCAAAGGCTATTCGAACAAGCGGAACGTCATGCCGCCTTAGGAGCCGCGGAAACACCTGATGAAACTCAACACAGACTCATTGAGCAAGCTGAACGTCAATCTACTATAAGGGCATTTGAAACACCAGAACAGACACAGGCGCGAAGAGATGCAAATGCACAGCTCCAAGTTGAACGTAACATTTTAGTCAAAACATTTAAAACTGCTTTAGAAACACTACCTGAAGAGGATTATAAAGTCGTCATTCACGCAGATCGGACCCCTCGAGGAGAGCATGAAAGGGGCTACAATGCACTTTTGATAAACGAAATAGCACCCGTAATTAGTGGTGATCAATTTTCTTTACGAGACATTGTCTTGCGAGCACGTGATGATACGTTGCAACGGGTAGCCGATACACACAAGTTTTATGACACTGCAATACCCATTGATTTATTGCAAAGGACAAGAGGGTTATCATTTTCAAATTCCAGTCATTAACCCGGTCACAAAGGAGCTTACTCCGAATAAAAAAGTATCATGTATGGATTTTTATGCGTATCATATGATGTTACGAGAAAATAATTTTAGCCTCTTAGCCCGGTGTAGACAATTATTTCATCAATTTTTGGCAGACATGTATGTGAAGGTAGAAAGTGAACGTCACCGTTATATATCTTTAAATCGAAAAAAGCTGCGCGTTGAGAATTATATACATTTACAAGATGCAGTTTCTAGCGACGATAATGTAAACCCCAGAGATTTAGGTAAAATGGTAATTCTGCCCTCATCATTCGTTAACAGTCCCCGCTACATGATACACACAGGACGCATTCGCATGTACGAACTTACGGAAGACCTGATCTTTTTGTTACTTTTACTTGCAATTCCACATGGAAAGAAATAACCGAGGAGCTGATGCCGGGCCAAAAAAGTACTGACAGACACGATTTAGTTGCTAGAGTATTTAGATTAAAAGTACAAAAATTAATGTATGTAATTAACAAAGGGAAAATTTTCGGAGAGGTGCAGTGCTTCATGTATTCAATTGCATGGCAAAAAAGAGGATTACCGCATGCCCACATTCTAATATGGCTTAAAGAGAAGTTGCGGCCTAGCCAAATGACGACATAATAAGCGCCGAGATTCCGGATCCTGAGCAAGATTAAGAATTGTATGATACCATCGTCCGAAATATGATTCACGGTCCATGTGGAGCACGAAATTCAATATTGCCATGTATGAAAGAAGGAAAATGTACAAAGAAATTCCCTAAACAGCTATTAAAAGAAACAGTGCACAATGACAAATGTATAAAGGGGCTACCCTTTATACAGACGCAGAGCTCCCGAAGATGGTGGCAGGAAAGTCACAATCAAATCTCGCTCTGGAGCGTTCGAAACCTTAGATAACAGCTGGATTGTCCCGTATTTGCCCATTCTATGTAAAATGTTTAATGCCCACATTAATCTAGAAGCATGTAGCTCTGTCCGCGCAATCAAGTATATCTGTAAGTACATAAATAAAGGAAGCGACCAAGCAATATTTAATCTCAGGAGTGAAGGTGAGGCAAATCCCGTTATTGAAGTACAGACCTTTCAAGCAGGGCGTGTCAGCAGTAACGAGGCAGCGTGGCATCTCCTTGGCTTCCCTTTACACGAAAGGCACCCAACAGTTACTCACCTTGCTGCGCACTTAGAAAATGGAGAGCGTGTATATTTCACCGAAAGAAATTTCCAAGAAAGAATTGCATCACCGCCAAAAACTACACTAACAGCCTTCTTTCAACTTTGTCAAACCGTCCCCTTTGCAAAAACGTTGTTATATTCTGAAGTCCCCCGCTATTATACTTGGAACACATCTAGGAAGGACTGGAAATGCCGTATTCAAGGAGCGCCTGTTGCAAATTGGCCCGGTGTAAAGTTATCAGATGCCCTTGGTCGTGTGTATACCGTATATGTAACTAATTTTGAATGTTTCTGTTTACGATTCCTTCTGCACCACGTTCGGGGTCCTACAGGATATAAAGACCTTAAAACTGTCAACGGTCAGGAATGCGCAACTTATAGAGAAGCATGTGAAGCTCTGCATCTTTTAGAAAACGATAATCACTGGGATGAAACCATGGAGGAAGCTGTACAGTGCCAGTCACCAGCCAAAATTAGGGATCTTTATGCAACTCTCATATCATCTTGCGTGCTATCTAATGCAGATGAATTGTGGGACAAATATAAAGAGTACATGGCGGAAGATATTTTACGAAGGTTACAGCAGACACACGCGAACATGACATACAATGAATACATTTATAATGAAGCACTTGGAAAAATTGAAGTTAAAGTAATGGCAACGGTAGGCAAAAAATTAAGCGACTTTGGAATGCACCGCTTGCTTCCCGAACAAAAACGAGTTTTTGACAAAGTATTAAGACAAATTGAATCTGGAAATGGTGCACTTTTCTTTATAGATGCCCCTGGAGGAACTGGGAAGACATTTTTGTTAAATTTATTATTAGCGCAAGTACGGAAAGATAAAAACATTGCTGTGGCCGTAGCTTCCTCCGGTATAGCCGCCATGCTGCTAAGCGGGGGCCGCACTGCACATTCTGTTTTAAAACTCCCTCCAAATCTAGCCCAGGAAGAATCGCCGATCTGCAACTTTAGCAAAAATAGTGCACGAGGTATGTTACGACAATGCAAACTTTTAGTGTGGGACGAAAGTACAATATCGCATAAAAAGCTGTTTCGACAGTTTCTACAGCACTAAATCGAACGCTGCAGGATTTGCGCAGCAATACCAATGTAATGAGAGGAATGGTGGTTTTACTGGCTGGTGACTTTCGCCAAACTTTATCTGTCATTGAAAAGGGTACATCTGCAGATGAAATTAAAGCATGCCTCAGGTCGTCTATTTTATGGAACAAGGTGACAAAATTCAGTTTAACTACGAATTTGAGAGTGCATTTGTATAATGATATCAATGCTGGAAAATATGCTGACACACTATTAAAAATTGGCGATGGGCGGTTGAGGGCTGCGTTAAATTGACGAGAGATTTTCGTAATTTAGTACAGAGTCATTCCGAATTAATTGCGAGCGTTTATTCAGATTTAACTAACAACATGCATGAAGATAAATGGTTATGTGAATGGGCGATTCTTGCACCAAAAAATGAGAGCATTCACAAAATAAATTCAGATATATTAAGCGAAGTAGCAGGAGAAATAACAGAGTATTTGTCAGTAGACACAGTTATGGGCACAGAACAGAGCACTTCACATCCCGTAGAGTTTCTAAATTCTCTAGAGTTGTCAGGTGTGCCCTCACATAAGCTTCAATTAAAATTAGGCGTCTCAGTCATGCTAATGCGAAATTTAAATGCTCCTCGGTTATGTAACGGGACAAGGCTGCGTGTGAAACATCTTGGACGGAACATAATCGATGCTACAATTTTGACAGGCGTAGGAAAAGGTGAAAATGTTATTATACCACGGATCCCTATAATTCCCACAGATCTTCCTTTTCAATTCAAAAGGTTGCAGTTCCTTATTAAGCTCAGTTTTGCAATGACAATTAATAAAGCGCAAGGGCAAACGTTACAGGTAGCAGGGGTCAACTTAGAAAAACCGTGCTTCTCTCATGGTCGGCTGTATGTAGCATGTTCGCGTGTGTCAAATGCCCAGAATCTCCACATTCTTTCCCCGAATGGAAAAACATATAGCATTGTGTACAGTAGCGTCTTAAAATAGTGTTCAGTTAGTTTTTTTTCCGAAATTCCCACAATCAATTAATCAGAATTACCACAGTTCTTCCCTTTCAATTCAAAGTTTCCTATTTAGCTGTTTCTTTTCAATTCCAATTGCTGCACCTCTGACGGACCTATTAAGCTCAGTTTCCTTTCAATCCAAAAGGCTGCATCTCTGACGGATCTTTTATTTGGCTCAGTTTCCTTTCAATTCAGAAAACTGCATCTCTGACGAATCAATTTAGCTCAGTTTCTTTTCAAAAGTCTGCATCCCTGACGGATAATTATGCTCAGTTTCCTTTAATTAAAAAAATATCCCATTTCCATTTGGAATAAACAGGCTATTTTCATGCTTTCCTATACGCTGCGTTTCAAAACATTTAAATAGGCTGACGAATCAATTTTGCTCAGTTTCATCTCTGACAAATCTATAAAACTCAGTTTTCTTTCAATTCTGTAAGCAATGGATAGTTCATTTCCCAGTGACCATGCGGGCGAAGCCGCGGTTAACACCTAGTTTACTATAAAACATGATGATTTCTTAAATTTACGCGAACACTACACATTGAATAGAACTATTATTTACGGATTTTATCGCATTTAATTACTTTAATTTATTTTTACTATCCCAACGTTTCGAGTGCTTTACAGTACCCATGGTCACGGGGGGACTGAGATGTTTGACGTCCCAATGTCATAGTTAGTCCGGCTACCTTCAGTTTTTGAATGTTAATTTTTGGTCCGATTTACGCAAAACGAGCTTATAGTATTATGAAGTTTTGCAGTAGTATGCTTGAGTTTGGGTTTAATTTTGTTAACTATATGATGCCAAGCAGCTGGCAGCACCCATCCATCTTCTCTATTGAAATTTGGATGTTTTTTAATTTCAATAGCCTCGCGTATCATCCTTGGTAAGAATAGGTGTTCTTTTGCGAAGATTTGTGGTTTATCACACCGAATGTAATGGTGGGGACCATCTTGAAAATGTTCGCAGACTGCAGACTTCCCGGAGCGTCGGTGCTTCACGTCAGCTATATGTTCCTTCACGCGGGTTTTTATAGATCTTTTTGTTTGACCTATGTAAGAGAGACCACATTCACAATCTAGCTTGTACACACCTGCATCCTGTAGAGGAATGTTACATTCAAATGTAATATTGTATAATAAATCTATAACTATGGCGTCAGTAACTAGGTACCTAATAATAAAGATCTACCTATTGTGACGGCCCAATATTATTATTAATAATTAAATTCAATATAAAGGGGCATCAAAAATAGTCTTAAAATATATATAATAAGCAATAAGGTTACATTAATAAGTATAAAGTTAATATAAATACATTTTAGACCAATAACATAGTAAAGAAAAGGCATAATATTGTCTTTCATAATAATTAAATTTATTCAAAAACTTGTAAAAAATATTTATAAGATAAATGCATGAGGGGGTGTTGGTTCCGACACTCATGTACGGAAGTGAAAGTTGGGTATGGCAGAAGAAACATGAAAGTAGAATAAATGCAGTTGAGATGAGAGCATTAAGAAGTATGATAGGAGTTAAACTGAGTGACAGGGTAAGAAATAGTGAGATAAGGAAACGTTGTGGCTTGAAAGAAGATGTAGTGACAAAAATTGAGAAAGGTATGCTGAGATGGTTTGGCCACATCGAGAGAATGAATGAAGAACGATTGACGAAAAAAAAGTGTATAAGGCGAGTGTGAATGGAAGTGCTGGAAGGGGTAGACCTAGGCGGACTTTTCTAGACCAAATTAGGGACGTCTTGAAAAAAGGCCAGGTTAAGAGTACCCTAAACCGTAGAGCATGTATGAAGGGAATAATGAAAGTGGACGAAGCGAAACAAGTATGTAAGGATCGTAGCAAGTGGAAAGAAGTGGTCTCTGCCTACCCCTACGGGAAAGAGGCGTGATTATATGTATGTATGTATGTATAATATAAAAACAACTCGAAAAATAAATAACATTTATAAGATAATTAGAAAATTTGTTAAAAATTGTCTGAGTCATGGAAGGAGTTCATGTATAAAAGAAAATTTTCCTAAGTTATGGAAGGTGTTCATGTATAAGTGTCTTGTATGGAGGAGCTGCCGGAGATACATACCTGCAGTTGTACATCATATATATGGGGTGGTCGGAAGCCCGACTGCTTGAAGTACTGTAGCACAATGACTAGTCCTATATTAGGGACTTATGATAATAAACTCAATGATACAAAAGCAATACTATAGAAGTTCTTTATGATGAATTTGCATTACAATAGTGGGGTCGTGGGTTAACTCCTATATATTAATGACTAATGAAAGTAAGGTCTATGATACAAAAGCAATACTATAGAAGGTCTCTATGATGAATTTGCATTACAATAGTATATGGGTTCGAGTCCTATATATGAATGACTTATGAAAGTAAGGTCTATGATACAAAAGCAATATTATAGAAAGTCTCCTTGATGCATAAGCATTATATGGGATGGTCGGTGACCGACTGCTCTTAGTAGTGTAGCAAAATTACTAGTATTTATTAGGGACTTGAAAAGGAATACTATGGTGGCGTGTATGTTGCTTCACGAGCAATTGGTCCGAGGTAAACTTGGACTCGCTAACCGATGTGTCCTAGACATATCTTAGTGCTGGTGGTAAGCGGGTTTGTTGTAGCAATACGGCTTTCCCGTGGACATCGCACACCCATACCGTTTGTGGGCGACGTCGTAGCGCATAGCGATGCGTCGTCTATATTTCGGATTGGGATGATGAGTGTGTTTGGTAGCACTTTTAAGTGTAACAGGTACACTCAATTTCATGTCTTAGTGCATTAGCGCTGTGATACGTGGAGTTTTGTCCACTGACGTTTTAGTAGCGTGCTACTTCATAGTAGCACGCTACTAAGACTACTACGTGCTACTTCACGATACATTGGTGATATTTTTTAGTTAACAACATTACAAACTTTGTTGCCAAAGTCGATAGTGATCATGTGGGTGTGCTGTGAGGGGGCGCCATTCGTATGATAGTTGCATTGATGCTTACTGCTTCTTGCGGTATTGCGTCTTGTGATAGATCTGCGGGTGTGCTGCGCCTGATTCGACGCCCTCTTGTGGTTCTGGTCGATGGAGGTATGCGGGTGGTGATGTCTGCTGGTTGCGTCTCTGCGATGGTTGTTTGGTGGGACGCTATTCTCAATGGCGCTCTCTGCGTCTTGCAAGCTTACTCTTGAATCCAATACCAATTTCGATCCAATCTAAATTTCAATCCAATGTCAATCCAATGCTGACAAATTAGCGTACTCTTGAAAACAATTTTGGCAACATTGGATTGAAATCGGAATTGCGCTCGGATTGGCCAAAATTTTTGCTGTACCACATGAAGTTAGCTGCGTTACTCTTAGCAACAGACATGTTTTATTTATCGTTAAACCGGTAAAGTCATAATAAACCCTTTGTAACTTTCATAAACGAGAGTTTATTTAGTAAAAATACTTAATAAATGGTGTAATTCGTCAAACTTGGCGATAGACAAAAGACAGACAAAATTGGCGATATATTGAAAATGGGCCAAATTAAGGGTACTAATATAATGAAAAAACTTTCTAAAAACTTAAGTGCTTAAAACGCATAATTTGAAGCTCATTTCGTCATTATTTTAATTGTAATGCACTATTACGGCGTAGAATAATAGACGCAAGAGCTAAACATGTCATTATTTTATCGAAAACAATAAGCTAATTGCCGGAAAAAAAGATTAATATGAACACAATTCCTAAAACGTTACTGTTTTGCTATTGCCTTAATTCCAATTCCAACGCAATATCAAACACAATACGCTGCTGTCAACTAACTGTCAAAAGTGCGTCGGGAGTACCGATTTCGCTTGGACAATTTCAATTCCAATCCCAATTAGTTCACACAATCACCACGCAATACTAAACTAATTTAGCGCTAGAGTCGCTTTCAAGAGTACCAAACGTCATAATTCCAATCCCGATCGATCGGAATTGTTTTCAAGAGTTAGCCTATTGGTTTGACTCACACCTAAGTAGCTTTGCCCAAGTCGGGTCCCTTCATTACGGGGCTGCAGACTGTCTGCCATCCACGATGTTTTATATAACAGCATAATAATATATCTCTATAGCTTTCTCACCTTTGAATGATTGAAGGCCACTTGTTGGTGGGTGAGACAAACATGATCGAAAATGCATTTACTCAACGTCAGTGACACAAAACCTTTCTGATGGCGAATTATTACTCTCACCTTATAACTGCCTTTTGGCTATATCTGCCGTTGTATTGGTTGGTGGAGCATATGTGTCGACCTCATGCGGGTGGTAGCTGGCGGGAGGATCTGAGGAGACTCTCAAGGCTGCGGCCGAAAGCCGCACATCGTGGGACCCCATTCCCTTGAGATGAGCGGTAGACTCATGACACGATCTGCTGCTAGTAGCCGTGCTGATCGTGCAATCGGTGGTGATGCCATACACTTACATCACGTCTGCAGGAGCGGCGGTCTGGCAGGTGGTGGCGCTCACGGAGGGTTTACGGCCAGTGTGCCTATTAGCCTAAACCGTGTGACGTACATTCACTGTGGCTGGATTCGTTAGTATTCTGTTTGGCGTTTACACACATTGACATGCGCGACTTCGGTCGAAATTTGTGCTTACGCACTAACAAGGGGCCAAGCCTCTTTTACTGGTTCGCCAGTTATCTTGCTGTGGACTACGGTCCAGTTCCCGAATTAGCGTTCCCTTCGGGGGGAGTGCATCAAAATGGTTGGCGCTCACCGCGCACGGCGTGTGTGTAGCCGTGTGCCGCCTCCCCTACATTTTTTTAAAATAAATGTAGGAGAGCGAAGCCCTTGTATTGGGTATTTTGTATAAATATATTATGAGCCTTTTCCAAGCGGGAAGGGATAAATAATAATAAATTTACATTAACCTTTCTCGAGCCCTGTCTTCGTGAACGGGGTTCACTTAGCTTATAAAGCACTACCAACGGCTTTCAATTACTCAAGTGAATATTCATTCTTCCAAAAGACACCTAAAAGAACTAAGTTACTAAACATACACAACGTAAATAAGGGTCCTAACTAAGACGATCACGCCAAAATATTACAAACGGCCTGTTATTAAACCTTTAGAAAGATCATTTAGAAAGATCAATAGTAAAGAATAAAAAGTCGACATTAATATTGTTATTTATGCACCCGCAGGGTATGCAGTAATTCAAAATTTTTGTTTTTATATTTAGTAAAATGTCAGTGACCTAGGCTTCTACTCCGTTCACATATTACACCCAATTTTTTCCAGACGGTAAAAAGGTCATCCAGTACATGTGACCTAAGACCATAATAGTCATTTCTTAAATTTACGCGAA
Organism: Parnassius smintheus behrii; assembly: GCA_036936625.1. Classification (NCBI taxonomy): domain Eukaryota; kingdom Metazoa; phylum Arthropoda; class Insecta; order Lepidoptera; family Papilionidae; genus Parnassius; species Parnassius smintheus. Next base: position 31,134,259 of record JAUPFT010000005.1, on the reverse strand, counting down.
CACTACACATTGAATAAAACTATTATTTACGGATTTTATCGCGTTTAATTACTTTAATTTATTATTTTTACCATCCATCAAATGTAATATACCTCTACAAGATGCAGGTGTGTACAAGCTAGATTGTGAATGTGGTCTCTCTTACATAGGTCAAACAAAGAGATCTATAAAAACCCGCGTGAAGGAACATATAGCTGATGTGAAGCACCGACGCTCCGGGAAGTCTGCAGTCTGCGAACATGTTCAAGATCGTCCCCACCATTACATTAGATTTGATAAACCACAAATTCTCGCAAAAGAACACCGATTCCTACCAAGGATGATACGCGAGGCTATTGAAATTAAAAAACATCCAAATTTCAATAGAGAAGATGGTTGGGTGCTACCATCTGCTTGGGATCCTATAATTAACAAAATTAAACCCAAACCCAAGCATACCACTGCAAGACTTCATGATACTATAAGCTCGTTTTGCGTAAATCGGACCAAAAATTAATATTAAAAAACTGAAGGTAGCCGGACTAACTATGACATTGGGACGTCAAACATCTCAGTCCCCCCCGTGACCATGGGCGCTGTAAAGCACCCGAAACGTCGGGATAATAATAAAAAAAAAATAAATTAAAGTAATTAAACGCGATAAAATCCGTAAATAATAGTTTTATTCAACCATAATAGTCGTTGGGGTAGGCCTATGTTGAGCAGTGGACATGTGAGTTATAATAAAAACCCAAATGCATTTATATTAAACTATATATTTATCGCCAAGGGCCTCGCAAAATTCATCTTGCCCACACCAAAATTAGGTCTTACTCCACCGCTGGATATATTTTTTAGATAATTGATTATCTTGTCTATGGGCCTATTTTACATGATTTTTATAGACATTTAAATTTATTAGTTTTTCTTTCTAAATTATAATCTGATCCGATCAGTTAAATTTCTATTAAAAAAATTATACCACTAATATAGCAGCAGCGTAGCTCTACCACGCAAATGGAATAAAATTTAAAAACTTCAAATGAAACAAAAGTTATTTTAAAGGTCATTTTATTGATCTACACAAATATGCATTAGATTTTAAACATTATTATTTACAAAATTGGGTATTTAATATTTATACCATAAGGATTCATATTATTTTCGATTCAACTTGTTGTTGCTTGGAATCTCATGTCTATATTTATTGGTATAAAACATACGGTACTAGTATATTTTTATATAGGTAGATGAGGTAATTGCCTTATTTAAGATTTAACTCAGGTGACGCTTCTGGACATTCTAATCCAGTAGCCTGCCTTCGAAAGATAAATGCACATACCCTATCTCACATAAATTAGGAAAACACCTGTCAAACTGCATTCTAAGTTATAATTTATTATAATACAGATATGGCAGTGACAGACATTATCGATGTTCCACCTTACAATATTTCATGTTCTAGCTATTATAAGTACATAATTAAGTTCTAAAATATTATTGTAAGCACCTTAATTACAGTGGTTTATTTCGTAAGACTATACGTTCTTAGACTATCACATAACGTTGGATATTTCTCACTGGCGACGTCTACCACGCGCGATGCGGTATCTGCGCGGGTACTGCGAGTAGGGCCGACGATAGACAGGCGGTCGCCGCACTACCGCATTTGGCACCGAGCTCACGTCGCCTCCCTGGTAGTAAGTACCAGCTTGTGGGCCTGGCCTTCGCCTCATGCATACAGCACACCTATAAAGTGAACATATTATAAAGTAGGTATTGCGATTATATTCAGTTACGAAGCCTCCATAGAAGCCGAAAAGCCAGGCTTGCCTTTTCAATCTGATCAATCAATAATATCGACTAATAAAATCGTAAACTCGTAAACTGTTTCAAACTATTTAAAATTTCCCGCGCGCTCCTCTGTTCTACACAGGTCATGACCTCGTAGCATATATGTAACGTCAACACTGTGCAATTTGCTTTCAATTCGAAACACACTGATTCGTATTCTCTCTGTCTCAAAGTGAACACACAATAGACTGTCAAAATTAATGAAAGCAAGGAGTTGATTTGAGCTATTAGTCGTCTCTCTCGCACGAGTTGGCTTTATACCGTGCTTTCGAGAAAACGATCGCTCTCTTTCTAACCTGTGGCAAAATGTTCTTTAATGAAATATAACTACGAAATGTTTATATAGGAATTACTATGGAACCATAAGCTGGACTTTGCTCTGAAGTTGTTTCGGAGTGCGCGGGCGTGCGGGCGATACGTTTGCAAGTTCATTTCACATTTCAATGTTTATGTTTGTTTTGGTTGTGTCTGTTGAAAAATTATGCTTTTTCAAAGATTTTTAGCGAAAATGGGGGATAATATTGGAGTATATAGTGTAGATCAGAGTGTATATATATAGAAGAGTGTTCCTTGTGATGAATTGAAGTGTGTTAAAGTGCTAATTTGCGAGTAAAAGGTAAAATCTTTAAACTTTGTTGAGAAAATACACAAGGTCAAGAGCGCTTTTCGAACTTATCAATTATCGCAATTGAAATACAGTTATTGTTACAAATCTTTCTTTAAGAAAGAGAGACCATTCAATTTAGAATTCAAAATATCATACAATCTATCTAGCAGTAGTATGCCTTCTGTGTGCTTTGTTAAACGCGTCTTCGACTGCACTGAATATGACACTGAAGAGTGGAAACAGATCAAGATTGGTGTTTTTTAATAAAACTGCTAAAAACAACAAAACCATATCTTGGGCTTGTCCTAGTTTGGAGCCCTAGCTTCGCCACTAATTATATTATTATTGATTATTAGTCGTAAGAATATTTATATTATCCGTTATATTTATTCTTCTTATATCCGATATATTGATTCTTTTCTAGTAGCTCAGGGGTTAAGCGTTCGCTGTAAATTTCACAGTACGCAAGTTACCCAGGTTCAATCCCCGCCGGCGCCAACGAAATTGTTAACTGCAATTTTAAATGTTGATGTATCGCGTGCTCGGGGGTGAAGAAAAACATGTCTTAGAAATAAAAAAATGTGTGAGAAAACCTACATGTCTTAGAAATAAGAAAAATAATATTTCAAAGGTATTTGACGTTCTCCAACACGCATTGGGGTATGGCGGCGAACATTTCCTTGCAGTGGGAGGGTATATAGGCTGTAACTTTATTTTACTAACCTTCCCCAAAGATTATTAAATAAATAAAGATTATTATAAAATACACCAACAATTACAAAAATACGACCATGAGCCACCTGTATTTATAGACTTCTGACTTTTAACGGTGCTTTGACATTTATCGGTTCTGAATGAGGTTAGCGCTATGTTCCTTCAGCGATTTTGCAATATTTCCTATATTTTTATCCAATAAAGATTATAAATAATTATTATAAAAGTTACTTTTTTTAATTTACTACTGGTTGTGTATGTAAGAAAACCTATTCCGAGAAGATCTAGCAAGAATCCCAGCAGGATTTAAAAAAATAACAGCCTACAATCATAACATAAACATAAACACTCACGCCTGTCACCCAGAGGGGTAGGCAGAGACTACAGACTTCCATTTGGCACGATCCTGACACACCTCTCGCCTCCTTCACATCCATACACCTACGCATGCATGCTCGTCGGTTAAGGGTACTCTTAATTTGGCCCGTTTTCAATAAATCGCCAATTTGGTCGATAAATTTTCGCCTAGGACGTCCCTTTCCGACTCTGCCATTCACTTCTGCAACATAAATTTTCTTTGTCACTCTTTCCTCATCCATTCTTTCCACATGACCAAACCACCGAAGCATTCCTTTCTTAATCCCGGTCACAACATCATCTTGCAAACCACACTCTTCTCTTATCACACAATTTTTCACCCTGTCATTCAGATTCAGCCCTAACATACTCCTTAACGACCGCATTTCTACTGCATTTATTCTACTCTCGTGCTTCTGCCACACCCAACTTTCACTACCATACGTTAAAGTAGGGACCAACACAGCATTGTGAATTGCCATACGTGCCTTTTTTGACACATTTTGACTCTTCACAATAGAGTGCAGGGCCCCATTTACTCTGTTTCCTGCGTTCACTCGTCGTTCTATATCCTTATCATATCTCCCATCCCTGCTAAATACGCACCCCAAATATACAAACTCATCTACTTGCTCGATCAACTCCCCTTCTATTCTTATTTCACATATCGTTTTACTTTCATCTCTTTCAAAAACCATAATTTTCGTCTTACTTGCGTTCACTTTCATACCCCTTTCTTTTAATGATCTGTTCATTAATGTAACCATCATTTGCAACTCAGCCGCCGACGACGCAAGAATAACTTGATCATCGGCGTACAAAAGGCATTTGATGGTTAACTCACCCATTCTTACTCCGCATTCTTCAACTTTCAAATTTTGCAAACAACTGTCCATAAATAGGTTGAACAACCACGGGGAAGCCACACAGCCCTGTCTGACACCTTTATGGATGCCAAACCAGTCCGAGTAGACCCCGTTGATCCTAACACAAGCACTAGAGTCCCTATAAAGAGACTCCAATGCCTGTATCAAGCCAGCGCTCAACCCAAATGAGTTCAGTGTTTGCCATAGCACATTCCTATCCACTCTGTCATAGGCCTTCTCCAAGTCCATGAACGCACAAAAAACCTTTTGGTTTTTGGCCAAAAACTTCTCCGCGATCATGCGCATGGAGAATACTTGATCTGTACATCCCATTCCCTTTCTAAATCCCGCTTGCACATCCCAAATTTTTCCATCGGTTTCTTTCATGACCCTTTCAATTAGTACCTTGGCATACAGTTTTCCCACGATGCTAAGAAGGCTGATACCGCGGTAGTTTTTACAGTCCTGCTGCGACCCTTTTCCCTTATATACTGGGACTATCACGGCTTTGCACCAGTCTCCCGGTACCCGTTTCAGTTCCCAGCATAAATTAAACAAGGTGTGCAGCAGGCCTGCCACCACTTCCTCTCCAGCCCTCAGCAATCATGTATGTTGCAATTAACAACACGTAATAAATTTGACATAGCTTGGTAGCGATCACCCTTCCCAGGGGCTATTATTGTCCATAAATTCCTTAACATTATAATAACCCTTTTTATACAAACTTAGCTTAATAAAGTTTTCAAACTTTGTGCAGGTCAAATTTTGAATATTTTCGGAGATTTTGTTGTAAAAGCGTATACATCACCCCATCCCCAAGAATGAATTACGGAATCGGTGGAGTCAAGTAACTGGTACTACAAGATTGTGTCTGTTCTTGATATTTACTAAAACTACTTTTATTTTTGTTTACGTACATCACATTTTCATAAATATATTGAGAGGCCGAAATAAACATATTAATTTCTTAATTTTTTTGTCTGAGCTACTCTTTAGGTTTGAAGTCGTATATTAAATCAATCAATCACAAAATATCGTACGTCTCTATCGCAAAATATCGTACGATATTATGCTATGGAAATAGCTAAAGTAACCTAGTCTGGCTGTTTCAACACTGGTAAGATTTCTAATCTTTTTTACAGCATATGCCGTAGAACTAAGTACGCTTGCTAGTTTTGATGTATGGGGGCCCCATTTAAGTTTTGAGTCTAGTGTGATTCCAAGAAAAATGATGGTATCCACAAGACTCAGCTCCTCCCCATTTAAAATTACATTAGTACCAACATGTTTGATATTAGGATTTATGAATTTCGTACATTTAGTTTTAGTGCCATTTAAATGCAAATTATTAACATTAAACCAATTTACTTATTTAGATATAGCATTATTAACTTCGTCAACATTTAGTAACTGTCGTTTTAATTTGAAAATTAATGAACTGTCATCAGCAAATAACACTATATCATGGTTATCCCCTACTACGTAAGGTAAGTCATTAATATATACAAGAAACAAAAAAGGGCCGAGAATTGAGCCCTGTGTCATGCTCATTTGTAGTTCTATTAATAACAACTTTGTGCGTTCTGTTACTTAAATATGAAATAATTAATTTAAGAACATTACTTCTTACGCTGTGGTGTTAAAGTATCCTGATGAATGTTTCATGGTGAACACAATCGAAGACTTTGAATAGGTCACAGAATATACCCGAAGCAACCTGCGAATTCTCCCATGCATTGAAGATATATTTAATCAGCTCAACACCAGCATCAGTTGTCGAGCGACCCCTTGTCCTTTATAGTCTAAATATACGATCTAAAGCGGCATTCTGTATTATTCAATCTTCTGTACAATTTACGGTATGGTATAATACGTAGTCGGGGTGCGAGAGAATTAAAAACCAGCTATTAGACGTGGCTCACAGGAATATCGGCTTGCAGTTTTATAATGGGAGTCATTTCTACGCCACCGGTGAATATTAAGGGTGAAGAACGAAATTATTAAATGGCTTTTATAAGAATTCAAGTGTACCATTACAAAATATCTAAAGTCTAGTGCTGAACAAAAGCCTCTCCCACGGACTGCCTCATAGGGGAGACGTTTGTCATAGTTGCCACCCTTGACAGGCGAATTGGCAATCACATTTTTAGGGTTCCGTGGTCAACTAGGAACCCTTATAGTTTCGCCATGTCTGTCTGTCCGTCTGTCCGTCCTCGCTTAATCTCTGTGACCGTTAGCACTAGAAAGTTGAAATTTGGTACCAATATGTGTATCAATCACGCCGACAAAGTGGTAAAATAAAAATTGGAAAAAAAATGTTTTATTAGGGTAGCCCCCCTGTATGTAAAGTGGGAAGTGATTTTTTTTTAATTTCAACCCTAACGTGTGATATATTGTTGGAAAGGTATTTAAGAATGAATAGGGGTTTACTAAAATCATTTTTTGATAATGTCAATAATCTCGCAAATAATCGCTCCAAAAGTAAAAAACAATGTGTCCCCCCCCCTCTAACTTTTGAACCATAAGTTTAGAAAATACGAAAAAAATCTGAAAAATAGAACTTTATAAGGACTTTCTAGGAAAATCATTTTGAACTTGGATGGAAACAACAGTTTTTGTACAAACTCATAAGTGGGAACACTTATTGTGACGGACGGAAAACTACGGAACCCTACACTGAGCGTGGCCCGACACGCTCTCGGCCGGTTTTTTATTTCTTTAATTGTTCCTAGGAAGATACTGCTGCCAATCTCCTGATTTGTTGCCCTCTGTCGCCGTCGGTAAACGAAATGGTGTCGGATGAAAATTGCCTTGGATCATTACGCAGTCTTGCGTTTGCTGTCCGTGGAACCTCTTCAATCTTACTCAAAATCTCAGCTTGTCAGGAAATAAGTCGCTATTGGCTTTCACACTTGGCAGATGGTTCTTTTCGCGAGACAGATCATTGGCGAAGATTTTGTAGTCTTAGTTCCGCACAATTATTTCTTCAATACGAGTTGTTGACTCTGTTGCTGAACTGAAGTTGCTTGAATACCGCCATACATAAGGTAGCCAAGAAAGATACTTCTCTCAACCGTACATTATTCATTGACTTCCGAATGCAATATCGCTTTTCGAATGATGTTTGATGTGTCATGGGTGTGTATCTCAGAGGAACGTAAATAGGTTAACTTTATAATTTCCTTTTAATTTAGAATGAATTGAATCGGTTATTGTTAATATACACGTACCTGCTGACTTTAGACACTTGATCCGCTTTTAGAGTTTGTTGTTCAGGTCGTAGGAACATTCTATTATCTTCGATTGTCGATAACCAATAGGAAACTGCCGTAGCGAAGTAATTACAACGGCCTAATCCATTACATTCAATAAACGGACGAGTACGGAATTCACGAAGACAGGAACCAGGTGATATTAAACTTTGTCCGGCCGCGCCAGCACCAGCTGTATGCTGTTGAATTTGTAAACAAATGAATTACACTTTAATAAATATAGTTCAAACATTAATTAAATTACACTCTAATAAATATAGTATAAACATTGGTTCACACTAAATATAACAATGCAATGCTTAGTTTTCAATTTTTTTTATAATTTAATTGTTTAAATAAATCTTTCAGTTTCTTATAACGGTACGAGTTCCACTAAATAGCAAATAAAAATGCATTTATGAAATACAATTAAAAACTTGTAAAGAAAATACACTTTATCAATTTTTGGTACTTAAAATTATCTGCGTCAAATTCATAAAATTTACTTAGGCTGGTAATAAACCATATTAATTGGCGGTTCAAGTCTTTTGTTTAATAAAGTAAAAGCATACCATTAAAAAGCTATAGCCTATCCATAATTCATCCCATCCCTGTGGACAGGTGGGTACTTCATTACTTTGACTGTGTATGGCAATGGTTCGTGTTGACGATTCACAAACTTGACATCTGAAACAGAAAATTATAATAATAAGAATCTATCAGAATGGAGCTGGGGACATATAACACATATAACATAACGACACACATATTATGTACCATGTTGAAAGGGATACTCTATAAGGGTCGCTTATTTTGAGGTTACCTATACACCTGAGATTTAGAGTGAGATTGAGAGGTTCTACAGGCAAGTGTGAGTAACGATCCAAGAGCAAGTCTTATCCGACACTATTCCGATGATATCCCGAACGTTAGTCTGAGCGAAATTAGAATGGCTCTCTAGCGCCTTTAAAACGGCAGGGCCCCAAGCGCGGATGGATTTACAGCGAGGCTTCTGAAAGCGGGTGGAACACCAGTACTAAATGTCCTTCAGAAGCTCTTCAATTCCGTTCTTCATGGTGGCACTACTCCGAAGGTGTGGAGCAAAAGTGCAGTGGACTTGTTCTTCAAGAAATGCGCCAACGCTCTCTTAAAGAACTACAGACCGATTTTCTTTCTGAGCCGCGTCTACGTGCTGTTTTCGAGAGTCATTTCGAATCGTCTCTTACGCAGATTCGACGACTTCCAGCCTCCCGAACAAGCCGGGCTTCAGTACAATAGACCACATAAGATTGTAGAGAAGACCGAAGAGTATAATCTGCCACTTTTCCTGGCGTATGTGAAATTTACGGTTAATTTAAAAAAATTATTTCGATTCGACAGAAGCGCCATATTGTTAGTTACATAAGTCCATAGCTCTTTGTAAACCAAATATACAGATCATGTCTCGATTGAAACGCTTTCGGGTCTTCGGGACCTTATAGGTTTAGTTAGCCATTTTGAACCTTATGTTACTGTATTAAGGGTTCTTATCGCGTAGTTTCGGTGCATTCTATAGGAATCATATAAGAATAATTTACGTTTAATTAGAAGACCGAAGAGTATAATCTGCCACTTTTCCTGGCGTATGTGGACTATGAGAAAGCCTTTGATTCCGTCGAAATTTGGGCGGTGCTATAGTCCCTGCAGCGGTGCCAAGTTGACTGTCGGTATATCGAAGTGCTGAAGTGTTCGTACAGTAGGGCTACGATGGCTATCCGAGTACAGAACCAGAGTACGATACCTATCAAACTGCAGAGAGGTGTAAGACTGGGTGACGTTATATCCCCGAAACTCTTCACCGCTGCATTGTAAGATGTTTTCAAGCTACTGGACTGGAAAGGATACGGTATTAACATCAATGGCGAGTACATCACTCACCTTCGATTTGCCGACGAAATAGTCATGGCAGAATCGCTGAGGACCTAAGCATTATGCTCAATAACCTCAATGGTGTCTCCCAACAGATAGGTCTTAAGATTAACATGGACAAAATAAAGATCATGTTTAATTTTCATGACACACCTATGCCGGTAGTTGTTGGGAGCATTATGCTCGAAGTTTTTGACGAGTACGTTTACCTGGGACAAAAATAGTCCGACTAGATCTAATTTTGACCAATCGACGGATTCAACTCGGCTGGGCAGCGTTTGGGGAATTACGACACATCTTCTCGTCAGGTATACCTCAAACTCTGAACACTGCTGGCCATATGAGGACGCCCAAGGTCGCTCACCGAGCTATGGGGAGGGTTATGCTCGGGGTTACTCTGCATGATAAACTCAGACATGAGGATATCCGCAGTAGAACCAGAGTGACCGACATAGCCCAACGGATTAGTAAGCTGAAGTGGCAATGGGCCGGATATATGACTCGAAGAACCGATAACCGATGGGGAAAAAAGGTTCTCGAGTGGCAGCCTCGTACTGGTAGGCGTAGTGTAGGGCGACCCCCCACTAGATGGAGTGACGACTTGGTAAGACATGCAGGAAGTCGATGGATGCAGATGGCTCAGGACTGTGCTTTGTGGCATCAGTTGGGGGAGGCTTATGTTCAGCTGTGGACTTGTGAAGGGCTGTAATGATGATGATGATGATCTATATTTTGCACTGCTCATCCAGAATTGCCTCATCCTGGAGCAACTTATTGAAAAATAAACTTAGTCACTTCTATGCGTCCAAATTTAAGACTTTCCATATTTCCACAAGTACTGCATCAGGTCCTCCAGGCTCCTCATTATTCACCTTGAACAACCATTCCAAATTCATCCACAGTTGCTTCTTTCATAACACCCATATTCTCGGGAACCGTAACTACCGTTTCATTGCATACATTCTCCTCATTCATTAATTACCAAATACCTCTTCCAACGTTCTTCGATTTCTGTCGTCCGTCGTAACCTTGCCTGTTTTATCCACCACGGTACTATGATTAATAACCAGAATATTAACTTATGCAAAACAAAATCATGTCACTCCTATACCGGTAGTTGTTTGACTAGATAAGTTCAGCTTCAAATGACGAATTTCACTCGGCTGGGCCCTCGGGATATTACAATCAGTGCGTGATGTCAGTTATGACATGGTCTGAGACGTGGTCCTTAACAGCTATGAGGAAGCTCAAGGTCAATAAAACTAATACAAGACGGAAAATCATTCACTCATATCATTTCTTACCTGGATATATAAGATCCAACATCTCTTGCTTGAATAGGTGTCATAGCCATAGGCATAGGTTCTGGGGTAGAGAGCCAGAAACTGTAATCTTCGCGTTGCGCGAAATTACATACGTTGTTAAGATTGCAAAACATGTATGGCATCGTTGAGAATTTACGCAGACAACTTCCAGGGGCACCTGTTTAAAAATGATTCGTAAATAATCTAATCTTTTAATTATTATTTCAGTAATTAATGTCTAAAGTTCGTGTTACCAGTGATCATATATAGATCTGAGAAGTTATCCTTCTCTATTGGACTTATGAGGTATATGCAGTAGAACCAGGGTAACCAACGGATAAGTAAGATGAAGTGGCAATGTGGCGGCCATATGGCTCGAAGAACCAACATTCTATAGTAGAAAAAGGATCTCGAGGGGCAGCCTGGTAAGCATCTAGGGCAGCCCTCTTTTGTATGAAGTGACGACCTGGTAGGATATGCAGAAAATCGATGCATGCAGGTGGTTCAGGATCGTGTTTAAATGCATTGTTTTGCCTTGGGCATGTTTAGCAGTGGACTTGTTCATCATTACAATGACATCGTTTTAAAGGGAATTAACAGTTGTTAATATGAATGTAATATTTACTTATTGATGAATGTAGCAAGTATTAATACGAATTACACAAGGCACATTAAAAGTTCTGCGCTCCTTGCCCCTCATAAATGTTTTAATTTCGAATGTTATAATATTATATAAAACAAATATTAAATATATTTTGGGAGATTTCGCGTGTTTATCGTTTTCTATCACAAGTTGAAGTTTGTCATCCGAAGCAAAAGTTGAATTAACACGAAAAGGTTTTAGGACGATGATTTTAAAAGTTGATTTTCTCCGCAAGAATGCACTGCTCGTCTTCAAAATGCTTTTGGAAGGAAAGCACCTCATTTGGACACCCTAAGGCGTTGGTACAAAGAATTTGACCGTGGCCGTGTTTTTCTACATGATGAAATTCGTGATCGATCTTCAACTACGATTTAGTAGTTAATAGAAAAAAACCGGCGCGTCACCTATGAGGAGATTCGGGGACATTTGCGCTTTGATATGAGCCAAATAAAAAAATAGATTAACATTTAAAGTTAGAAAACTCAGTTGAAGCTGAATTTCTCATGAACTCATCCCAGATCAAAAAAGGGCTCGAGTTGATTAGCATAAAAAAAGTTATTAAAGTATGATTACGGACATTCTAATGCTATATGGGGACGTTCAAATTACATTGTGACACATGGTGTGTACATTACGGAAGAAGTGCTAGTGCAGCCTTTAGTATGGCTGCAGGCGCTCGCTTGAAGGCTACAATAAAATTAAACGTACAGCTACAATAAAGTAAACCAATAAAATTAAGGCAGGCAATAAGCGTGGGCAAAAAAATTATAGCGTTTTTTCTTCTAGACGGGTTCTATCTCAACTATCCCACTTAATGAGGAAAAGACAGTTAATGCTGATGGTGATGTTGTTTGCTCAGTGTCTTTGAAAATGTTACTGAAAAACGACCCAGAAGTCGTCCTATTGCCGCCGAACATTAATTCGTAATTTTTCATTCTGAAAAGGAACTCGTGACCCAAGTTTTTTGTTTTCCCAAAAAGCAAATATTTGAAAAGAGGTTTGACATTTACGGAGCCAGAATAGGCCGTGATAACTTTCCAACAGCACGTGAAAAATGGTCCATATGTCCTCCGACTAATGATCCTTATGTTTTCAATAAATGACTTGAGCAAATGAAATACTGTTTAAATTGTAGTGGATAATACTTTGAGCAGCAGTAAATATGTATATTATAGTTTACATAGAAATTGATTTTATTTATGAGTTACGCAATACTTTTAGTGTACCCCACGTATAAGGAAATTAAAAAAGTTCGATTTAAAAATTAAGTTAGAAATAAAATTAGTACCTAAGTCTTGTCCATGGGCATTAGCATTGGCAACAATGTGTATTAGGGAGAATCCATCCCAAAGGGGTGAAGTACCAGCTGGACACTGCGGAATCATTCTTGTTTGTGAATGCACTGCAAAATAAAAACCTCTCGATTTGGGTATCGGTGGAGGTGGTGCTGGTGCTCCTGGCGATCCCGGTGCACCTCGTTGGCCATCGTATCCGACAAAACCAACGTTGCCTTTAATTCCTTGTAAGCCTTGAGGTCCAGGAGGTCCTTCATTCCCTGGAAAACCGATATCTCCACGTTCTCCTTTTACACCCGGTAACCCATCACGACCGAAAGCTCCAGGCATTCCATCTTGACCGCGACGTCCAGGGAACCCTTCAGGGCCAATATCTCCAACAGGACCGGGCAATATGTCTAATGCGTGAATAGTATCTCCTTTGTCGCCCCTCATCCCTTTCAGTCCTCTGAAACCGATTATACCTTGTAAGCCTTCGTCACCCCTTTCTCCTTTAAATCCTGTAGGTCCTTGTTGGCCTGGATATCCATTAAATCCAGCCTCGCCTGAATCACCCTTTTCACCTCTATAGCCTTCTAATCCTTGCCATCCTTGGTCACCTCTTTGTCCCTTGGCGCTATATGCTGATCCTTGATCACCGACGTCTCCTACCCTGCCCGGTAATCCAGGAGTTCCTTCCATACCCCGAGGACCAGGTTTGCCTGGTGTTCCTCGTCTACCTGCATTTCCGTCCATGCCTTTGAAACCTTTAGGACCTTGAAAACTTAAGCCAGGTGGCCCAGGTTCACCAATAGGACCGTTTATACCATATTCACCAGGGGCACCTTTTTGACCCATCGGCCCAGGCCATCCATGAAGTCCGTCAATACCTGCTCTGCCCTTTTCCCCTCTTTCAGCATTTATGCCATCTAATCCAGGTAAACCTGGTGGCCCTTGATCACCTATTAAACCCTTCATTCCTGGTAATCCATCATCACCCATTTCTCCTTGGAAACCAATATCACCGCGTTCACCTTTAATACCCTTAATTCCGTAGAAGCCAGATTCACCTTTTTCTCCTTTTATACCAGGTATTCCATCCATTCCCATATCTCCCATGTCTCCTTTTGTAGCAGGCAGATAAGTGGTAATACCCATTTCACCCTGTTCTCCTTTAAGGCCCATTTCTCCTCTACTTCCTGTTGGACCAGGTAACCCTTCATCACCCGGAAGACCAGGTCTACCCATAATACCCGGCTCTCCCTCCATTCCCAGGTCGCCTTTTTCTCCCGCTAATCCTATTAGTCCTCGAAGTCCTCTTTTTCCCTTAATTCCGTTGAAGCCATTTCTACCCGGGCGTCCAGATATCCCTGGATATCCCTTGTCACCAATTTCACCTCTAACACCATCAAATCCGTTGTCACCTAATTCTCCTTTAGTTCCGTTAAAACCAGGACGACCTGGAAAACCAGCTTCACCTTGTTCACCCTTCAAGCCTTCATATCCTCCAATTGCTAATCCAGGGTTTCCTCTATCTCCTTTAAACCCTCTGAGGCCTGGAACGCCTGGTATACCTGATAGTCCGTCTAGCCCCGGTTCTCCGATGTCTCCTTTCATACCGCTTATTGCATTTTCGCCACGCATACCTTGCAAGCCAGTAAAACCTTCATCACCTCTTTCTCCTTTCATACCAGTCAGTCCGTCAAGTCCTGTTCTTCCTGGGAGACCTACATTGCCTCTTATACCTTTTGGTCCCTCCGGCCCGTGTAAACCTATCCTGCCTGGCTGTCCTGGATATCCAGTAGCTCCCGTCTCACCGCGGTCACCGGTTTCACCGCTAGATCCAGGTTTTCCCATAACTCCTGGGAACCCAGGAAATCCAACAGGACCCATATCACCAGTCCATCCCCGTGCTCCAGTTCGACCGGCTTCTCCCTTCATTCCTTTAGGACCAACATCACCTTGCAAACCGTTAAGTCCCTGTAACCCTGGTTCTCCAATTTGACCCATTAACCCTGGCAAGCCTGGTCGTCCATGCAGTCCAGGAGCTCCTTGAACTATTATTCCCGGTAAGCCCTTTCTTCCCTGTGAATAAAATTAACATAGTCGTACTGAAAATCAAAATGTTTCTTATAACTAATTTTCGATAATAAGACGGAACTCATATTTAATTTAAAACTAATATAGAGACTATAATTTTTATGTAGTTGGCGGTGGCAAATGAGCACGCTATCTACCTGACTATAAGTGGATGCTGTGGTTCATAGGCATTAACATTTTTTCGTTCAAGAATCAAAATGCACATGCGTGGTCACTCCTGAGGACTAATATGGAATACCTCGTTTCCAGTAAAAAAGGTCTCCGATTCTCCCGCCATACGAAACAGTAGCATTAAGCTGCTGTTTTACGCTGGTATTCTGTGATAGTGTGGTCTTTCTCCTGAATCCACAACTGATGGAAAAGAAAGGTTCACAAATAACGGTCTCGTGTTGGTAAGTAAAGTGTAGGGCGGTCTCATGTAAAATGGAGGGACGACTTTATAAGACATGCAGTAAGTCGATAGATACAGATGGTTCATGACCGTGTTTTGTAGGTTGTAGGGGGAGAGGACTTATAAAAGGCTATAATAATGGCTATGAAGACGTTGATATAATATGCGAGATAGTCATACTACAAAACTAGAGGGCCATTAGGCCTTTCGGGAATTTCTCATAGTCTTCTTTTGTACTCGTGAACACCTGTGAG
Organism: Parnassius smintheus behrii; assembly: GCA_036936625.1. NCBI lineage: Eukaryota > Metazoa > Arthropoda > Insecta > Lepidoptera > Papilionidae > Parnassius > Parnassius smintheus. Next base: position 31,118,757 of record JAUPFT010000005.1, on the reverse strand, counting down.
ATGAGGTAAGATGATTGTTGGATTCTCTTACACTCTACCGCATCGCAAAATCATCTGTTGGTATGAATATTAAATTTATTATTATTGTAATTTATGAACAGCTTACTGGTGGTCCTCGTGGTCCTTCTAGGCCTACATCTCCAGGCTCTCCAGTTTGTCCCTTAATTCCAATAACACCAGCTCGGCCCGGAGTACCAGGGTAACCAGGTTCGCCAACATCGCCTTGTTCTCCAGGGTAACCGTCAATACCTCTTTCACCATATATAGTTGCAAGACCAGCTTCACCACGTGATCCTTTTTGCCCTTTATTTCCTCCAAAGCCAGTAGCACCACGTTGTCCACGTGTGCCGGACTCTCCGCTCGGACCTATTTCTCCTTTTTCACCAACAAATCCCTTTATTCCCATAGGTCCTTGGATTGATATACCTGGTGGACCTTGGTCACCTGGAATACCTCTATATCCATCGTAGCCCATGTCTCCACGCTCTCCTTTTCGACCACGATTACCTACAAAGCGCAAAATTAATTACTAGAATATTCTCAGTTATTTAATATCATATTTAAAGACATTGAAATTTAAAGCCAATAATTGTAATAACTTGACTGACAGAATAAGACTATAATGTACTCTGTGAATAAGACTTGCTTTTAATTTTTTCTTAATATTTGTATTAATTTAGGCCGTTGTCCCACTATCCGTACTCAGATGCCAGATACTTTAACTTTTTTTAACCCTTTGTCACACAAAAATAGCCCTACACACCACACACATAACTAAAATAGCTTTTCTTCCTTTCTGCGCGTATATTAGTATATATTAGCTACTTATTGATAAGCTTTGGCATTAAAATCTTAGCCGATGTTCTATTGAAATGCTGGTTTTGTACCGTTGTAATAGAAAATAATAAATTTATGATATTCTGTTGGCTTTCATTGTGTTAATACACAATAGCGAAAGCATATTGTTCTGTTAAAGTAAGTTAAAGTTACAGCCTATGTAAGTCCCACCGCTGGGCACAGGCCTCCTCTCTTTTTTGTGATGGTTTTGAGGGCAAGGAATTGATTGCCGCGCTGCCCCAATGCGTGTTGGCAAACTTCTTATGTCGTCGAAATATTTTTTTTTACTATTTCTTAGACATTCAGGTTTCCTTACGATGTTTTTCTTCATCGCCGATCACGTAGTAAAGTTGTAGTAAATATTGTTCTGAGGGTGATACATATCCACATGACGTTCTAAACATCATCAGTGATGAGAACTTTTATTAGATTGTCACTATACGTTCAAGAAAACTTATGTTTAAGGATACTCGTTCTTTAATATTTTAACAACCAAAAATCTTTGCAAATAATACGACTGAATAGTGCTAAAAATTTTGTATCTAAAATAAACTGACCTTTTCTGCCAGGGTATCCTGGTGGACCTCTTTCACCTTTAACATTAATGCCATTTTCTAAAGAATCTCCGACTTCTCCATCTAAACCAGGTTCTCCGATGTCACCAGCCTCACCCCTAAAACCAACGAATATGGGTTAAAATACGTCACAAAAAACCCCACAATTAATAAAAAAGTATATTTGATATTCGTAATATCAAAGCTGGTAGGATTACTTTTCTGTCTAATAGTCCTTAGGATAAATACCACCCTCTTGCTTGTCTTTTGTCGACAAAGAGGAGCGCTAGCACTGCTGCGGTCCGGTCTGAGCGGCTTTCAATTAAAGTGAACGAGCATACAGTCCACCTGATGGGACGTGGACGCTGTGACCCAAAGACATTTATATTTATCCTCAATTAAGAATCGAAATGCAAATACGTTGTCAACCTTAATGACTGAGAAGGAATACCTTGTTTTCAGTAAAAAGGGTCTCCGGTTCGCTACACTCACCATACGAAGCACAGCAGCATTAAGCTGCTATTTTACGCTCGTATCCTGTGAGAGCATGGTTCTTCCTTGCTTGAGCCGACCCATTCGTGTTAAAATAATAATATAGCCGCAACGTGGCTTTACCTTGAAGCCTTTATAATTTGAAGTGGCTATTGCAGCTAACGGATATCTTGAACTAACTGACAGTTATCATCCTCTTGCACGGTTCGAATGTTTGGATGGCCTACAAATAATGAACACTTATTGATCTGGATGTGTGATTTATGTATGTAAAACATTTTTACTGGCATGGTAACGTTTAAAAAACTATAAAGAAAATAATCGAATCTAAAAGGTCTTACAAATGAGGTACGTATGAGTAACGCTTCAGTCTTTTTTTAAAGATATTGTATGCTGTTTTAAGTTCTTTATAATAAATAATCATTTTAATAACAATTATTAAAATTTACTTCATTCCTGGTTCTCCTTTTTCTCCTCGTAAGAACGAGATTGGTATGTCAGCAGGTGCTCCCGGCCAACCAGGTGCTCCGTCTCGTCCTCGTGACCCATTACGTCCAGGAAGTCCGGGAAGACCAAAATCTCCCATTCGTCCCTTAATACCCATTGGGCCAAAATCACCCCGGTATCCTGGCCATCCTGCATCACCGGTTAGACCTTGTTCGCCAATGAAACCTGTTGAATTTGTGTTAACTTATAATAATGAGTTTGCAAACTTATACTTTATTATACCTAAAATTAATCCTGTCATAGTGAACAATTTTAGAGTTTTTCTACATCTAGGTACATCTACACTTCTACACTTATAATATTTATATTTATAATATCACTAGCTTGCCAGGCAGACGTTGTTCTGCCCTTTTCAACGACCTTTTGTCAGAGATAAATGTGGTATGCAAGATGATGTTGTGACCAGGATTAAGAAAGGAATGCTTCGGTGGTTTGGTCACGTAGAAAGAATGAATGAGGAAAGAGTGACAAAGCAAATTTATATGGCAGATGTGAATGGCCGAGTCGGAAAGGGACGCCCTAGAAAAAAGTTTATCGACCAAATTGGCGATATTTTGAAAATGGGCCACGTTAGAAGTACCCTTAACCGACGAGCATGTATGCGTAGATATATGGATGTAAAGGAGGCGAAAGAGGTATGTCAGAATCGTGCCAAATGGAAGTCCGTAGTCTCTGCCTACCCCTCTGGGTGACAGGCGTGAGTGTTTATGTTTTTTATGTTATTTCTTTTGTCATGTCCCATTAAAAATCATTAAATTCGCAAAAAAAACCTGTGGGTCACTCATGGGCAAAAAAACTATCCTATCTCTCAAGTTGGACCAAACTGCACACGGTGTGCAAATTTTATAAAAATCGGTTAAGTAGTTTAGGAGTCCATAGCGGACAAACAACGTGACACGTAATTTATATATATTAAGATTTATCATTATAAAAAGGAAAAATTTGTTTGTTTAAATTGAATAGGCTCCAAAACTACTGGACTGATTTGAAAAATTCTTTCACCATTGGAATCCTACATTATCCCTGATGAACATAAGCTATAGTATATTTAAAAAATGTTAGGGATCCGTATGAAAACTTCGTTAATGTAACCCACGGCATGAAAAAATACCAAAAGAATCCTTATATCGCGTACGCTGCGGAAACTATTGACCATAGAGCAACGTAGCAACGCACAATTTTATAGAAGATGTCAATATCTACAAAAAAGTCCGCGATACCATGGGTCTAAATATTACAGTCACAATAACTACTTTTTCATGTTAAAATATACAATAGTAACGCCGAAAAATCCGTATATCGCGTACGCTGCGAAACTGTTGACAATAGAGCAAAGTAATGTATAACAGTTTTAAAGACGACATCAATGTCTACAAAATATTTGCGATATCATATATATAACTATTACAGTTATGTCACAATAACTACTTTTTCATGTTAATATATGTAATAGTAACGCCGGTACAAACTAGGTCACATTATTCGTACCTTGGCATTAATCGTTATTTTGAAATAAATCACTTCGTATCCAAGGCCTATATCAGTGCCTGTACCGTCCATAACCACCAATTACATTAACCGTGTAATTTAGGTAAAATTTTTCACTTTTTAAATATTTGTTAATTCAGCAACCAGGCGTGTTGTTGCCTCTCTCGAAGTTCGCGCTCCCCATTTGATACTTGCTAAGATACGACAATCAGATAATTTGTACCTCTTTTTAAAGATCATATTCTATTCTTTACTTTAGTCATAGACATATTTTGGCGGTAAGGTTGGAAATTTCAATAAATGATTTCTTAAATTTACGCGAACACTACACATTGAATAAAACTATATTTACGGATTTTATCGCGTTTAATTACTACTTTTACTTATTTTTAAATTCCCGACGTTTCGAGTGCATTACAGCACCCATGGTCACGGGGGGACTGAGATGTTTGACGTCCCAATGTCATAGTTAAACCGGCTACCTTCAGTTTTTAATATTAATTTTCGGTCCGATCTATGCAGAACGAGCTTACAGTATCTTGAAGTCTTGCAGTGGTATGCTTGGGTTTGGGTTTAATTTTGTTAATTATAGGATCCCAAGCAGACGGCAGCACCCGTCCATCTTCTCTATTGAAATTAGGATGTTTTTTAATTTCAATAGCCTCGCGTATCATCCTTGGTAGGAATCGGTGTTCTTTTGCGAGGATTTGTGGTTTATCAAATCTGATGTAATGGTAGGAACGATTTTGAACACATTCACGGACTGCAGACTTCCCGGAGCGTCGGTGCTTCACGTCAGCTATATGTTCTTTCACGCGGCTTTTTATGCGTCTTTTTGTTTGACCTATGTAAGAGAGACCACATTCACAATCTAATTTGTACACTCCTGCATCTTGTAGAGGGATATTACACTTGACGGATGGTAAATATTGACTAATCTTTCATCTCATCATCATTTCATCATTCTTCGGCGGATTGTAGTATGTCTTAATGGAAGCTCGCTTCAAGATGTAGCCAACCTTGTCTGTGACTCCTCTGACATACGGTAATTTAAAAAAAAGTTACAGTAGTAATTAAACGCGATAAAATCCGTAAATATAGTTTTATTCAATTTTAATAAACCTAAAATTTGAGCAAAAGAAATGATTAAAGATAAGACATGTTCGTATTTTTGGCCGATTGCGCAAAAACTATTAATGATATCGCTTTCGTATGTATAAAAGGTTGAGAGAAAATTCATCATGGATCGTTTTGTATCTCCCCACTTTTCATATACCGTGTACGTGTATCTTTAAAACTGGAAAAAACGCGTTTTGGGGCACTTTCTGGGGCGGTCATCCGGGAGGTATAGATATAGTAGATAGTATATAGTACATATGTCGATAGATAAAAGTACTACATTAATTTTGCCAATTTTAGCTAAAATGATTGAACTAAATGAGCGAGGTATCACATATATCACATCGGGGCACAGCTATATGAAATATTTTTAAAACAAAAACAATTGTTAAAATTTTTGTGTCTGTTTTTTGTGTCTGTTTTTAGGGTTCCGTAGTCAACTAGGAACCCTTATAGTTTCGCCATGTCTGTCTGTCCGTCTGTCCGTCCTCGCTTAATCTCTGTGACCGTTAGCACTAGAAAGCTGAAATTTGGTACCAATATGTGTATTAATCACGCCGACAAAGTTGTAAAATAAAAATTGGAAAAAAGTGTTTTATTAGGGTAGCCCCCCTATATGTAAAGTGGGAAGTGATTTTTTTTTTAATTTCAACCCTAACGTGTGATATATTGTTGGAAAGGTATTTAAAAATGAATAGGGGTTTACTAAAATCATTTTTTGATAATGTCAATAATTTCGGAAATAATCGCTCCAAAAGTAAAAAAACAATGTGTCCCCCCCCCTCTAACTTTTGAACCATAGGTTTAGAAAATATGAAAAAAATCTGAAAGGTAGAACTTTATAAGGACTTTCTAGGAAAATCATTTTGAACTTGGATGGAAACAGTTTTTGTACAAAAAAGACAAAAAGTTGTACAAAATAATTTCTGGACTAAGTTTGTAGTATAATCGTATATGCAAGCATTTTTTTCAACTTCGTTTACATATTTTATTATCCTGAACGTATCTTTTTTCAAACAAAAAAAGAATTATTAAAATCGGTTCTCGCAATCCAAAATTACCACCGAAAACTTCTGGCACGTCTATGTATTAATTAGTAACCCAATTCCCCGAGAGATGGCGCTTTAGGTACTTATTACATTGGGTCGGGTATTATCGAATTGTTCGGTTGATCTCTCCTTGGCATCGCCTGCCGCGGTGCCAAGGAGAGATCACTACCGGGAGCAGTTGCAGGAGCGCGGAGCGCTGCTGGAGCGCGAACATGATGGATACCCACCTTTAAACTCATAAGTGGGAACACTTATTGTGACGGACGGGAAACTACGGAACCCTACACTGAGCGTGGCCCGACACGCTCTTGGCCGGTTTTTTTGTTTGTCTCGGCTAACCTCCGAAATGGCAGAACCAATTTTGTCAGGACTTTCACTGGCAGATAGTTGATGTTATAAGGAGTAACTTAGTCTCATTTTTATTTTCGAAAAAGAATTGGGGTCTTTCGCAAAAATTCAAATGGAATTCAATCGTAAAAACAAAGCATAGAATTCTATAGAAAGTATATAGTAAAAATATCTTTTTATTCATTAACTAGCTTTTTACCCGCGGCTTCGCTCGCGTGGGCTTCCGTTGAGGAACATCTTAATACTGCTCCATACCAAAACAAAGTTGGATCACTTGTAGAGTTGGCTCGTTGTCACGTTTGTTAGTCAAGTGATATCTTTAGAATTCTTAGAGATTATTAGAGGTAGATTTTTTAGAATTGCATTAATATCATACGTCTAGCAACCCCTGTCACTTTTTATATCGGTCATGACTTTCGAGGTATCTTTAATAAAGTTACATTATTTACTTTTTACTCTTTACATTTATTCATAAATTAATGTAATTAAAAAAATGCGCTATTGGCGCCGTTATCCGTGAATAGTGAAACTATTTTACGATATAATTAGAATATTATGAAAAAGCAATGTTGGTTTAGTTGTTAATTTCTTCAAACAATGTTTATTCATCGATTTGGTCAAGCCTTATCACGACATGGTCAACAGACAGTGTTAAATTTCACGAAATGCCACAATTTCATGTAATGATCAAATATTCATGATAAGATCAATTCTACGTGTCGCACCAGCTTCGACATACTCGGACGATGAAGTTGAAGCTATGTATGTAGACATAGCGAAGACTTTACACAACATCACTAATGTCACTCACTAATGTTACACTTTAATGTCACAGGTCACGACGTATACAAAAATACATTTAATTAAAGTATAAGTGTAATGAGAGTTTTGCAATAATCACAGGCAAACCGATTTTAATCAGTTCATTACATAGGTATATATAAATAAATCTTAGAAGTTTCAAATCATTTAGTAAATATAATGATTTAAATATTTAAATGTAAGTTGTTTATGTTATTTAATTTATTAGTACACAGTAACAGATAATTGAAGGCTAAATAATAAATAAACTTTTTACTTTTTATGACAAATGGCGCTGTTTCGGAAACGTAGATTGTTGGCGTTAGTTTCAAATTATAACATTTAAAACAAATTTTAAACTTTAATTATAAATATTGTATTCGTTTAAAAAACACTACGTTATCCCGCTTTTAACAACAGAGTCATACATAATAGAAAATTAACTTCTAAAGAAAGGAAAATATTTAACCCTCCTTTTTTAAGTTCCGTAATCGGATGAATAGTAGCCTATAAGTAGCCCCGAGTCACTAACTGCCTGCATACAAAATTTAATGGAGATCTGTTTAGTAGTTTTTTCGTGAATCTTTAATACACAGACAGACAGACAGAAAGACAGACAGACAGACAAAAATTCTAAAAACCAGCTTCAGTATCCTTTATTTAGTCCCATGCACTTGTTTTTTCCAGCACATAGTAGAATTACAGACACGACTTTTTTACAGATTTATTATATGTATAGATTATAGCCTACCAAAGTCTATAGTCAAACATATGCGTACCTATAGATTTCCCCATAAGGGGGATATTTGCCACGGTTGGCCACTCTTAGCAATCGGAGATAATAACAGATAATTAAATCGCGGTTGAAAAAACTGATGCGCAAAATTACTTTATTTTCTCTCTTTTCTTTTTTTTAGGTTTAATTTTGGACTCTTAATGATGCAAGTAAGAATACCCCAACATTTTGGTTAAATGCTAATTTGGTGATTTAGTTTCGAATTAGACTTAGGCGATCGAATTATGGGCGGGAGGTCCATCCTAAGAGCCCAAATTTCATATATTGGTAATGAGAGCTTAACCAGTGCTGGGTATCGGCGTTGCGTTCATCAACCAGGGTGGTTAGCTGTTTGATGAACCCAGCCGAAATGTTCTAAGGAATGTTTGCTAGCTACATCATTATTGGAAATACCCATGACCAACAGTGGATTTAAAATATTGAATGAGTGATGAAATAAAAGTAATTTTTAAAGATATTATGTTACCTATATCTCCAGGCGGGCCACGTTCTGCCAAAGTCAAGTCGAGCGGTGGTCGTATGAGTCGCCCCTTTTGGCCTTTAAGACCTTGTGGTCCAGCCATACCTGATTGACCTTTATTACCCTTTGGACCTTTTGGGCCTGGAATACCAGAAGTACCAGGAAAACCCATTTGACCGCGTGGTCCTGGCAATCCCTCAAATCCTGGATATCCCTTTTGTCCAGGAAAACCATCATCTCCTCTTTTTCCTTTAGGTCCAGGTAAACCTGTAATACAAACAATAATATTGTAATTTACCTAACGAACACAATAATATCCTATAAATAGGTAGAAAATTTTCTTTTCTACGATAACATTATTATCATAAAAATATCTGTATTTTCCATAATTTATATGTAGTATAGTAGACTTCTTGCTTTTTGGGTCGGTTATTTTCCCGGTAAAGAGGGCCAATTTTTTTTTTCAAAAGAATTAAAATTTTTTTTTGGGAACGATGCAACAGACAAACTGGCCAGAAGAGGATTGGCCCTGGCCAATATAAGGCCGGAACCAATAATACCAATCCTCTTTGGTAACGTTCGTTTACTGGTACGTAGAAACTTCACTAATCAACACGCTCAGCTTTAGACAAATCTACTAGATTGTAGACAAGTTTAGGAGGCCCTGCCTGAAATAAATAGTCGTTTAGCTAAGGTTGAACAAGCCATAGATCAGGATAGTAAGAAGTGCTATCACAGCACATTGCTCCATTAACAAATATTTATTTACCATAGGTGTTAAAATTAGTCCCCTGTGCATGGCATGTATGGCGGAGGAAGAAACGCCCACGTGTTTCTGACATATCCGGAGGTCACTTCATACAGGGCTAAATATCTCGGCACGCCAGAATCACTCCCCGAAGTCGCTTGCTTCATCAAAAGACTGTTAAACTTCTTCGGGGAGATTTAATGGCTCGAATAATTACATTATTTCTGCCCTCACGCTAAATACGCGCTTAGATGTGGAGTTGCGGAAAACAGCCCGTCGTAAACTAAACTAATAATTTTTTTTAAGTTTTTCATACACTATTAATTACTGAAGAAAAAGCACAATCTAAAGTACCAATTATTACACCAAAATATATGTTAATGTTTTCGAACCTTTATACATTTTTGTTATCTTTGTGAAAGGAAAACGTTATTTATAACGTTGAATATCTCTTAAGAGTGTTAACACTCTTAAGAGTGCCTCGTGCCTATAGTCGAAAGGTGGATTCGAACCAACGACTTTTTGAGTTCGCGGTGCGCACTTCGCACCTACCGTTAGGCTTCTAGTGTACCTAGTTTGCTTGCGTGACATAAATTACAGCGAGCGCTTATCCCTGAATTACCAGGACTCAAAAAATTATACATACTTTTATTTACTTTATGAATAAATAGAACTTATATTAGGATAAAAAAATGTTAAATATATTCGAATAAGTTTATAAATCACATAACATGCTAACCTGATCTACAGAAAGGGCAGTCATCGCCCCTTTGACCTTTAGGTCCCGGGTATCCTGGGCGTCCAGGTACACCTGAATCACCCACAATACCAGGTGGTCCTGGTGGCCCGTCTTCTCCCTGTGGTCCCATTCCATGCACCCCACGACCAGGATATCCTGCTGGTCCCATGAATCCAGGTTCACCTCTGTCTCCTCGTTGTCCGGGTATACCATCAGTACCTGGCATACCATCTTCGCCATCTGGGCCTCTAACTGTTGATCCCTTAAATCCTTTAGGACCCAAAGTGCCTGGCAAGCCTGGAAAACCTGGCGGACCTCGAGATCCAGGAAGGCCTTTGTAACCATCGCTTCCTGGTTCTCCTTTAGGAGAAACTCCTGGATTTCCTAATCTACCCGGAAATCCTTTTATACCGGGTAAACCGGGTAGCCCCATAATTCCAGGCAACCCTGGTAGACCATCGACTCCAGGCGCTCCTATTGGTCCCATGTAACCAATTGGACCTTGTGGTCCAGGTGCACCAGGTAGCAAAGGTTCATTTAATCTTTCATCGAATATTCCTGGTTCTCCCATAGGTCCCTGTTCACCAGGAATTCCGGGTCTACCATCTTCTCCAAATGATCCTGGTAACCCGTCCGCTCCATCAAAACCAGCAAAGCCAGGCGCTCCTTTATCGCCTTTTGGACCTGGAGGACCATCCTTTCCTCTACGACCAGGCTTTCCTCTTGAGCCGTCTTCTCCTTGATCTCCTTTGTATCCTTGTGGACCGTTTAACCCATAAGGACCCTAAAATAAAATACTTTTTTATATTATAAGATATAAAGTTATCTGTTTATACCTTTAAAATATTTTTTTTATCGCCGCGCTTGTTAAGCGGTTTCGTTTTGGAAGTACCAGAAGTACTTTTGAAGCTGCTTTTTGGGTTAAATAGTCGTCCCTATGGCACCCGCATGACAAAAGGCTTTAATTGCTTTTAAACCCTAGTAAATCCTTTACTAGCAAGAAGCCTGTCTAGGTTGGTATTTCTACGAGTATTGTCTGGTGGCAGTGCATTTACAGTTGTAATCCAGTTTGGAAAACAAAATAACCAGTGTGATTACAGGCTGTGAGGAAATTTAATTTTTAAGCTCAGGGTCAACAATTTATGCGTGGCGTTCTTTCCTTAAAGTTAGTAGCTGGTGTGATCGGATTGATTCGGTGTGGTATTCGAATCGGGTATGATGGAATCGGTACTGTTAGTTTATCATATTAAAAATGTGAAACTTACCATTGGACCTCTTGACCCCATTTCTCCTTTTATTCCTTTCACGCCTTGCATTCCTTTAATTCCTTTATCACCCTTGTCTCCTCTAGCTATTATGCTAAGATTGTGTCTAAAAGTATCAATGTTAACGATTGTCGCTGGTCTTCCGGGTTCACCAACTTCGCCTTGATCCCCTTTTATACCTGGAGGCCCTACAACATCATCACCTGGATCGCCTCTGTAACCTGGTTCACCTTTTATACCCATTAAACCCTAAAATAACAAATCGCAATTAAATGACGTGTAAACAGTAATTTAATAATAGTGTTTGTAGTATATTTTATAAAAGTTTACCTCATCACCTTGTTCACCACGAAGACCACTGTCCCCTCGCCAGCCCATTGGACCCGGAGATCCTGGCGATCCATGACGACCATAGTCTCCTTGATCTCCTTTCGCACCTCTGGAGTTAACACCTCCTTCACCGGCTAAACCTTGAGAGCCTTTCTCTCCATATGGCCCCGGTAGGCCTCTATCACCAGGAGGACCTTGCCTTCCTGTCGGTCCTACGGCACCATCAACACCACTGCATCCGTCGAATCCAGGTAAACCTCGTACACCTTCTGGTCCGTGAGGTCCCTGGCGATTAATAAAACATATTAAAGAAAATGTTGATATTTCTATTATTAACAATATACACACATTTATTTTTGATTTTTATTTTAATTTTATAAAGTATATTTTCAAGCTAGTTTCATAACTTTTCAATACTAGCAGCCCGCTGCTGGACATGGCTCTCATTTGTTGTAGCCAGGGCTTGCATTACTCGCAGTATTTAAGGTATGTTCCGAAATACAACACAGTACACTGTCGCAATGCGAATGACGTAATAAATCGACGCCATATTGGTGATTCGTTGTATCGAATATGGTGGAATACGACGTCAATAATTAATGACGTCATTCGACAGTGTACTGTGTGCATAGCACCAGATGTGCTATAATAGCCTATACAATTTGTAACGTAATTAACGCACATCCTCAGACACCCCAATTAGCATATTATGTTATAATCGTAATACATACACTGAATTTTTAGTTAAACATTTTTATGCACTGATTATTTATCAAATTAGTTATACTAATTCCGGAAAAATGTTGTGGTCACAGTACAAATCCACGAACGCAAAGACTTAACGTGCTTGAAATAAAGTTCATTTGTCTTTATTTTTATTGAATGACAGAATTGGTAATAATACAAATAAAACTGCACTCTTAAAAGTCTTAATGCCTTAAATTACGATCCATTTCAGTTTGTTTTGACTGTACAGATTTAGTGTGACTGTAATTTACGTAGTTTTAATTATTTTAGGAATAAAAAACTACCTATATTAAAAATGATAGGAATCGATTCAGTAAACGATTCTGAACAAACTACTTCCAGGATGTGCGTTAATTATGTTACATGTTGTATAAGTTATGTCACTGGCGATCGAAATGTTACGCACCATTTATGTTACTTTCGACGTCTACTAAAGTCTACAAGGTCTCTCGGGCATTTGCCTTAATCGTTTTTACGAACACCCAAGGGATGAATTGTTGCAACAGATTATCTCATGCAGCTATCGCCACCATATAACAAGACCCATTTATTTATTCATAACTTATCTGATTCGAAATAAGCCATAAAACTTTCCAACAACAGGTAATACACGTAAGGGTCAGTTCACACCGAGACGTGACGATGCTTAAAGAGGTCAGTGGTTTCGCACCGCGCAGCGCACCGCCGCGAGGCTCATCGCGACGTCGCGAGGCGCATCGTGAAGTTACTGGCAGCCCACCGCACTTGCACGCTGCGCCCACCGACGCATGCTGCTGCGTCGTAATGCGCCGCACTACGCCACGCAACGCCGCGAGGCATTTTGGAATTATCTCAATAAAATGTGTATCTTTTTGTGTAGTAAATAAAGTAATATTTTGTATTACTATCTTAAAAAGTCTGCGCCGCATCGCGTCGCGTCATGTCTCGGTTTGAACTGACCCTAAGTTATCCGTTCTATAAAATAGTATTATTTTAAAGTTTTATTTTGTGGAGAAAACAGAATGTTCTTTTTTGCTTATTTATTTTTTATATAGTAACAATAGACAAAATATTACCTGGGGTCCCGTATATCCTCTGGCTCCATACATTCCTTCCGAACCCTGCAATTATATTCCAAAATTACATAAAGAAAATATAGAAACATCAGAAGCTAAGCGAAGTTATTAGTGCTTTTGAATTTACCCGTTCGCCTTTGTCGCCACTGTCACCTCGCTCACCCCAGTCACCTGGTTCACCTTGTATGCCAGTCCGTCCTTCAGGTCCATCGTCACCATAATCACCTTGTAGACCAAGGACTCCGGGAGGACCTGGATCTCCTCGATCTCCTTTTATACCGGCACAGTCGCATACAGTTTGGTTGCATATTACCTGTGACAAAAACAAAATATGAGATCATGATTTACAATCATGTTGCGGGACGGCCTGACAATATATTATCGATATTTAAATTACGAGTACATTTTTACTAAGCATTTGTAGGATCTGATATAGAAGCATTAAACTGAATTTATTATATTTATTAAACTATTGACAAACTGACTGAAATAAGAAAAAACTGTGCCTCTGTATCATGTTCAGAAAGTTAATTCGTTAATTTAATTGTAACTGTACGTTTAAAAAAAAATTGACTTCTCTTGAATTAGAACACTGATCTACAGTCATTTAATAAATGTTCTCCTCTAAGCTACAAAATCTCTATTAACATTGTGACCTAAAACAATTATTTTTGTAGGGTATGGATAATGCTTGTTCCGTAGGTTGAGTTCAAACAAATGTTTAGCCAATGCGCCGTCATATTGTTGTGGGAGAGGATCTAAGATCATTCTATGCTGATTATTTGTAAACTGATTGGTTCTGCATGGCTTGGCACTAGATTTTCAAATAATCATCAGATTCAAATATTAATTTAATATACCATTAGTAATTTTATTTCTTATAATGAAATTTGCACATATTCGAAAATATTTCTGGTTATAAGTAAGTATTTTAAGTATCGAGTTGGTTTACTAAACTTTGTTTTATCTTTCAAATGAAACCTTTAATGGGACTTCCTCATCTGTAATTATTGGTAACAACATTATATTATTGTAGAGTCCAGCAGTTATGATGGTGTATAGTTAGAGCGGATTACAACCCGAAACAGGGAGAAACAACCCTGTAATTTCTAAGATTGACGGGAAATCTATTAATGCGACTGTGTAGGAAGTATTATTGTATGCTAATTTTTGCTTCAAAAATCCTAAGCTTTTTAAGATAATGTTGGAAGGACTTCTTTCTTTATGCTAGCATCATAGAAACTAGAACTAATCTAGTTCACATACTACTAATTTGTAAACTGTATACTTAATCATAAGAAACCTCGATAACAGCAAAGGCAGCTTTGTTTTTTTAATCTTTACAACCGACTTTCAAAAGGAGGAGGTTCTCAATTAGACTGTATGTTTCTTTATGTATGTTACCTCAGAACTTTCTTCTGGGTGAACCGATTTTGATGATTATTTTCTTGTTTAAAAGCTCGTGCTTCTCGTATCCCACATAAATATAAATATTGATCAAGATCTGACCAGTAGTGTTTGTGTGTGTATCGACCACATTGATGATGTTATCATTTTATTTTTTTATATTGAAGTCGGTTGTCCAAATCTTTAATTTTACTATTTGTTAGAGTTTTGTATTTCATCATGTAATGCTTTGATTGTAGGTAATATAATGTGCGTGCCTTATCGTAGGACCTCTGACACACATACAGCGACCAGAGCGAGCTGAAGACCAGTACACTTCCTACTTTTTAGTAGAGCATGAAATATTTCTTTTTTATATGAGCATATTACTTTTAAAGTTTTAATGTTGCTAAGGTTTACATAACTTAACTCAATACCTTAATTGAATATTATACTCAATTTCGTATTAAAAACGTACAAAACCAAATGTAAAATTTGTTTTGTTAATAAAATATATACATAGTTTGTCAGATTTCTATAAATTCTGTAATTAAAAAGATGAAGAATACAGAAGTACATTTTGTTTAATTTATAAAACACTCAAACAATCTTTGCCTTTCTAGCTGACCATAAAAAAAGAAGAGGTTTACAATTCGCCTGAATGTTACTTTCAAAATTTCTTTTTAGTTTTTAAAGTCGACTTTTACTTTTTATTAATTTGTGTCATTTCTTGTTATTATGTGTTCATCGTTATGCTTTTTTTAAATTAAACTCTCTTCTGATGATCTGAATGGTGAAGATTTATGGATATAAATGAACACATGGACAAGCACTTACAGACCGGGACTACTCACCTATACCACAGTCTATAAATACATATATAATTTTATTATACTGTGCCTATACGATATATAAGCACTTGTCTCATGGAACTGAATGGAACTCATCACTTGCAAGGAGCGTGCCGACGCTTTGCCAGTACCCTACTGAGCCGTTAATGGATTCATCCAGTGGCGTAGCTACCTTGGATGGCACCCGGTGCGGAAGTTGGTGGTGTCACCCCATCGAAAGTAAAAAGCAATAAATTTTATATGATAAAGGATATGGATCATTTATTATTTATAATATTGAAGAAATAATAAAACACAATAATAACTAAGATAGAAAAGGAATTGTTATACAATTAAAATTTCTTCTTTCTAACTTTGACAACTGCAAACAAAATTTATATTTAGTATTGCCTCGTGTTCGATGGCTAATATACCAAGATTGCTAAGTCGCGATTGGGCCATTGTTGCCCGCAAATAGTTTTTTATTAGTTTTAATTTTCTGAACCTCCTCTCACATGAAGCTACGGACACGCAAACCGTCATGAACAATTTCAGTGCAATCATAAGGTTTGGAAGAGATTCTGTAAAATCCCATTTACAATAAACTTTAAAAAATCTAGAAACACCCAATCAGGAACCGTAACATTAGCGGCTTTTAAGTGTCTTCGCAGTCTTGGTATCTCCAAAAGTAACTCGGTTTCTGAAACCTTATTATAAAAATCTGTAAATTTAGATACATCTAAATTTACTACATTAATTTTTTACATTATTTTTTACATTATTTTTTACTAAGTACATTTATTTATTAGCTACAGTTAATTTCAGTTCTTCAGTATTCGCCAAAAGCAAAACATTAGTTTGTACGATCTCGAACAATAAAGCTACATCTTGAAGAGACTTCGAGAGCGTCAGGCTCTTTTGCGGGTATCCCCGAATTATACATAGAGCTGAGCTGGTGCTAGTGGAGGAATCCCCGAAAAAGAACTTTTTGTGCTAGCGATGTATTTATTTTTTGTTTGTACATTGTTCTTAAAGTTGAGAGACCGGGTGGGTGTCACCCCAAAAAACCGGCCAAGAGCGTGTCGGGCCACGCTCAGTGTAGGGTTCCGTAGTTTCCCGTCCGTCACAATAATTGTTCCCACTTATGAGTTTAAAGGTGGGTATCCATTATGTTCGCGCTCCAGCAGCGCTCCGCGCTCCTGCAACTGCTCCCGGTAGTGGGTACTGTTGTTTCCATCCAAGTTGAAAATGATTTTCCTAGAAATTCCTTATAAAGTTCTACTTTTCTGATTTTTTTCATATTTTTTAAACTTATGGTTCAAAAGTTAGAGGGGAGGGGACACATTGTTTTTTATTTTTGGAGCGATTATTTCCGAAATTATTGACATTATTAAAAAATGATTTTAGTAAACCCCTATTCATTTTTAAATACCTTTCCAACAATATATCACACGTTAGGGTTGAAATTAAAAAAATATCACTTCCCACTTTACATATAGGGGGGCTACCCTAATAAAACATTTTTTTCCAATTTTTATTTTACCACTTTGTCGGCGTGATTGATACACATATTGGTACCAAATTTCAGCTTTCTAGTGCTAACGGTCACAGAGATTAAGCGAGGATGGACAGACGGACAGACAGACATGGCGAAACTATAAGGCTTCCTAGTTGACTACGGAACCCTAAAAAGGTGACACCCGGTGCGCCCCCCCCCCCTTTGCTACGCCACTGGATTCATCATAAAATCAAGTATTACCTTCATATTCAAAGGGACAGTCAAGGTAAAGTTAAAGTTACAGCTATTATACGTCCCACTGCTGGGGGACAGCCCTCCTTTCACTTCTGAGAAGGACAATGGTAAATTATTATTTTTAAGTTATAGTTTATATACGTCGCAGCACCTACACGTCGTAAATTAGTACTTAAAATAGCAACAAACAATTTTACTGTTGCTGGCGGGGACCAGACCCGAGTTACTCTCGTACTGTTAAATTTGCTACGAGCATTTAGCCCCGCAGGTGTATATACATATATATATATATATATATATATATATATATATATATATATATATATATATATATATATATAACAAGTTCAAAATGTATAGTCAACGAATTAAATTATATTACAGAAGCTATTTCATTTTCAATAAACCAATATACCACCAGCATACAATACATATTGCATGGGTGCAGGCAACCCGATATCATAGTTTTATTTTTTAGATAAATTTAGATTTTAGATGATGATGGATAGAGAAAAACGGAGACAACTACAGACACAGAAATGATTTCATTTGTTTGGAAAAATTATAATAATGGGTTGACTGATTGGCAGTGTAGTGGAATGGAAAGTAGAATATCCACTATCCCGTGTCGTAAGAGGCGACACAGGAAAACAAATCAGGGGATGAGCATTAGCGTCTTTTTAATACCTAACGACTAAAAATAAAATAAAAACTGCGGTACCCAAACCACTTGCCAAGCGTGGCAACATGGCAAACATCCTCCCTATGTGGAAATCTATGGGAAGCCTATGTTCAGCAGTGGAATTTAACTGGCTGTACCTAACGGGTTGACTGGTGGAGAATGCAGTAAGTCCGCCCTTTGTATTCTTTTGTTATAAGGAGTGCAATAAAGAATAATATATAAAATAAATAAATAATACCCGCTAATTTGTAGAGTACCGTTAAATCTATTTGCAAATATTAGGGCGACTAAAATAAAATTAATGACAAAAGCAGATTCATTTAATGATTTATGCCAACACTGAGTTCAATTGCTTTGCCGTATTTAATTGTCGCGCATGAAATCTATTCCGCAGCACAGTGTCAATAGAATGATGTCAGCATAAAATTACATCATTGTTTCGTACGGTCTTCTACAAGGTAGATTGAAACAGTTGCTAAAATAATATTAACAAATTTATTTATAATTTATTTCAATTAAGTTGTTAAATCAACTCTTAAAGTCGCGGCTTTGTTATCCTCGTATTACCTATGCCGAAACCGAATTGTAGTCCTTCATTAATCGATTGATGATTAATGATTGATGGTCCTAAGAGAATGGGAAGTCACGTTTTTTATAAAATAAGGGTGACAAACGAGTAGACAATCCACCTGACGATAAGTCGATGCTGTGGCCCATGGACATCAAACAACTATCCTCAATAATGAATCGAAATGCAGATGCGTTGTCACTCCCGAGGACTACGATAAAATGCCTCGTTTCCAGTAAAAAAGGCCTCCGGTTCTCTACAATCACCATACAAAGTACAGCCGCATTAAGCTGCTACTTAACGCTGTGAGAGCGTAGTCATTCCCCAGTCTACCCGACCTATTCGTGCTACAATTATAATATAATTGTAGCATGGCTCTACCACGTCAAAAACTTAGTACTTTTACTTTTAAATTGTAAGTACTTATATATGGAAACAGTGCCAGGTATTTCTCTCTGACTTCGATGATGGAATATGTTGTTGTTCTTTGTTCAAATCTAAGAGATACGACAAGTTAAAATCCCTCTCCTGAGCCGTGGTAGCTCAGTCGCTCAGCGCTTGTTCTAAATTTCACAATACGCTAGCGACGCGGGTGCGATTCCCGCGGGCACTAATGAAATTTTTATTTAGTGCCGATTTGCCACGTGAGTGGCGGTGAAGGAAAACAAGAGGGTGAATCTGTATGTCTGAGGAATTTAAAAAACAAGAAAAATGTATGGTCTACGCAGTAGGGCAGCGCAGTGAATAGTTCCTTGCCATTGATTTCTCTCAGAAATCAGAGGAAACCGGAGGTAGCAGCAGCAGTGGGACGTAACTTCTTATTTTACCGATTTATCGAAGGTTTTTTTTTTAGGTTATCGAAGATCGAGATAATATATTTAAAATATCTGAAAATATTATGAAAGAAAAAAAAAACAAAGTGTGAGGTACGTTACAACATGTAAGCAGTAATGTTAGACGAAACAAGACTTACGTGCTAGGTACTTGGAATGTGGGGACATAAGACACCATTGCCTTTTATTGAAAGCGCAGTTGAAACAATATCAATTTGCAGTTGCCGACGAGAGATGTCTAATTTTGCATGACAATGAAATCTATTAGAATTGCACTAGTTGGTAGCTCTACAATTTTATTGTTACCAAACTACTATTGCTACTGATATTGAAAAAGGCAACTAGTCCAAGAATAGATATTACTATGACAACAATATCTGCTCGCATTAATTTTGGATTGTAATATTTATTTGTTCTTCTATTATTAAAATGAATGTGCATAAATTAAGGACCGCTGACAATCAGGTTTAGATTTAAATTTCAACGGGTGCAGGTACTGATTTGTCACATGTTATGCTGTGAAAAAAATATAAAGTTGAAATTTATCGTCTTTCTTCTTAAACCTGTATATTAAAAGTAAAGTAAGTAAAGTAGTAAAGTAACAGCCTATATACGTCACTAGGCACAAGCCATCACTTATTTTTGCGAGGGTTTTTGAGCATGGAAATGTCTGCCGTGTTGTTGCTGCCGAAGCTTGTTGAAAGCTCTTCGATTTTTTAATTTCTCAGACATGCAGGTTTCCTTATAATGTTTTCCTTCACCGCCAAGCAAGTGATAAATCAGCACCTAAAATTACAATTAAAAACTTCATTGGCGCCTTTGGGGATCGAACACGGGTTGTTCGTTTACTGTGAAATTCATAAAGAGCGCTTAGCCCTTGAACTACGGTTCTCTTTTACATGTGTAATTCTAATAAATTTTACAAAAAAATTAGCCACCCAGTACTAGAGTGGACAGGATGCCTTCAGGATGTACCACTGTATGGCATTATAGACAATTTCACTTTTTTGTTCTCTTTTGTGTTTCGCATCATAAAAACAGACTTTTCTTTATTACTGTATCGCTTGTGTAATCTCTATGTCTACCACTACAAAAAAAATTATATTCATTATATTCATATAGAAAAAATTATATCCATCAATGATGCACAGGCGGTAAATACTAAATAATATAATCGACGTGTCAAGGACTACAAATAAGTAATGTAAAAGTACCCACAGTGCGTTTTGGCTTGTTCAGGTTTGTTCTGGAAATGTCACCCTAAACAAAGAGCCCAGGGGACGACCCGAGTCTATATATAAAAAGTATATAAAAAGTCGCCCGAGGAAATGAAACTTATAGTAAATTTACCTAAAACCTCAGAGTTAGCCAATGATATTATAAGTACTTATAATATCATTGGAGTTAGCAGCAACTTTCAACGTAAGTGTTTTCACATAATATGTTATTGATTATATTGCGTTTAATTTGCAAAATAAAGAACCCTGAAACCGTATAAACTTATTAGAGGTGAGCGATCTCGCGTCGTTTGTCTTATCTTCTCGAATCGGCATACAAATGAGGGAAAGGGTCCATTAAGTTTAATTTCAAAGAAGGGTCTATTAAGTTCTCTAAAAGGAATATGTATAATAATGGAAAACGTTCGTTGCAATGTGTTGTGGCCTGCGAATTTTTCCAATAAAGTGACAAATGAAGTTCACTTGATGGTAAGTGGCTACGGCGACCCAAGGACACCTGCAACCAATCTGAAACCAACAAAAGCTACAGATGCGTTGTCGTCTCTGAGGAACAAGATGAAAATGATGAAATGCTTCCTAGCTTGCAATTATACTGCGTCTCTATACCTTTTAGATCGAAACACAGAACTGCAGGCACTGCTGTGGGCAGCAGAAATTACTGAGAGCATCGTACCTACTCAGATGGACACCTAGTTAGAAATGTAGTCTTACTTAGAAAACTTGCGCCGGCGTTATTTAATAGTTTCCTGGGGCTACCTATTCTTGTGCTAAACAAGTCAAGAATCGCTGATGTAAAATAATTTTTAGGATCATGTTTAATCATACTTATTCTTTTATTTTAATTTAAAGTTCATTGAGCTTAAGAGTACATAGCTGTTAAATAATATTCTTCACTTTTTTTTAAATCATCGCAATGCTAAGTGAATAATGTAAGTATTTTAATCGATTTTTACATATTTATAGATACTGTTACGTTTTTAACGTGTCACATGTTAATTGTAAAATATAAACACCATTTTTATATTTTATTATAATATTTCTTTAACACGACCACAAAAATTGAAGCAATTTTAAACTCAATTTATATTTAAAGTCTAATTTCAGTGTACTAATTTTTGAAAAATTGCGTAACGGTGAAGCGTGTGGCATCGAGGACTGTAATTCCGGGCTCGCGAACAGCGATGCTTCCGGGGGCTGCGCGTGGGCGCCGCGGCGCGTCCGGACGCCATACGTAGCGTATCGCTACCGCAGTGTGACCTCATCATTAATTAACAACATCTGATACTCTTTTTTCGTTGTTCAATTGAATCTAACCATATTAAACAATCGTTACTTTGTATAAGATTTTGACATTATTAGATGTGCTAATTTCAATAAGAGTAACCGTCGATAAATATTTTTATTGGATATCCGTAGGGTTAGAAGACTACGAAAGATAACCAAAGTACCTGACATATCCCAACGGATAAGTAAAAGCAGGTGGCTCTGGACTCAGGAATGTACTACAAATTACATGATTTACTATTATAACACGATTCCTACAATACAAAGTAGGTCGTTTAGTTCACATCAGTATAAAGTGCGTCATTTAACGATTATTACTTCATATTCATCACAATTTATGACAACAATGCCATGTAGGTATTATAGAAGTAAGCGATTATAGAACGAATGAGTCATTAGTTGCAATTCAAGGAACGGGCTGGATAAACAATCATTGCAGTGTCCCCGGCGATAACGGCCGTTCGCACATCCCGCTACCCGCCCTCTGCGCTCGCGTTGTGATGAAGCTCGCCACCACGTGTATATTCCTTTATTTATATGCACATTAAAGCAGAATGTTATTCCAATTTACAATGTGATAATAGTTATAAGATATGTTCTCTTAATGCTTAATATTACATTTTATTTGATCCTATGTCATCATAATGATGTAAGTAGGCAATTGTGAAGATGCGAGTCCTTGGGGTGTGTTTAATTTATTGGTATTATATATATCTATATATGAAGCCCGAAAAGAGTCCGCCTACTAGGCTTGGGTTCTAGTAAGCGATCACAAAGCTAGGACTCGAAGGGTTCGTGCAGGCGGGTTCTCTGCAGGGCACGATTCGACCGTGTCAGTCGTATAGGGGCCAGACGTGGGGGGTTCCCACCCTCCTGGTAGTAAGTAATTTTGGTCCCTGTCGAAGGCGGTCGAATTCACTCTCGCCGTCCCTCATTGCGACTGAGAAAGAAAAATTATTTGCAGTTCCGTTTGCGAGCAATTCTCGTCTCGATGCTAGAAGCTTGCCAATATGTAATCAGTGCCTAAGAAATGTAGTAGTGAAGATCCCTGTAATCATCGCCCATTTGCCATCACCTCCATACTTTGTAAAGGGTTTTTAATAGTAAGCTGCTGACATACCTTGAAACAAATAACCTCCTCAGAGATCACCAATATGGCTTCCGCCAGGCACGGTCCACTGGTGATCTTTTTGTTTATGTCACGCACTTTTGGAGCGAGGCCGTCGAGCAGAACAGTGAAGATCTAGCAGTTTCCCTCGATATTTGGAATTTGTTCTCTCTGCGACTCTTTTCCTGTTGCACATCAATGACCTTCTTTTGCCAGGTATTGTTCGTTATGCAGATGACAGCATTGTCACGGAGAGATTAATGTCCAGTGCAAAAGACGGAGGGGCAGTAATACGTTCATTTAGAGAGGCCATAGTGAAGCGTATAAATGCGACTTTAAATCTAGTCTCCAAACGGGGTGACGAAAATTTTGTCACTTTCGACGCCGCTAAAACGCAGGCCTGTCTGTTCTCCACAAAACGGAGTACATTTGATCTGACTCCTACTTTCCGAGGTACAACTGTAGAGGTTATCTTGAGCTTATCATCATATAGTTGAGTACTAAACTCAGCTTTGGCGTTAACATTGAGTCAAAAGCACAAACTGCGGCCAAAAAACTGGGAATCCTGGTGAAGCGATACTTCACGCCTAGTCGGCTTCTAACTTTAAATAAAGCTCAAGACCGAACATGCATGAGGTATTGTGGAAACTAAGCTTCACAGCTTAGCTCACAGCCGCCAAGTTGCTTGTTTGTCGGTCTTTTATATATTGTACTTGAGAGTGTCCCTATGAGCTTCACAAGCTCATACCGCCGTCTCCATTCGTCTATTGGAGTACCAGACACTGCAGGCTACCACCACACTTGGTTGACATTCCGAATATAAGCGCTATAAATCGTCTTTTATAATGCGCACAACCAAGGAGTGGAATGTCCTGTTGGCGTTTATCCGAGTACCTTTTACCTGGACCTCTTTAAGGTGCGTGTTAATAAGATTCTCCTGGGAAAACTCGATCCACCGTAGAGCTTATCTTTGCCCCCGGTATGGATGGAGGTCAAGAGTGAGCCCATTTTTAATAAAAAAACATATATATGCAAACAGCATTGAACAAATTTAGGGATTATGAAATTATATCTAGTATCAGCCATTATCAATTTAAAAAAAATAAAGATGTTGTAAACCTCATTAATAATTAAATGATAATACGAGTTGACAGAATAATAAATATATTAGTTTATCTTGAAGTGGGAATAAATTTATAAAAAGAGACTTTTATCATCGTGGTTGAAAACTAAACGCTGCACAGTTAGTAATAATGCCGCTGATAATTATCAACGGAGACCAACCGGCTGTGCAAGACAGGCTTATAGTATTAGTATGTGCACGTACAGGTGCACTCTCTATTCCCTCTCTCTCTCTCTCTCTCTCATAGTCCCCCGTGTTAGAGAGTATACAATTCTGTGCATAGTCTGATGGTACGGCAAGTAAGGTGGTTTTGTTGTATACAAGACCGGATAGAAATCAGGCGCAGGACCAACGACTTCATGAGCTTTCCAATGCACGGGAGTGAAACAACGCCAACTTGACTCCGGGCTGCGACTGAACATTACTTAACAGAAAACCCCAATTAGTTAGCGTAAAAGGAAAAATGAAGTTAAATGATAATAACTTTTTTATTGCTAACGGAATTATTACAAAAAATGATTTTTTGAAAGTCTGCCCTGTAAAGGAAAGTGCGCGAAAAACTCTTACAAGTCATAAATGAGGATCATCTCTCAAGCTTTTATAAGAATACGTCGGTTGAATAACAGTGTCATTTACTTTATTGTAATAACTGTTGAAATCAAGATGGCCAACATATACTCGTATTTTCAAATACCGCAAGTTTATGCGCCAGCACCAATGAAATTATTAATTGCAATTTTAAGTATTGATCAACCACGTGCTCGGCGGTGGAGGAAAATATCGTGACGTAACCTGCATGTCTGAGAAATAAGAAAAAAATATTTCGAAGACATGTAAAGTTCGCTAACACGCATTAGGGCAGCGCGGCGGACAATTCCTTGTCCTAAAACCCTCTCAGAAAAGAGATGAGGCCTGTGCCCAAGTGTGGGACGTATATAGGCTGTAACTTAACTTTTATTTTTCTTATGTCAAATAATTTATAGTATTCAAATACCTACACAATAAAAATGTGTAAATGATTTCGAGACGATCAAGCATCTTAAGCAACCGTAAGTCATTTTTACGGATAAAGGACTAGAGCAATGCTTGATCATTTGCTTACATTGCATAATCAAGGGCGTTATATAAAGGCTTGATCAAGTCCATCACCAATACTGTGAAAACGTCGTGTCAATCAAAAATATAAAATCGCATAAAGCACGGGGTAAGGACATGCTTGACCTAAGCATCAAGCAACCCTTGTAAATGAACAAGCATGCTTGAATCAAGCAAAGATTTAAGTTTTGACCGTTTCAGCTTCGGAAGCCCTTTATGTATTTAGGCTTAGGCTGTAGGCTTAGTTTGAATGTCAAACGAGAATGAAGCTCGTTACCATTTTATTTAAATGTGTAATAACTAATTAATAATGTTACAATGTTATTATAATTATTTTATTACTTATTATAGGCCTACCTTAACGAGGCAGACGTTAGACTAGTGGTCATAAACGCGACTGCTGATCGTGTGGTCCTGGGTACAAATCGGGTCAAAAATCTGTTATTACGTTTTTCTGTCAAGACATTTTCATTAGCAGCCCCCGTGCTTCGGAAAGCACGTAAAACAGCTGGTCTTGCACCTGATCTCTCTCCGGTCGTGTCGGATTACCGTCCCATCGTACTATGAAAACGAGGGAATAGAGAGAGGGCATACACTTGATCACGATATTCCTGTCCTGCGCAGATAGTTAGTTCATGTTGAGATTGTCCGCCGTGACCAAAACTCAGTATGCAGGACATTGTAATTATCGCATTGCTTCAGTATAGTTTTATGATACATAGGAGTTAAAGGCTATTATTAAATACCGTTATGACTATGTAAAAAATGGGACAGCCCGTCCGGGTTTACGAGCAATTTGGCGGAATCTGGTGAGCCCGTCCTCTCGTAAATGTTTTAATACAAATCCCGCGCTTTTGCTTGCAGCGTGATGTTGTAAAAAATCGCTAATAAAATACTGGTTGGTAACTACTGTCTGTTTTTACTATGCTACTTGCTATAAGAATAATATATGAAAGTTAGTAATGCAAGAATTGTTTTCAGGTTCAGCTTACTAATTTAGTCGTACTATGGTCAAGCAATATCAAGATGTTAAAATACTTTCTATGTGTAACAATGAAATAATTACCTTTAATATATCACTTGTTCGAAGGGTTTGAAAGGTACGGAACAGGATACACTCAAAACCTTTCGGTACACTTTGCAACGTCTAAGTTGCTTTTATGTGGGAAAATGACCCTTTCCTCCTTGCTTTCTATACGCATATAAAAACCATCTGCTGTTTCATGGAAAAGTGATTATGATAATAATCTTGGTTTTAAATTTGAGCGAAAAAATTCCTAATTAAGGTTAATAAGCTACAAAATTGCATTTAATATACCAGCGAGGATCGAACTCGGTTTGTTCACGAACTATAAAGTTTATGGCAAGCGCTTATTTTTGAACTAGCACGGTTATATGTTTTAAAGGTATTCCAATGATAAATAATCGTCTATTTATTTTGTTGTTCATTCTATTTTTAAAGTTAAGCGTATTTGGCAAGCTAAGAGCAAGTACCGTTTTGTTTTAGGTACTTAGAACTGTTACCCTTCTCAACCTATTAAAGTCCACTGCTGAACTTAGGCTTACCCCATTGATAGGGGGATATTTGCCATAGTTGCTACGCTTGGCAAGTGAGTGGCAAGACAACGCCGTTGCCAATAATATGCTGATTTGTTTCCCTCTTAGGATACCCACGGGATGATATAGGGTAGTAGTGATTCTTGTATCGCCACCACATACGATACTTAGAACAACGGTATAAAACCAAAAATTTATTTTAATATTGCTAATATAGGAAATCTACGATTTGATTTTTTTAACATGATACTTAACCGATTTTTATTATTCAACATAGTTCCCCCGTTAAAGGTCCATTGTTTAACAAGAGTCTTTTCCATCTATGGAGGCTTTCACGCTGCTGTAAATATGATGTAATGCACCCGAAACGTCGGGAATTAAAAAGTAAAAATTAAACGCGATAAAATCCGTAAAATTATTTTCATTTAATTATTATAGGAACATACATACGAGTATAAGAATTCATTAGCATCATTGTAATTATGTGCAGTAATAAGTATTTAATTACATGTCGATTAATGATAGTTTTGAGATTATCGCCGTGCTTCGGATGATCCACCACTCTTATTAAAGCCTCTATGTTGGTTAGACATTTATAATTTATGAGGAAATATTGATGCGGCCCCTAGCGCACTATCTGCATCGCGGCAAAGTTTACACGTTCTGTGAATGAGCGTTCGCTTCTGTCAGTGATTTGTTCTAAATATAGTTGAATAATATAGCCGTACGTTCAACTGGCTGTTGTTACCGCACTGAAACTATTGACCTATTTCACTTTACTGGAAGTAAGCAATAACTTTCAGTGCAGTGCCCTCAGTTATAAAACCGAGTTGTGAGTTGCTAAAGTGCCACTGCAATTCTTCGCGGTCTATATGCGCGATCTACCTGCTGGCCTATTAAAACCTTGTGGAGCCAAAAGTGGGCTCTATGAAACGCACGAAACGCACTAAACCTCGTTATGGTTATAGTAATGGTAACAAAGTGATACCATAAAGCAGAGGTTTTTCCTTCTTATAAACAGCAAATGAAGTAGGGAAAGTAAATGATGAAAAATGTTGTACGCAGTTCAAGATTTAATTTGTTCATCATTTATCATACTCATCACTTCAATATATTTTACTTTGTAACTAACTTAAAACGAGGAGGTTATTAATTTTATTGTATCTACTTTTTATTCACTTGTCGTTATTTATATTCATTTTTTTCGAAGTTCGTAATATTTTGCCGAAAAATATTAGTAAGTACATTTTGAGGTGGTTCTTTTTTAAATTTACCAGACCCAGTTTAGAAATTATCTGATTAAACAAGTTTTGTACCTAATTATGATATAAAATAATGAAATTTTAATTTTACTGGAAAAGAAACCTTATACCAATAATTTCGATTTGAATAAGTATATTTATAAGATTTATAAAATCTACGATTAGTGAAAAAGTAACTTTAGCTGCGATAATAAATAATAAGATTGAAATAACCACACATTACGTTTTAATGTCTTTGATTTACGACATATCATTTTATGTTTAGCAATTTGGCATATTTCATTCTTGTTGGTATGATGCCCTATCAATAATTATAAAACAAAATGAGGAACATCGGATACTTCCTCTTGGGTTCAATGTTCTGGTCTCCGTCGTAATGCGATAAAAGATCGACTCATGAAATGCGCTCGTGCATTGTCAACACAGCTCGTTCCAGGATAAAAAAACGTTACTAGGAGATTAAAATATTATGTTTTATCTGTGTTAAGTAAGTGATAGGCTAATAATGCTATAAATCATAAGCAGTCACCCAAAATACAAAATCCACTATAAATACGCTATATTTGAACTAGTTAAAATCAAAATCATTTACAGATAACATACCTATAACTTTTAAGATCGTTCCTTGCTTGAATGCAAGATTACAATTAGTATTAACTAGTTTACCCGTAATTTATGGACTTAAAAATTTGAATAGAATTGTAAAATAAATATGAATTTTTTTAAAGAAATAAAAATGTAAAATGAATATTTATTTATTTATTTATTTATAACTTGAGAGCTGACAGTTGTTTATTGACAGTATAATATGGTACATATTGGTAATTTATATTTGATAACAATGGAATATAACTAATAATTCATTAGGATTAAATCGAATTTAAATTTTAACTTTTTTTAAATTATGCAATGCTGTTTCCTACGTGTTCAGGAGTCAGGAGTACTTATGAGGGCTTATTGTCTGTGATTTTAAAATAATTTACAGAATTAAACACTATTAAATAAAAATAAAATAGTTTCATTTAATGTTTTGTGTTGTAATAGAAAAAGAAAAGCCCAAGAGAACTTTGGGCTTGCTATGTTCCTTACCATTAAAATGTATCTTCATTTATCGACTTCCAAAACTTATGCTATCGTTATGATACGAAGCTGTGGGAGTTACATTATCATTTTTTCGGCAACAATTGCAAAAATCGAGTTAAATACCTAACGACAAGTTGATAGCAGTTTCCTGTCAACTCGATAAGCAATGCTGCTGTTTGTGTCATGACCTCGTTACCAGAGCTTTGTCAATGAACGCTGATTTTGACCTATTTTTAATTGCACGCATAGACTGTCCTACTCTAAATTAGGTACTTGACATTT
This sequence comes from Parnassius smintheus behrii, assembly GCA_036936625.1. Taxonomy (NCBI): domain Eukaryota; kingdom Metazoa; phylum Arthropoda; class Insecta; order Lepidoptera; family Papilionidae; genus Parnassius; species Parnassius smintheus. The sequence continues at coordinate 31,089,338 of JAUPFT010000005.1, read as the reverse complement.
TTCGCGAATAAATTAGGGTCATACAGGATATGAGCAACAACTGTTCTTTATAGGACATTCGTCCTGACTATCGACTGCTGTATCCGCTGATAACTTCCCCAACATAAGATTCGAAAGTATTCACCATCAGCATCAACCATCCATCCTCAACACCGTAAAAACATTCCAGGACAGGATGTTGAAAATGTGTGTTCTATTGATAATGACGGTAAACTCTTTTTAATAACTTAATTAGGCAATAATATTAAATATATAAGCTAGTCTACTTGTTGAATGCAATCTTTTGTAAGATTTACTACCTAACTCTTTATTTTGCTATATTACTTAAAAGAAGGTAAAAAAAAACAGTCGTCAGCAAGCTACTTGCAAAATACCGGGTAAAATTTAGAATCGTGTGGCAGGAGGGAGAAGGCAGAGTGGGAGGGAGATGGGAGACGGGAGTGTCATCTACACCCCGACATCACTCGTATGAAAGGGTAATAGACCGCTCTTGGGTAAAATTCAAAAGAAAATCCCATATACCTAACGAAGCGGGGAGGGGAGGGACGGGGTTGGCCTCTTTCACATCTGTAAGGATTTCTGAGTGCTCATGTATTTCTGGGGTGATATAAAAACAGCTGTAGGTTAGAAGGCTGTGGCGGGGGCGAAGCTAACTAATTAACTCAACTGAATGAATTTCTGAAACTGCGCTGCGCTTCGTTCCCGCCACAGTCTTTTAACCTGACTCAACTGAAATAATTTCCGGGTATAAAGTAAATAATAATCATTTCCTTATTATTTTTAAACATTAAGTCAAGGTGTATAGATCACAGAAAAATAAAAATACTATACAAGTATAGTAATCTGACACTGCATGGTCTTACGTCCTAGTCGCACTTACATAAAATTATATATGCTATGCAGCTTTCACAGTAATATTCCATTCGGTTTTCTATGTTTTATCTATTTATAGGTTATAATAGTTATTTCTTCGAAATCAGTTCATTACCTTTTAATGCGAGTAGTATTGTTATAATCGGGGACCAAACCTCAACCAAACACAACACCTTTCTCTCACAAACTCCTGGAAAACTATTCTAAATTGATCACAAATACTGTTCCGTGCCGACAACTTTGCCTTCTTGTAAATTTATTGATGGATTTGTCTTTTTTAGATTATTTTTACCTAATAAGATTTAAAAAAATGGAGTGGAAGTACGATGGAATGCCTCGTTTGCAGTAAAAAGGGTCTCCAGTTCTCTACACTCACCATACGGAACACAGCATCATTAACCTGCTATTTTACGCTGGTAGTACTCTGTGAGAGCGTGATCCTTACCCAGTAGAGCCGAGCCATTCGTACTACAATATTATGGTTGCGTCTATTATAGCTGCGTCTTTCACAATAATTTTTTTTTAAGAATAAGTAACTTGATTGTTGCATAACACGGTATTTATGTACAAAGTATAATTATACTTGTAAGCTTATAACTCGTGTTATAACGTGGAATTAACCAAATACCAACCTTGAGCACGCGGTGCAACCTGCTAATTTAAGGATGCGACTCCTGAGATTGATTGATATCGGAAAAATTATTCAAAAATGCTGAACTCAAAATAAAACATACAGTGAAGCGGATGTGACATTCTTTAATCTCGCAATCGAGCTATACTCGTAACATCTATATTATACATATAATCAATATTATTTTGTTGTAGTGTCAAATTTAAAACTTTTACTCAATTTAGGCCTTATGAACGTCAAAATCTACTCCGATTTGGAAAACAATACCTTGTCACAGGAGGACCAACAAAAAGATCTGGGGTCTTTTTTATAATGCTATTTTAATGTCATGTTAAATAATAATAATAATGTCTTGCAGACCAAATTTCGGTCACGGTTATTCTCTACAATGATTAGCCATCGGGCCACGACAGTATTATAGTACCGAAGTATATGCGCAAGGACAGAAATTTGCAACAAAACTAGATATTTAAAAGTCGAATGGAGTCCTTGTTAACACTGACATCAGGACGTCAAACACCTCTATGACTTCCGTGAGCATAGATGGTATGCGGTGTCCGAAACGTCACGAATTAAAAAAGTTAAAATTAAACTATATAAAATGGGCACTTCAACTTAGTTTTATTCAATGTCATGTTAAAATTCCGTTATTTGTTTTTATAAATATTAAACACTCATTCACGTTGTAAATGGGTTAGAATATTTAAGAATAGTATTCCAAATTATATTTTTAACTCTACATCAGTTGTCCGCCAATTTATCAAGGGTTATAACCTTTAAAATGAGTTAAGTTTAATAATTCAACTGATAAGATAAATAATGTTTCTTTAGAGCCATATTCCTTTTGGACCGTTAATTTGGATCGAACTCTAAATAATAAGTATTTTACCCGAGAACTAAACGGTTTATGAGAATATAAATAATTGACCGATGCGCTAATCAGTTCTTAACAAGTATCTTTTTTAACATTAAGATGTTTTTTTAGGTCACGAGGCTATGAAATGATAATGGAATGTTGTTGCTACTTGATATAGGTATTACACGAAATAAAAACTGGAGTGATAAAAGTACAGTGCAAAGGTTACCGTAACATCGGATTGTCAAACCATCGAACACACGTCTTTTCTTTAATAGTAGGTGTATGTATGTAATTACTCTGAAAGAGTAATTTTTACGTATTACAGTTGTCGTTTTATTCCTCACTATTCTAAAACTATTTTATACATACACATTATTCTATCTCTATTGTACTACAAAACATCAACATCTTTCTATTTTAATATACAATATTTCCTCCTTGGTATTAAAATATATTCTGTACTCTTTTTAATTGGAACAGTACCTCTAATTTAAATATTCAACTAAGAATAAAAAAAATAAAACTATTGTCAATAATGTAACTTTTGTTGTGTGGTGGCGGTGAATGAAAAATCAGCTACAATGGGAAATTCCAGAGAAATCATAAGCTTCAGATAAAAACCGGCCAAGGGCGTGTCGGACCACGCTCACTGTAGGGTTCCGTAGTTTCCCGTCCGTCACAATAAATGTTCCCACTGTGGCGGCGCTGTCGTCGCGCCGCAAGCGAAACATACCGTAGCCTAAATCACGCTATCATCATTCCGAATCATAAACAGCATATATAGAACATCTCCGAACCATCACACGGAGCGTTGGCCACTCCCCGGGCACAACACCTTACCCGGCGGGAGATCTCCCCTTTTCCTTCCACGGCCACACCACTAATGAGTTTAAAGGTGGGTATCCATTATGTTCGCGCTCCAGCAGCGCTCCGCGCTCCTGCAACTGCTCCCGGTAGTGGGTACTGTTGTTTCCATCCAAGTTCAAAATAATTTTCCTAGAAAGTCCTTATAAAGTTCTACTTTTCAGATTTTTTTCATATTTTCTAAACTTATGGTTCAAAAGTTAGAGGGGGGGGGGGGACACATTGTTTTTTACTTTTGGAGCGATTATTTCCGAAATTATTGACGTTATCAAAAAGTGATTTTAGTAAACCCCTATTCATTTTTAAATACCTTTCCAACAATATATCACACGTTAGGGTTGAAATTAAAAAAAATCACTTCCCACTTTACATATAGGGGGGCTACCCTAATAAAACATTTTTTTCCAATTTTTATTTTACCACTTTGTCGGCGTGATTGATACACATATTGGTACCAAATTTCAGCTTTCTAGTGCTAACGGTCACAGAGATTAAGCGAGGACGGACAGACGGACAGACAGACATGGCGAAACTATAAGGGTTCCTAGTTGACTACGGAACCCTAAAAAGCATGGCAATCAAGGTAAATTTCCTCTGTAGTTAACTTTTACGAGCAAGCAAAAAAAAAGAAAGAAAAGAAGGTAGAATCACTTTTATGTGAATTTTGTTTGAGCACACTGTGTGTGATATAAAATTGTTTATTACTTAGTTATTACTTCTAAGAGCTATACACTGCTATATACTAGTTTCATATGTGATCATAACCAACATGGAAGTGCACAGGAAGAGAAGGTATGCTACGATTTTCCCAACTCAGCTTTCCCAGCTCAGATATAGGTATAATATAACTTCTTATATATGAATGACTATCTTCTTTGGAAAAGAATAAACAGTCCGCTGTCTTATATTAAAAGTAAGTACATATTTATTATAATATAAAATACGCTTAGTAAATAAATTAGCAATCGTAGTATTTCCAGCAGCTTTGTTAATACTTCGTTTTCATGAACAAACCCTTGTGCTTCATTCTTACATTCCAATGGAGACCTCAGTTACAGACATTTGTTGTAGTCAACATTTACGACACTCACAGGACGAGACGTGACTATGGAAAATCCTTCACTGTCATACGCGTGGATAAATGAAATATTTTCGCCTTTTTTCGATAAATATACAACGTTTATTACTATAAACGATCGATCAGTCCTATTTCATGAATACTGCGAATAACCGCTTTTAAGAATCTTCTTAAAAGTTCAACGTATTAAACGTTAAAATTGTAAAAACGGAAAATTAATACGAATTAAATCTAGGATATGCTATCCTTGAAATTATCAATCTTTTATATTGACTTCTATAATTTTGATTGTACTGATGACATCGATGTTTTGTTTATAGTCATATTTGATAGCCTCCGTGCCAAATAATCTTATCGCGCAAAATTTTGACTTCACAAGTCGTTAACTGTAATTTATTTAGGAAACGATGCGGACCTTAATCCAATTCTTCAATTAAATTGTTTACGATACAAAAAATAAGATTTTTGTGCAATATTACGAAAGTTACGCTATTTTTGTATGTTAGGTAATTTACGATACAATAAATAATATTTTCGTGCAATATTACGAAAGTTACGCTATTTTTTGTATGTTAGGTATAATTTACATATGATATGTCGTTTCTTATGAAATAAGTTAACGTTTTTTTTTCTATATTTTTTATTTCTAATAATCAAAGTAATCACCCGTGCAATCGACGCTTCTGTGCCATTGCAGTGGCAGTTTATTGATGCCCTTCTTGAAGAAATCAGCTGGACGGGAGGCAACAAATTTTTCAAAGGCGTTTTGTACTGCCTCCCGGATATTGAAATTTTTCCCGCCTAAAAGTTATTCAAATTCTTAACAATTAAGTGACGTCATACCAAATTCAATACGGGTGACGGCTCAAGATGGCGGTCGAGTTATTTTTTTCGACTCCGATGATATGGGTATCAAATGAAAGTGTTTGCTGTAAAGAATACAAAAATAAAACGACGTCACTATCAACCCAATATGGTGGACTCCCAAAGATAGCGGAATATGTTTTTTTATTCATCCCCTTGAAATGCATATCAAATGAAAGGGTTCGCAGAAAATAATACGAATAAAATTACGTCCGCGTTCAGCTCTTCGTGAAGATGGTATACTACTGCCCGAATAAACGGTAACGTCTTAATCGGCCGGGGAAAATCTAAGCGTTGGTGAAAAAAATTCAAAATGGCGCAACAAAAATGGCCGCTATAACAATTTTAAGGAGTAAGGACACTAGGCACAGTTTGAAGGTGCTCGAACTAATATTGTAGGTACCGACAAGGGTCAACAACTACCTAAAAACATGTCCAACAATAACTTAAAAAATATAAAATACTCTTTTTAGAGGATCTTTTTAGAGGATATTTTCTAATTTAAACATGAATAAAACGATGAAAAAAGGAGTGCGGGAGATATTGTTTTGCATGATTTCGAAGTTTGAAGAAAAACTACAGGAGAAAGACGTCCATTTCAATAGAAACAAGATTGTTTGCGTGTGGTGTTGGGTTTCTTAGGTTAGTACGCTTTGATTAACATCATATTTAATATAATACTTATTCTTTTTTTATTGTTTATTTATTATTTTACAAAAATTAATTGTCTGCTTGGTTTACATTCTGTTTAAATTACGTTAAACACCATCATTATAATGCATTATTATGCATTCTTGTGCCTTATTATGCATTGATTTGCATTGTAATTTTAAGACAAATTGTTTTATTTTACAGAAAATCTGGAGAATGCAGCAGGGGTTGATGATATCGTGATAACGATTGAAAAACTTACTGATTTAGAGCAGCAAGACAGGTAAGAACCCAGAACTAGTACTTGGATGTAATAGCTTCAATCACTGGTAAGTTTTTACTAAATACATACATAAGTTTTACAATGATATATTTTACTAGGTACATGATTTGCTATTAAAAACGCAGCAGCTAATCATTCCGTTTCATCATTCTTTACAGAAGTGAGTGTTACAACATTAAAAGGAACAACGTAAATATTATAATGCAATATAAATATTTCACGTGTGACCAACTCGTTCCGTTGGTGTAGCAAGAGTCGACTTAGAGAAATGGAAGAAAGATCTCATGGCCTCCGTTTAATAGCAGTAAAGTAAAGTAAAGTTACAGCCTATATACGTCCCACTTTTTCTTACTATCAGACATGCAGGTTTCCTCACGATGTTTTCCTTCACCGCCGAGCACGTGGTAAATCAGCACTTAAAATTGCAATTAACAATTTCATTGGTGCCGGCGGGGATCGAACCCGGTTTGCTCGCGTACTGTGAAATATACAGCGGGCGCTAACCATCTGAGCTACCACGGCTCTTAATAGCACGGCTTTAATAGCAGTACAATTATTATATTCGAGATATAAAATTCTAACACAAGTTAAAGATTTGAGATGTTTGACACTGCAACCGCACCTGAAAATATTTCATATAGCACGTCCTGTCCTGTACGAAAGTCTGCACAACTCAGTATTCACATAGATCGGCATTCAATATCTTTCCAAGGATTATTATACATGGTCCTTAACTGGTCATTCGATCTTCTGATCTCTAAGGCGTTATAACTACCCAAGGCAAACTTGCAAGAATTTATTTTGGTAAATATACCTTAGGATAGTCTTTTGTACTTTCTAACAAAAGTGCACAACTTCTCCTATACGGATGCTACACCAAGCATTCGCTTCCAGCTTTCTAAGAACCAAAGCGCCCTTTCAAGTTTTTTACACTGATATTGTTAAATTTTTAAGAGCGACTCTTTGCCCATTGTGTTGCTAAGGTCCTGGAAAATTAGTTTTCATTCAAACCTAACGTTCAAATCTTTAAGTGATTAGGCTTTATAAAATAGTGGAGCCCGACTTATAGTTAAATTTGATCTGTCATCTCATTTGCCCGAAGTTCATCTCGAAACATTTTACAGCATTGAACTCCGTCTCATTTTCCAGAATAATCTCATCAAAATTATTTGTAATATTTGTGCATTTAGTGAAATTTTTAGTAGATGGTCAAATTTATTAATATCTAAATAATAATATTTAATATTTTGATTAATTAAGCAATTATAAGAATTAATATTTAAGGTGTAATCTTTAATTTAATTTTGTAATGGATCATTGTTGTCTGTATTAAATAAATTTTTATTTACTGGAAACGAGGCATTCCATCGTAATCCTCACGGGTGACAACGCATCTGCATTTTGATTCGTAATCGAGGATAAATGTAGGGGTATATGGGCCACGGCAACCACTTACCATCAGGTGGACTATGTGCTCATTTGTCACTCTATCCTATAAAAAAAATGGCTAAGTGAAAAGCTCATACTTAATTTAAATGAGCTGAGTGCAGTAGTTATGGATAATGCCAGTTAACAATCAATAGTTGTCCTACATCACAGTCACAAAAATGAGATAAGCGAATGACTTACTTTGAATGATATCTCATTTGATCAGTATCACACAAAAGCAGAGCTGCCATGTCTTGTAAAACGAAACACACCAGAACCAGTATATGAAGATAATGAGCTTCTGAAGCAGAATGGGCATGGTATGGATGGTATGGAGTTTGGCTAAACGTAAAGTGGCTAGTAAAAATATTGCCCTGCCTGCTGTAGAGTTAGACAAACTTTTTAAAGAATCTTTTTAAAGCATAACTCGAATGGAAGAAAATGACTGATCATGTAATTCATATTGAAAATAAATATAAAGAAAGGCACAGAATCATAAAAGATAATTCAGAAAGTTTTATTAATCATGTTGGAGATAGTAATTCCATTGGGTCGAATGAATCTTTCCACATGGAATCCATCCTGGAACACATCCAATCCAAATTTTGGTTATAGTAGTAAATAAACCAAAATTATCATAGAATTTTGTTGTTCTTTTATTCAGACAATCTTACATAATACCTACTCGTATCTTCATTCTAACGAAGTAAACTGATTTTCGAATTGTCACGCACGAAATGTCCCATTGGTTTGGATCATAATGTGTAGACATGATTTTACATCTCGAAACGTCTGATTAAAAATACGACAATTGTCAAGTCAGGTTATTCCTAGTACTTCACACAAATTTTGGGGTTGCTAGGCTGAGATTTTTTAACCTACCTACCTACGTCCCTACTTTCGTTTGCCAGACTCTAGTAACAAACTTTTAAAAAAAGCTTTTGTTGAAATGCTCTAAAAAGAAGAAAATAAACTTTGAATTAAAAAAAGCTATCAATTTATTACATTACACAATTTACATAGCAATCCGCCCCTGCTTCTTACGGGTGATTTCTGAAATTCAACAACAGCACCCCCGGGTCTAATTGAGTTTTTAAACCATTCAGGGACCCACTTAAATACACACAAAAACTCATCAAAATCGGTCGAGCCGATTTCGAGGTTTTACGAGACTAACGGAGAGCTATTGATTTTTATATATAATAATATAAAAAAAAGCTTGTCGCGAAGTGTGTACATAAACATGACTACAATATTATGTAACTTGATATTTACATAAATAGGTAATTCTTAGAAAGAAAAATCCTATTATGAGACATAAATCTCGCGACCAGCTTTTATTTCATATAAATTGTGTAATGCAAAAAATTGATGGGTTTGATTTATTTCAAAGCATTGCAATAAAAGCTTGTTTAAAAAAAGTTTTAACAGTTCATTTATTTTTAAAATAAAATTAATTTGAAATTAAAATGTTTAACCACACAAAAATTATTTTGATTTGAAATGCCCGGTACTGCAGAACGGCAATTTCATAGACCTATTGTAATAATATGTCATTAATATGGAATTACGATTATTAACTGTAGTGGTAAATGTTTTTTGTTACCTACTCTTATAAATATAAATAATAAAGGTTTATCACCAATGAACGAAAATGCTTTCAAAATGATTTGCTTGTAATATGTGAGAATACGCATGTAACACATTCTGTAAATACATTCTTTATTTCAAGTTCAGTCATCTTTAAAATTGTAATTAAATCTTTGTATAAACAAGTATGTATTACATAATAATTATCATAGTAGCTCTACCTGATTCAACTGTTATATTATGTACAAAATGCGTACGTATCCATGGACTGAAACAAGGAACGGATCTTGTTACCTACAACTTTCTTTATATACCAATCTATTTACACTAAATTATATGTAACGGGGATCATGGCACTTGAAGTAAAGAAAGATTCGAGAACTTATCAAAAATAATTATCATAAATATCTTTTTCTTCAATGAAATTGACGACTTGCTCGAAGTTTAACTAGAACATTATACTGATGATAATTTAGTAAAAAAAATTAAGATAACTTAAAATTTTAAAACCATCGGTAGTATCGAATAAATAATCATGTCAGTTTTCAACAGGCATAAAACAATCTGCGGGTCTACGCCTAGTTGAGCAATAAAGGGATGTAAACATGGGTAAATTATGTTATTTCCACACATATTGTCTTTTCAGAGCAGTCTCACGTACGTTCCAGTTTTAGTACATGCACAGTGACCCTAGACTTATAACTACAATAGTTTACTCTTTTTAAAAGGCCGGCAACGCACCTGCAATCCTCCTGGTAATGCAGTTGTTCATGGGCTGCAATAGTCATTTACCATTAAGTGAGCTGCGTGCTCGTTATTTAACGCCTCCTATTATATATAAAAAAACCAAAGTAGGTACTGACTCAACTCAGGGTTGTTAAACCTATAAATTTCAAAGTTCCTTAGTGACTAGACCATGCTCTCTTTTTTCTTTTTATGTCTTTTTTTCCTTTGTAGCTGTCATTACTAAACATTCTCCCTAATTTTATTTTCCAGGCTAATCTTGCTATGCTACTTTCTTGACATTCTTGAGTTTTGACTGAATATACGGGTCGAAGCCAAATAAATGCAGCGTGTAGTGAGTATTTATGTAGGTGGAATTTTATGGGGCGCTATTTCATTTTCTTCCAATTGCATGAATGTTCTTACAATTCGACAGGTATTTAAAATTGCTGCTTTTAGGAGAATAATGTATGTTGAGTCTTTCAGGTTTATTAATTTGAGGCTATTGTGGGGATGTATAGGTACGACACCCGTGGTGGAGATGACTAAGAGTACTATATAATTTATTTTATTTTGTCTACAAATTCTGGTCACTTCTTTAAACTCTGCATATTTGCTTATTTTCTCGCCTATTGTTATTTGTAAGTTTTGTGTGTTGGGTGTTGCAATATTTAATAGGTAAGTGATTTTATTTACTTTATCCTATTATGTCTGGTCTATTATAGTGAATGGTCCTGTCAAGTATGGCGCGGTCGTAGTAGAGTTTGTGTGTAGGATTTTCTAAAATAGTTTGTGGTGTGTATTTGTAGTAGGGTGTGTTTGTGTCTTGTATAAATTTATGTTTGAGTGCTAGTTTTTGATGAATAATATTTGCTACTTGGTTATGTTGTGTGAGAGTTGTGCATGCCCCTGTTATGTGTTGTATAGTCTCTGGTTGGATGAGGCACTTGTGGCATTTATCGTTGGTTGCTGTGGGGTCTTTGAAGACATATTTCATGTAGTTTTTAGTGTTGATGATCTGGTCTTGTATTGCAATGATAAAACCTTCGGTTTCCGGAAATAGGCTACTAATTTTAAGCCATTTATTTGATGCTACTGTATATAAATGTGGTTGTTCTAGCTCATGTGGGTGTCGTCCGTGCAGAACTTTCTTTTTCCAATTATCAAACTTTTGTTTTCGTGGATTATTAGTGTTACTGTGTTGTGGGTCTGTCTGTTCATTTAGGTTAAGTGGAGTGTAGTCAAGATCATTTAGGGCTACGGGTTTATGAATGTGCTGAACTATTGCGAGATTTATTGTGAAAGAATGTTTTGAGGATAATAATTTGTTTCTGTCAAAGGTGATGAAAGTCTATTAGGCCGCTCCCTCCGTTTTGTCGTATGATTGTGAGACTTTCTATTGTGTTACACATTAGTATTATTACGATAAAATAGAGCGCACTTTTACATAAAAAATGCGACCTAATTGCCTACCTGAAAGAAAGGGGCTATTGCAGCTCGCGAACACCTACAACCAACTTTAACAATTAAGGTGGTTACAGATGCATTGTTACCACTAAGGAATTAAATGGAATACCTCTCAGTCTACAATTATACTGGCTCATTATGACATTCGGTTAGGAATACAGCAGTGATCACGCTGCTGCTTAGCGGCAAAAATAGGTTAGAGGATCCTTGTCAGACGGTCTCCTCGACAGAACAGATGTAATACCACTTAGCGGCTTTCTTCAAACCGGAACTCAAAAGTGGAGTAAGCACTTCTACTTAGCAACAGAAATAGGAGGTACCTACCCAGATAGACTCTGTTACATGAATGGTGCTCTTACATCTTGGAAAGTGTGATGTAGAAGTCTTCTTGAAGGTTTCATTTTGCAAATCTACTAATACTTCAGATGGTCAGATATTATATACAGTTCGGATGTTATATGCATTCGAATCCATGTAAAATAACATTAAACACATGTGTAATTAAATAACTGTACGGTTGGCCCTTTGATAGAGCAGCAGTTAAGCGTCTGGCTGAGGCAATGCGAAATGCGTATTTTAGTGAGGCTTGGAGCAAATATTTGGATAACCAACGAATAAATTGTTCCGGGTCAGGAAGTGTTTCAATGGTCCATGTACAAAATTTATATCTCTTTAACACATTGGTCGTTGTGGTGACGTAAGAGAATAAAACATCTCTCGTCCCATGGTTGACTTAAGAGGCGACTTTAATAAAGACAAAAGAGACCTCGGAGCTTCCGATAGATGGCGGTATATTATCGTATATATGTAAATTAGCTTTGATGCTGCTTCCCAACGGGTAACTTATTTTTTAATAATTATCAAAAGTGCTAGACGTCTACGTACAGTGTTGCAAAGCATGGTCATTACGCAGATCCTTCCTCACTTCAGAGAGATTTATGCCCACTGCTCGATAAAGAAAAAGAAGAACGAATGAACTAAAAGAAGAATGACGGGCGTATGAATTTGAAGGGCAGTAGAAGTTAAGACGCACTGCAATTATATCCTTTATAAATATGTAATTGAGAAAGAAATTTAATTATCCTTAAAGTGAAATCAAATGTTTGCACAATTAGTGTTTCTTGAGACACAGATATGGAGGTTATTTTTCCGAATAAACTATTTGAATTCGGTCTTGAAAATCAAATAGATACTCATTTATTATTTTTTCAATTTTCAAGTACAACTTTAAAATCGTAAAAGTAAACATTAGCTACAAAATGATAAGGGTGTCATCATTAGGTCAAGAACAGTCCAGTGTATATGGTCCTATAGTAAAAAACATAAGGCGTAATCGTTATATTTAGATTTTTTTGAATTGTATTGTAGCATAAAAATATATCATGTAGACACAGCAAAAAGTGCGGACGAATTAGTAATAAAATTCATCGTGCCACCAATCTCAAAGGGCAGAACGTCTACCGGGCCAGCTAGTATAAACTAAATAACTTTCAAACTCCATATTTAAAATATTGCAACTTTAATCTGGCAAAATGTTTAAAATATTACTTTTAAATTAATTTATGTGTAATAACACTCAAGCTAAATGTTTAGCGGTGAAAAAATATTGTAAAGGTTTCTTTATTTTGCATGACAGTTTAGTTAATATTTTTGTTTTCATTACACACGTGTGGTGTGTTCGGGTTGGAATTATATTCATGACTTTAGCACCACAAATGAATCGGCTGAACTGTTGAATGGCCACGCTCTCATAAAATATAAGCGTGAAGTAGCATCTTATGTAAAAGAACGTGATTGTAAATGACCGGAAACTCTCTTTACTATTTTACGGGGTAACAACTCATCCGAATTTCGATTCTTCATCTAGAATAGAAGTAAGTGTTTATGGGCGACAATATTCACTTCCCGTCAGGTAGTCTGTTGTGTGACCGATGTTTGTTACAATTCATTCCATAAAAAAGAATACCGTAAGATAAGTAGAACTACATTAGGGAATTTTGAAGAACACTCAAACATAAAGCAATAACAGCGTCTGGTTTATGATGTCAATCAATAGGGCAAATCACGGTCATAGGCCCATAAAATTTCACATGACATTAGACATGGGTCTCTCCTATTCTTGTGAGGATTTGCCTTAATTATCATGATTAGAATTACTAGACTCCTCACACATTGATGCTGCTGCACGTGGCTGGTCAGGGTATTTTAGGTCTGGCGTAAATGAGATAGTTATACCGCCTTTAATCGGAAGTCACAAAATCTTTGTATCATACCACATTGTCGCCACATACAGAACGAAATGGAGTAATAAATTCTCTTCAGCCGCACCCCACGGATTAGGGCCAATGATATGAATATCACTTACCCACCACCACCCATGAATATTGCCAATAACATTATGCCGGCGTTATGGCCTGCCAAAAAGAAGACCATGAAATTCAGCATTCTTTTTAAAAATTTGTGGTTTATTTGTTTTGGAACTGAGACGGTTAGTTTCTGCACCTTACTTCATCTGTACTTTAGTTTATAAGTTCATTCTGCTTAATATTTTAAAATCATTTTTTAATAAATTTAGATCGTTCATTTAAGCTTTTTAGAAAGTATTTACGCTGTTTAGGAGAAATTTTACTACCAAACAATATTCCGTTGGTTTATCAGTAATTTAAAGGAAGCTTTATCCAATCCTTTTTTTATGAAGTCAAGTTTTAACAGTAATTACAATTAATTGCTTACCACGTTTCAATAAAAGCGAAACAATAACAAACCGTTGAATAATAATTAAAGTGAAAGTAAACATTGCAATAAAATTATTTTAGCGAAGATTTCAATATTTGCAATTGCGTTTATAAATTTACGGATTTAATTTACAGAGAGCGCTTAGCTCGTAAGCTACCACGGATCATTGCCATGTTTGTCAAAGAATAATATGATAAAAAGGTAACCTAATATATTTGTACAAGTAAACATATTCTACTGTTCGTAAAATATTCTTAAATAGATAAGACATAAATATGCAATCCGTCCCATATCATGCCGCAGATTTCAAGAGGAAACAGAATGAAATTAAATAGCAAATAAAGATCTCCTCTTTTAATAACTCCAAATAAAAAAATAAAACCTTGACAAGCCAAACGTGGCAGCCACAGCAAATGTTCCCCGTTTGGGACAATCTATGGGGCAGGCCAATGTTCAGCAGTGGACTTACGATAGGTTGTAGTGATGATGATGAAACATAATATGAATTGTAGCTTAGCGTATATAAAGCGTATTTGAGTGTTCCCCGTTTTAAATTAATGTGTTGATTACATTTTCTTCGAATCAACGATATCACCTGACACGATTTGTTTAATAGGGAACCTAAGAAAATCCTTTTGAATAAAGTGATAAGTAAAATTATATATGTGTAAATATGACTATTATTGCCTAAATAAATAGATCAGTTAAAGAAAAAATTGCCGTATTGTTATCAGTGTCTACAAATAAACTAAAACATTTATACAGAAACAGTTAAAATAACACAGTATAGGTACTCGTTTATAACAAAAGACCAGTTCATGATTTTCATATTTTTTTACTAAACTTATAAATAAATTTCTCATGATTTTTTCTCTAGCTTTTAAATAAGATGTTTTGTCTATAAACAGTATTTTGTTTAATAGCAATATATATCTATCCATATTTAATAAAGTTGTGTTTGTATACGAAGTATAATACCTTTTTTAATGTTTTGTCAAAAATCTTTTTGTCGAAAAATATTCCTCTGATAAATAACGTTATCTTGAAAGTCATTACATAAATATTGCTCTATATGTTATATTATGGACACAAAAATTAAATTTAACTGTATGCGATAGTAGTACACTATATGTTATTATAATTTACTAGGAAAACCGCGTCGAACTTTCGGTGTAAAACTTAACGTCGTCTATCAATGACTTCTATTAACCGCCAACCAAGCGCTTAAAGGTAAAGCTTTTACGTTATAGGGCGTTTGTAGCAAGCGCCTGAAAACTTGTGCTCAAACAGAAACACTGCTGGCGAAGTCAATCGGACGCGTTGATGTCTTTTTATCGTAATTTCGATCGGTTTTAGATTTGCACATGATGTAGGGGTTGAAACTGTACTTACAGCTGTTGCAGGTTGAGGGATCCAGTGCAGCAGCAGGAGGACGGCGGGCACGAGGTGGAGCGCGTTGGGGCGCGCACGCGCCGGGCCCGACATGGCTGCACCGCACTACTGGTGGCAGCGCCGTGGCCGGCCGCCGCGCCCGCCTCGCCACCTCGCCGCCTCGCCGCAGCACCAGCGCGCGGGGCGGGGGTGCGCGAGCCGCCGCCCGGGCGCTCCTCTCTCCGTAGTATCCCGGCACTGACGGCGCGCGCGCACGGGACTCAGGCGCAGCGCGCTCCGTGCCATGGCGCTCCACGTACTATGGTAACATTCAAGTCTTTGATCATTTCATGTTTTGTTTGTATTTTTTCGAAGCTGTTTTAATTGTGATTAAATGTATATTTTAATATACTATTACACACTAATAGTTATATTTTTTTTAATAATTCCTAAAACCTATGTGTCCTGATTTTTTTATGTTCAATTAGGTTGGTGGCTCTTTTGGCGCCTTTTGCAGGAGTTAGCACGGTAAGTAATTTTTCAATTATTTTATTTTTATATCATATTGTTTCAAAAATTTTATTCAATATACTATTAAACGTCGGCGAAATTGGGGAATGTAAAGGCGGGCGCAAGCGCGCGTCCTGACTCGCCAGTCCGCTTGTTTTCTTCTTTTTGCAATTTCTTCAAAATGCGAAACATATCATGCCTTTGTCGATCGCTAAAATTAATCAAGTTCAAGATTATATTAAAAAATCAAAAATTTTCACCATGTTTTAATTTATCTAAATTGAAAGGTTCATAGTTTTCTTTAAATATATATTTTTTTCTTTTGAACACATTTTTATTTTTTTTACATTTTATTTGTGTCGCGTTATTACGGGACACCGACAAAGTTTATCAAAGTTCGGATGTAATGCGTCGGCATTGCGCAAACTACCAGCGTTTTAATATAAACAGAATACTTTTGTAATAACATCTAATAAAAAATATTTTTACGTCCTTCAACTTAAGAAAGGTTCTTGAAAGGGATATTAAATGTATGCATATAGAAAATTCTAAGTAATTACAACTACTATTATAGTTAAACTAGAAATTTTATTTAATTTAATTTAGTGTTGCAGCCTGTCGTCCATTGCTGATGATAGGCCTCCCCCATAGACTAGCTCTTAGGGGAGATATTTTGTTAGCGCGGGTGGCAGGTGGATGGCAACCGCATTTATTATTAGGAAGACTTATTTCGCTCTTTCGCCTCTTACAACGCTCACGGGACGATATGGGGTAGTAGATATTCTCACAATTTATTATGTTTATATTTTATTGTCTATGTTTTTTACAATTATAAAAAAAATTGGCATACAGTCCTACTCGTATTTTATGTCACTTTAACCTTATAAAATAGTGAAGTCTTAAAACTCTTTATAATTTCAAAATATTTTAAGAATATATGCCAATATGTTTCGAAAGCAATGATATTTATATCAAATTCTGCTAGAACTTGAAGTATATGCAAGTTAGTAAAATAGAGTTTTACCTATACATTAAAAGATAGCATTTATTTCTTTTGACTTTGCGCCATAATTATAAAAAGTGCCTAATAAAAAGTTCGTTCAAAAACGTAAACTGAAGAACTGAGTACATATCTGAAAACATGGTGCGTTGAACGAGTATTGTAGTTAAATCAAATATCATACCTATTAAAACAAGCAGTATCGTCTTACTGGCAAAACGCGGATGCGGCGTTACTTCGTGTATCAAATTATATAGAGTCATAGCAATTAATAAAGTGCTTTAGTCGTACATTGCTTTGTTTAAAATGTTTATTATATTTAACACGAAAATTACTCACAAGGACAAGAAAATACTGTACTTATGACGTACTAGTTTTTAGCCGAAATGTAAAATCCATCTAAGTAAATCAGCTCTATATAAAAACTAATAAATTGTAATAAATAAATTATCAAAAGATAAGGATGTTATAATCCTTAAGAGTTTAACCTTTAAAAAATAGATGAAGCTTTATGTCACGGCGAAAACAGAAAGATACTAAATTGTATTAACTCTTCCGTGATTAACCCTTAAAGTTCTGGTTAGTCGATTATTACTATATCATATAGACAATTTTGATAACGGTGACTTATTTCAATTACTCTTATAACATGTTAAGTTTAAACATATACCGCTTTTGCTGTTAAGTTAGAACATATACTGCTGAAATGTCTATACAAACAAAAGTATTGTAACCGTGATTTTAAAATCTGATAGAAACTAAGATCGCATTTACGCTGTATTCTGTATTCGCTGTAACGCTGCATTTTGTATTAATCAAAGTCTAAGGAGGTGACAAATTCTATTTATTTATATACAATGTTTTGATTGTTAAAGACACTTTTATTTTATGTGTGAACATTGAAGCAAGAGAAACACTTCGTGAATCAAAACATGTAATACCCCTTTTTATGTGCGGGTGCTTTTTCAAAAGGAAATTATTTGTAAAATCAATCAAACTTTGTATCCATACTTTTATAACATAGTGCTATAGGTATTATTATTTAGTTTAAGTAACTATACCTCATTAAAACGTGATTGGGAATGAAATAAGAAGTATCTTGTGCAATATTTAATATTTTTAGTTAGTTGAATAATTACACGATATAAAAATTCACTTCCATTACATTAAAAAAGCTAGCGTATAAAGTAGTAATATCTCTTGCAATTCTCTTAAAATGCATATAAGAGCAGCTTACTAAAACCATAACATTTAATTAAGTACAATATCCATTTATTTATATTTTAAACATATTGCTTATAACAATACTACTCCAAAGGCGATTTATGATATTTAAAAGTTTGGATCACGTTACAGCAATTTGAAATTAATTGCAATATTTAAAATAAGTAACACACGTAAACATTAGCATTTAGCATTAGTTAGCAAGCTGATACTAAAGCACTGGGTTCCTCTCCCACGTTTACCACAAAGGTTACTGGGGTTTCTTTACGGAAAATATAAGGCCGAGGAAAAAGTTTCTTCGTATTTTATATACAAATTCAATGTATTTTTTTAAAAAGTTTAATTATCTTATTGCCATCTTATAGGTAATGACATAATCCCGTTACTTAAAGAAGAAATATTTGGATTTTTGATGTAAAAATTGCTACAAGTAGTTTTGACAGTCCTCTTTTGATATTAACCTAACACTATCCAAATAATTCTAAAGAGACCCGAGACAGGGGAAAATCTGAGAGTGCAAGGTCAGGACTATATGGTACATTAACACTTCCCAACCAAGCTCTCTCAATTTTTTTCGAGTGGCTAAATATCTGTGTGGTCTGGCGTTATCATGATAAAAGACCAATCCTTTTCTCATTAGTTGTTGGCAGTAGAGATCCGAATCGATGATTTTGCGCGGCTGTAAAAGCTCATAATAAATCCGCTACAGTCTGTGGAACTTGACTACCCTTTGACCTTGATCTTTTTCGCACGTTACTGTTGTACGTGATCCACTTTTTATCACTAGTGAAAAATGGTTCGGTTTCATTTTTTTTTTATTTTATAGAAGAGGGGGCAAACGAGCATGCGGCTCACCTGAAAATATAAGGCCGAGGAAAAAGTTTCGTTTCAATAGAAAATCACAAATGAGTACACGATTCATTTGGTTTCTTTCAGTGAGCTCGTGTGGTATTCAAATAGCGAGCTTTATTGTATACCCAGACTATTTCATATGGGTCAAAACTGTTTTGTGATCAATCCTCAATTCCTCAGCTATGACATTTTTATTCAACTTTTTCAAAAAATGGCACCGACTAGAGTATCTACATCTTTGACATCAAAATTCCCGGACTGGTAACGCTTGAAACAACTTCGTGCAATTCTTAGGCGTACATTACACGCTCATGCAGGCTGTCAGTTTTACAACAATCACGGTTGTGATTGACGAATAACCTACCGTGTAATGCAGTGATTGACGCCTGCATGAGCGCGTAATGTACGCCTATCAGTCACCATCCGTTTTTTATCAATTATGATTGATGGAATTGTTTGACGCCTGCATGAGCGTGTAATGTACGCCTATCAGTCACCATCCGTTCTTTAACAATTATAATTGATGGAATTGATTGACGCCTGCATTAGCGTGTAATGTACGCCTATCAGTAACCATCCGTTTTTAGGGTTCCGTAGTCAACTAGGAACCCTTATAGTTTCGCCATGTCTGTCTGTCCGTCTGTCCGTCCTCGCTTAATCTGTGTGACCGTTAGCACTAGAAAGCTGAAATTTGGTACCAATATGTGTATCGATCACGCCGACAAAGTGGTAAAATAAAAATTGGAAAGAAATGTTTTATTAGGGTAGCCCCCCTATAGTAAAGTGGGAAGTGGTTTACTAAAATCATTTTTGATAATGTCAATAATTTCGGATATAATCGCTCCAAAAGTAAAAAACAATGTGTCCCCCCCCCCTCTAACTTTTGAACCATAAGTTTAAAAAATATGAAAAAAATCTGAAAAGTAGAACTCTATAAGGACTTTCTAGGAAAATCATTTTGAACTTGGATGGAAACAACAGTTTTTGTACAAACTCATAAGTGGGAACACTTATTGTGACGGACGGGAAACTACGGAACCCTACACTGAGCGTGGTCCGACACGCTCTTGGCCGGTTTTTTATCAATTATGATTGATGGAATTGATTGACGCCTTCTTGAGCGTGTAATGTACGCCTACCAGTCACCATCCGTTTTTTATCAAAGATTGATGGAATTGATTGACGCCTGCATGAGCGTGTAATGTACGCCTTGGATTCACTCATTTTGGCGGACAGAAAAACAATTGAAAAATGGCGGGAAAGTTAATGAATTTTTATTTTTTATTTTTCTTTTTCTTAATGTCCTATGTGTATTAAAATATTAAAACTTGTCACATACAAACAGTACAACGAAAGAGATTTTTCAAATTTCCTTTTAAAATACGAAGAAACTTTTTTACCGACTTATTGTAAGTAGTAGTACCCTGGAATTAAATATAATATTTAACTAGCTAACGGCTTAGCTTGCGTAGGTTTCAATTAAGCAGCATTATCAGTAGATACTATTCCGTGGCAAAGTAAGGAATACTAATTTGTACTTAAAACGTTACGTAATTGTTACATTCTAATGTTATTTTACTTAGTTGAAATTGTTTGATGGGTATAATATTGCAAATATATAAAAAAAATTCAAGTATGCGTATAGTGTCAAATAAATATTTTTACATTTGTAAAATTTTGTTACAGCAAGATGATAACGATTGGATGGATACAAACGATATAAGTGCCAGCAGATGGCCACCAACAGATTGGTACCCGCAGAATGCTCCAGCAGCGCCATCGCCAACAAGATATGGGTTATCAAGGAGGCCAGACTTGCCAGCACCACGCCCGCCACCAAACACTGGCCTGAACTTCGCTGTATACGACCCCGTGACTCGGCAACGCACAACTGCTGTCGACCGCAACTGTACTGCCACTGGGTGCTGTGTACCAAAATGTTTTGCTGAAAAGGGTTCAAGGGTACGTGAAAAACTTTGCTTTATAAATATAGAAGGAAAGCTTCCTACGACCGTTTTGATCGTATGGTAATTTGTTTTAGCTACTTTTAAAAAAATTATATTCTTTATCCAGTAATGGTAAAAATTATTTTTTTCTTATTATATTTCATGTTTCAGGGATTTCCGGGTGTACCCGGACCACCAGGAATGAGAGGACTTCCAGGGCACGAAGGTGCGGAAGGTCCTCAAGGCGCTAAGGGTCAAAAAGGACAATTGGGACCACAGGGTCCTCGTGGACCCAAGGGTGATAGGGGAAAACCTGGCGCTCAAGGTTTTATTGGGTTTGCGGGACCTCCAGGACCACAGGGTGAACCAGGTATTCCTGGAATACCAGGAAGAGATGGATGTAATGGCACAGATGTGGGTGAATTTTTCTGTATTATAAAATATAATTACTTTTTAATACACAAAATATTATATAATTAATTATTTTGATTTTAAATTAGGGAGAACCTGGAGAAACAGGGCCCAAAGGGTCACAAGGACCTCGAGGTATACCTGGACCAAAGGGAGACAAAGGTGACAAAGGAGAAGCAGCTCATATGGGCCGATACCCTAAGGGTCAAAAAGGAGAACCGGGAGCTGACGGTATGCAGGGAAGTCAAGGACCCGTTGGACCTCCAGGGCCTCCTGGTGTACAGGGACCAAAAGGAAATACTGGACCTATGGTGAGCTATATTTACAAGTGTATAATATCAATAATTAATTCAACTTACTGTTTTCGCCTTATATATAATAACCAATATGTTTAACTTACTAGGGTCCACAAGGTTTTAAAGGTGACAAAGGTTCTAAAGGTACAAAGGGACAATCAATTCAAGGAGACAAGGGTGATAGAGGTGATAGAGGAGATAAAGGTCCGGGCTGCCCTTCTATAATATTACCCTCTGAAGATAACGCTAGTGCAATTAGAGGAGTACCAGGCGACATGGGTCCTAAAGGTGAAAAAGGAGAACCAGGAAGAATGGGTGACAAAGGTGATACTGGACCAATGGGTGAACCGGGTTTATCAGGGCAAATGGGTATTAAAGGAGAAAAAGGCATAAGAGGAAATCCCGGTGCTATTGTAAGTTTAAAAAATTTTATTCACTTTTATATACTTTTATTCTCTTTACTTTTTATACAATTTGTCTATTGTGTAAAAACTAAACATAGATGCAGTGTAAAAACGTCTCATTTTGGAGCACCGACTCGAATTTAGACTTCATTTCATTCTAAGAGGATTTAAAAGCATGCCTCGTCGAATTAATACAGGTTTGCAGATTTTATGTATTCTCGAAATATATTTTATTTCTCAGGAATGCAGGTTTCCTCACAATGTTGTCCTTCACCACCGAGCACGTGATGTGTCATTAGAAATCTAATAAGCGACAGTAGCCTAATAGCAGGGCGCGGACCGCGAACTCAAAAAGGTCGTGGGTTCGAATCCACCATTCGACTACTGGCGTGAACCACTCGTAACACATGCAATTTAAGCTTACCACGAGTGATTAAGGGGAATATTAGTAATGTTTATAGCATTGCTAATATTCTTTTTAAGAAAAAAAAAAGAAAAAAACAAAAAAAATCTCAATCCAAATTTCATTGGCACTGGTGCCAATTGAACTCGGTTACTTACTATAAGTTTTCTGGCGATCGTTTATATCTGCTATACCACGGCTTTTATTGAATCTTTAATATAACCACATTTAATTCAGAAATATTACAACCTTTATTTAAAAATTGTACAAACATTACCGACAATTCAAATATATGGTGCTTGTTAAAGTCATATAATATGGCCCATTACACATTTTTATAAAAAAGTGACATTTCAGGGTAGAGACGGTATGTACGGTGCATCGGGACCTATGGGACAAAAAGGCGATCGAGGTAATGATGGACTTCCAGGTCTACCTGGGCGACCAGGTGAAAAGGGTGAACCTGGAAAGGATGGATTGCCGGGTCAACGAGGTCTAAAAGGAGTTCAAGGATTACCGGGTGGACGCACTGGTTCTCGGGGCCCACCTGGTCCTCCTGGACCTAGAGGTTACACTGGACCAGCTGGGCCTAAGGGTACCGATGGAAGACCTGGAGAACGTGGAGAGCCTGGGCCCATGGGTCCTCCGGGTGGTCAGGGAGAGCCAGGAACACCTGGAATGGAAGGTCCTGCGGGACACAAAGGTGAAAAAGGTGAACCTGGATTGGATGGCCAACATGGTGAAACAGGACCACGGGGTTACGATGGCCCAGTTGGACCACAAGGACCAAGAGGAATTAAGGGCGAAGACGGCTTTTCAATACCCGTAAGTCAATATTGTTTATAAACTAAATTTGTTTTATCCTTTGAAACATTTCACACCTGAGAATATAAAAACATCCTTCCTGACAACACAAATATCACCTACAAAATGACGACAAGTTTATTCTAGCAGAGAGTAGTTACCTAATTTAAAACTCCACACAATCTACCAAAAATACAATGGAGACGTTATTATATTTTTGGTAGATTTTATAATATGAAATAAGTAAAGTAAATAATAAGGCCAAGTATGCCTGTATCTGAAAGACAGTGTTGCTAACTCGAATTTTTCCAAATTCGTAGACTGGTATAAAAATGCCGTAGAATTCCGTAGATGCTATAAGAAAAATGCGTAAACCTCCAGACTTTTAAAGAGGATCGAAATTTTTTGTTTTTATCATAGAAAATACATCAACTTTTTGAAAAAAATCTTTCTGTCATGTAAAATTCTTGTTGTAAGTTAAATTGTAGTAAAACATTTAAACAAGTACATTAAAATTACCTTAAATTAAAACTAAGCTATTGCTATTGTCTTACATGTAAACATGGTGACAAGATTGGCTATATAAATACTAGCCAAAAGATGACAGTAGTAATTAACGCGCCTTGAAATAGACAAATAATTCTGTAACAGCGCCATCTACACTTTCTATGAGGTACTACACTGACCGATATTGTTCTAATAGTGAGATAGCATACCTAATGGCGGAGTTATATGTCAAATTCAATATTTTCGCTGAGATTTCAAGTGTTAAAATTTTCGATTGCAGCTTGTTGGCTAAGTTCATATTCATGATAAAAATGCTTTTCTTGTTAAGTTTTTAAAAACTCCGTAGATTTCAACCTCCGTTCAAATTCTGTAGTAACGTAGACGATGACAAAATTCCGTAGATCTATGGAAAAATCCAAAGAGTTGGAAACGCTGTTGAAAGAAAGCTGTTGCACATTATAATATTTAAGCATCAAACAATGACACGAAAACAAACTATCCCACCGAATTTTACGTCATTATGGTCGCAATCTTCTATAACCTACATGGGATAACCTGATAGCAAACGAAGTTTGCGATTTTATTACCATTCCGATACATCATATGTTGAATTCAAGCGCTTCTCGCGAAATCTTAATTTTGTATGATGGAATAAATTAAACTTTTACTATTGCGATTATTAAAGGCTGCGATTAGATTACTTTATTAACGATTCGATTACTTTATATTCGAATCTATCATAGATGTGTCTGTTTGTGATCGTGTAACTTTTGAACGAATTTACCGATTGAGTTCATATTCACATAATATATTAGTTTTGTTGATACGATGATTAACAGCATTCGATCCACTGTAGTCAAGTTATTAAAAATTCTGTATTTATGAACCAAAATAACTCATATTCTCAATATAATATATTGAGTTTTCGCAAAAAAAAAGTATTACAAGATCTGGACTCGATAAGTTATTTATTGAAACTCGTGCCTACCGGAAAGGACGGAACAGTGACTTCTGAACCGGCCAGTTCGTTTAAAGATTATTTTATACTTAGTACATAAACTAAAAATCATCTTAATTTCCGCATACGTGATAGATGACGCTGTTTTAATAGACTAAGGACTTAGATGGAATGCCTCGTTTCCAGTAAAAAAGGGTCTCCGGTTCTTTATACCCACCATACGAAATACAGCAACATTATGCCGCTATTTTACACTGGTATTCTGTGAGAGCGTGGTTCCTGCCTGGTCGAGCTGAGCGAGTCATTCGTGCTACAACCACAATATAGTTGTAGGTAGTCTGGCTCTACCACGTATAAAACATTCTATTTTGCATTTCTCTGTATTCCTTTTGGTATGAACTAACTACCGCCATACCCAATCCATCCGTCCAGGCACATACACACATACATACAGACAGACAAACAAACATTCTAAAGGTCCCTCATTTTGCTTAAATATCCTTTAGCCCCCTAGCCTTCTTTATTCCAAGTAATATTACAATTTTAAATACAGATTTTCTACAATATTATTATATTCGTTGTGTACCTATAAATTGTTACATTGATTTTTGATTTGTTTTTCTACAGTATTATTATATTCGTTGTGTATAAATTGTTATAAATACTCATATAATGAGTATAAATTGTACTTTAAAAAATAGATGTTATTTTTTCTTTTTAGGGAGAAAAAGGTAACAGTGGACTGCCTGGTTTATCTGGTGAAAAAGGTCAAAAGGGTGAACGAGGTTATCAAGGGTTACGAGGTGTTCCTGGAAACTCTACCTTAGGAACACCAGGTAGTCCGGGTGAAATGGGTGCACCAGGAGAGAAAGGAAACAAAGGTAGTCCCGGTCTTGATGGTATACCTGGTAGTCAAGGTCCGAAAGGTGACATAGGTGGACGATGCAATGAATGCTGGCCTGGTGGTCCTGGGCCAAAAGGTGATCGTGGAATGGATGGACTTGCTGGTGAAAGAGGAGAAAGGGGACCTCCTGGAGCGGTAGGTCTACCTGGCGAACGTGGCGCAGATGGACTTAACGGATTACCTGGTTCAGCTGGAGCACCGGTAAGCTTAATAAAGTTGATATTTTGATTTTGTCTAGCTCTAGCCTTTTACCAAAGTATCAAAGTCGGCATCTATCTTTTTTCATAGAATAAGGGTAAGAATTTAGCACACAGCCCATCTGATGGTAGGTGGACGCTGTGACCCATAGACTGAATGTGTTATCACCCCTGGGGGCGAGGAAGGAATGCCGTGTTTCCTGTTTACAAGTAATAATAGTGTCCGGTTCTGAACACTCACCATACGAAGCATATAACTAATATTTACGCTGGTATTCTGTGCCGGGTCGAGCCGAACCATTTGTGCTGCAGTTGTAATATTGCTGCAGTATACCTAACGTGGTAGAGACATACTGCAGCTATATTATGACTGGGAAATCCAATATAAATATTTTGACCAAATACTAAATGTTATCGCCGCAACCACCATCAAACTGTAAACACTTAATTACTGGAATTAAGCCTTCAAAAGTGAGTACAAAATATTTACCCCGTCACCTACACCGAAACAGATTGCTTTTTATTTGAAGAAGTACACAAATACAAAAATTTCATCTTATGGCCAGTGATTACTCTAGTCAAAAGATCGAATAAAACTATTATTTACGGATTTTATCGCGTTTAATTACAATTTTAATTTATTTTTAATATGCCGACGTTGCCTTTTTTTGCGTAAATACGAGTACGTTTAATTGTCACGCGGACAGTCAACCTTTATTCTATCCTATTCATTTTACATATTAAATTTCAAGCGATTCAGTCTGATGAGGCATTTGTTTCTTTTTTTTACATGTGTAAATTAATTTATGTGTAAAACTAATGGAATTTTACATCACCCACTTCCAGACGACAATGAACAATCTGAATTCTTTACTTAAGCTTTGGGCATTGACTTTTAAGGTGACATTTTTCCTACTCCTACATACCATTGTTCATTTGTTTGCCCATCTTCTGATTTGTTTCACACTGTCGTAAATAACTCAAGAACTATAACATTTATAAAATTTGGGATCCTAGTTACTCTTGGGCTTTTTATTTTGTTTGCAAAATTATAAATGTGTAGATCTAACAGTTTTTGAGTAATGTAGGTACAAAATGAGTCGTGCCTTTGGATGCACGTGAACAATTATGTGCAACAAAATAGATGACTCAAGTTTTTATTTACAATGTGATTTTCATGATAAAATATTTAGTAATTTTTCGTGTTTTTTTATAAGATCGAAGAGACAAACGAACTTAGTACACTTGATGGTTATTGTAGCCCATGAAAACAAAAACAACTTTATACAAAGAAGGTTACGGATGAGTTGTCACTTCTAAGGACTTAGATGGAATGCCTCAAAGTCTCTCTAATCACAGGCTGTCTATATCCTTCAGTCCAAGTACATGGCGGCGATAATAGGTAAGAGGGTGGAACCTTCCAGACGGACTTCCGGGCAAAAATGAACTCTTACCACCTAGCAGGTTATCTTGAATTCCCGTTTTTTTCTTTTGTTGTAATAAATACAATATACCGTAAAAACATACGTTATTGGATATCAATATACATAAAACTGCATCGTTGGTCTAGTGGTTGTTGTAGTGCGACTGCTGATCATGAGGTCCTGGGTTCGAATCCCGGGTCAGGCCAAAAAATTAATTATTAAGTTTTTCCGTCAAGAAATTCTCAGTAGTTACCCGGAGTCAGAAAGTTGGCGGTGTCTCACCCCCGTGCCTCGGAAAGCACGTGAAGCCGTTGGTCCTGCGCCTGATCTCTCTCCGGTCGTGTCGGTTTACCGTCCCATCGGATTATGAGAGTGAGGGGAGAGAGGGAGAGTGCACCTGTGCTTGCGCATACACTTGGGCACTATAATCCCGTCCTGCGCCGATGGCTAGTCTCCGTTGAGGCAGGCCGCCGTGGCCGAAATTCGGTCTGGAGGACATTATTATTATTATTACATAATAAAAAACATTTATAATAGTTTTGTTTGTTGGTGACCTAAACATACAACTGTGGTTAATAGGGCGAGCGTGGCGATGAAGGACCAATGGGTCCTCCTGGAGACAAGGGAGCAGATGCACTTATACCATCAAGTTTGATTAAAGGACCACCGGGAGAAAAAGGATTACAAGGACCGAGGGGCTTACCGGGCCCTAAAGGTGAAAGGGGAAGTGACGGACCTAAAGGTGACCGTGGGCCTATAGGTATGCCTGGGCCGAAAGGTGACCAGGGATTTATTGGACCTCCTGGTGCAGATGGTAATCCGGGTATTCCAGGAACCCCTGGAACTCCTGGAGCCAAAGGAGCTTCAGTTAAAGGAGAAAAAGGTACACCAGGAGATTTAGGTCGAAAAGGAGACAAAGGTTTCCCAGGATTATCAGGCAAAAAAGGTGAACCCGGTATGTGCCCGGCCAATTTACAAGCACTAACTAAAGGCGATAGAGGAGCACAAGGACCACCAGGACCTCAGGGACCGACAGGTGAGCATAAATTAATTTTATGAAAAGAACGAAAAAAGAAATTCAAAACAATTTCGATCTTGTTTTCCGAATTAAATATTTTGTTTGAATAAATTTTTATTAACGTACTTGTTTCCCAGGGGACACGGGTGAAAAAGGAGACAAAGGTTTTGCTGGGCGTCCTGGAGATAAAGGAGACATGGGCTTGCAGGGTAGGCAAGGACCTGTTGGACCTCGTGGACTTCCAGGTCCAAGGGGAGAAAAGGGTGAAATGGGCTCAATGGGTTTCCCTGGTACTCCGGGAGAACTTGGACCAAGAGGTTTCCCAGGAATGCCCGGATTTAAAGGAGACAAAGGAGAAATAGGACCATCAATGCCGGGACCACCAGGACCATCTGGTTTAACTGGACAAAAAGGAGAACAGGGACCTAGAGGATTACCCGGAATACCTGGGAACGATGGCCCTCCTGGAGCAACGGGTTTACGAGGTGAAAAAGGAGACATGGGATTAACAGGTAGACCTGGCGCACCTGGATTCCCTGGACAGAAAGGGGATGCTGGACCAGTTGGCCCACCTGGTATACCAGGTTTACCAGGTATACCTGGAAGGGAAGGTCCTAAAGGACAACAAGGATATCCAGGAGTACCTGGAAAACCAGGAGTTATTGGTTTACCAGGGCAAAAGGGTGAACCAGGTATGCAAGGGCCTGATGGGCCTAAAGGATTTCCGGGTGCACGTGGACGTCCCGGTCCTATAGGTATTACTGGAATAGATGGTATGCCGGGAGAAAAAGGAGACAAGGGCGAAGTTGGTTATCCAGGCTTACCAGGGCCACCTGGCTTAAACGGTCCAATTGGTCCTGTTGGCGCTCCTGGGCTTAAAGGAGACCAAGGTTTTGAAGGTCCCCCTGGACCACCAGGCAGAATGGGTCTACCAGGCGATAAAGGTGATAGAGGTTTTTCTGGTGCTCCTGGGCCTAAAGGAGAACCTGGCTTAGCTTCAGATAAAGGTCAAAAAGGAGAACCTGGTATGCCAGGCTTAAGAGGCTTAGATGGCGCTCCAGGTATAAATGGTGAAAAGGGAGATAAGGGAGATGCTGGTTTACCTGGATACGGTCTTCCCGGTCCTGCTGGGCAAAAAGGTGATATGGGACCACGTGGATTAGATGGTTATCCTGGACAACCTGGAATAAAAGGAGATCGTGGCTTTCCTGGTTTACCAGGACAGAAAGGTGATAGAGGTCTTTCAGGGGAGCCTGGCCGACCAGGAGCACCAGGTTTAGATGGAATGCCAGGTTCTCCAGGTGAAGTCGGTTTACCTGGACCAGAAGGCGCCAAAGGTGATAAAGGAGATAGAGGATTTCCGGGTCGGGATGGAATGGATGGACTTAAAGGAGAACAAGGGCCTCTTGGCCCTGTTGGCTTACCAGGACTAAGAGGTTTTACAGGACCTAAGGGTGACAGAGGTTTACCTGGATTATCAATAAACATCAAAGGAGACAAAGGTGAAACAGGTCCTCAAGGTAATACCGGTATGCCAGGAGAAAAAGGTGAAAGGGGGAGAGATGGAGAACAAGGACTGCAAGGAGAGAAGGGTGATAGAGGTGCTCTTGGACAAAAGGGAGATATGGGACGAATAGGATTCACGGGAGAAAAGGGTAATTTCCCTTGTTTATCTATGTTTCTAAGTTAAGTAGGTAACATAAGAATTAAGCATCGTAACATCATATAATTACCTTAAGGAGCTATTTTTTTAACTATTATAATTTTAATTAAAAGGTTGTTCTATAAAGACCGGGAAGCCCATCAGCACACTTATGATTGTTAATTATAACAACGATGCAACTTAAAAGCTTGCGACAACTATGTCACAGTTAGCATATTTGGCTTCATCATTTATTTAAATTCAAATAGTTTGTTTTCGGAACTGTCTCCGTTATAATTGTTCCCGTATTTATAATAGCTGTCTATTGAACAATTATTTGTAGGTCATACAAATATTCGTTCCGTGAGGGATTCAAACCTGCGACCCTTAGCACTGTAACTCATTGCTAAACCACTGCCCCACGGAGCCGTTTAATTGGGCCCATATAATTTCCATAACATGCTATAAAAGTCCGCTGCTGAACATTGGTCTCCCCCATGGATTATCTCATACGATCGATTAATGGATATTCTTACAACATCACTACACGAGATATAAAAGTAAAGTTACCGCCTATGTAGGTCCCACTGCTGGGCACAGGCCTCCTCTCATTTCTGAGAGGGTTTTAGGGCAAGGAAGTGTCCGCCGCGCTGCCCCAATGCGTGTTGGCGAACTTCACATGTCTTCGAAATATTTGTTTCCTTAATCCTCAGACATGCAGGTTTCCTCACGATGTTTTCCTTCACCGCCGAGCACGTAGTAAATCAGCACTTAAAATTGAAATTAACAATTTCATTGGTGCCGGCGGGGATCGAACCCGGGTTACTCGCGTTCTGTTATATTTACAGCGAGCGTTAACCATCTGAGCTACCACGTCTCTACGACGCTCTATCACAATATATATTAACTTAACTTGGTGGTCACCATTCAACCCTAATTGTTATAAGTGTTGTGTTGAATACTAGTATACTCGTAGTTATTCTATTTCACGATGAAGGTTTCGCCTTGATTGTAGTAGTGACGTGTACTGACAGTAGCGTTTGTGTGTGTAACTGCGATTCGTTCAGCTCACGATCGCAACTGAGCACTTCCGAGTCCTACGCAGTACGCACACCAACACAATTTGTTCCTCTATATGTGCACGGCTAACAACAACCAAAGTCAAAACCTTCATTGTGAAATAGAATATCTATACATAGTATCAATCAATCACGCTTGTAAATTTTGATATTGGTCGGTGTATTAAGAAGAAAGAAAAGAAAGAAAGAAAGAAAGAAAGAACCATTTATTTTAAAAATCACATTTTATACACAATTTAAGAAATATAAATACAAATACAAGGGGCAAAAATATGCATGCACAGGTGTAAAACTGCTTACGCATTAAAAATTATTAATAAGCAGTACATACACGACCTTAATTAATAATGAAACAAAAAAAAACAAATAACAAATTAAAAAAATAGGTCTCCAACTCAGCATGATGCTGCAAAGGCAGCGCTTGTTTTCAGTTGAAGCCTTGTGACTTCACTGACAAGTCGGTGTGTGAATCTCCAATTGGCCACGAATTACGCTTCGTACGCTTAGTAACTACGACTAATAGGCTAATTACTAGCTATAGAGTAATGCTAACGAACACAGGTTATACACACATACCGTATACATGTTGTATAGTTGTTGTACACATAAAATATTTGGCTCTATGGGGAAGACATCATCTTTTACTTTTTTTCATAAAACCTAAGCCGCACGCAAAGTAGCAATAAAATTTATGAGTTTAGTAGATATATAATTTATATTCTGTACACAAAGAGGCACGCCATGTTATGAGACCTGCTAGATTTTTTTTACAAAATAAAACGTGAGATTAAAACTAATAAATATTAAATTAATTATTCATGATTTTTTGTTATGTGTTATGGCAAACGCTGAACGCATTTAGGTTGAGCGCTGGTTTGATACAGGCATTAAAGTCTCTGTATAGGGACTCGAGTGCTTGTGTTAGAATCAACGGGGTCTACTCGGGCTGGTTTGGCATCCATAAAGGTGTCAGACAGGGCTGTGTAGCTTCCCCGTGGCTGTTCAACCTATTTATGGACAGCTGTTTGGAAAATTTGAAAGTTGAAGAATGCGGGGTAAGAATGGGTGAGTTAACCATCAAATGCCTTTTGTACGCCGATGATCAAGTCATACTTGCGTCGTCGGTGGCCGAGTTGCAAATGATGGTTACATTAATGAACAGGTCATTAAAAGAAAGGGGAATGAAAGTGAACGCAAGTAAGACGAAAGTGATGGTTTTTGAAAGAGATGAAAGCAAAACGGTATGTGAAATAAGAATAGAAGGAGAGTTAATTGAGCAAGTGGATGAGTTCGTATATTTGGGATGTGTATTCAGCAGGGATGGGAGATATGATAAGGACATTGAACGACGAGTGAATGCAGGAAATAAAGTAAATGGGGCTCTACACTCTATTGTGAAAAGTCAGAATGTGTCAAAAAAGGCACGTATGGCAATTCACAGTGCTGTATTAGTCCCTACTTTAACGTATGGTAGTGAAAGTTGGGTGTGGCAGAAGAAGCACGAGAGGAGAATAAATGCGGTAGAAATGCGGTCGCTAAGGAGTATGTTAGGGCTGAATCTGAGTGACAGGGTGAGAAACTGTGTGATAAAAGAAGAGTGTGGTTTGCAAGATGATGCGGTGACCAGGATTAAGAAAGGAATGCTTCGGTGGTTTGGTCATGTAGAAAGAATGAATGCGGAAAGACTGACAAAGCAAATATATGTTGCAGAAGTGAATGGAAGAGTCGGAAAGGGACGTCCTAGGCGGAAGTTTGTCGACCAAGTTGGTGATATACTAAAAATGGGCCAAATTAAGAGTACCCTTAACCGACGAGCATGTATGCGTAGGTATATGAATGTGGAAGAGGCGAGAAAGGTATGTCAGGATCGTGCTAAATGGAAGTCTGTAGTCTCTGCCTACCCCTCTGGGTGACAGGCGTGAGTGTTTATGTATGTATTATGTAATTATTCATCAAAAATATGTAACAGAAAGAAAACCCCAATTACCCAAATTATTCAATACCCAATTACAAAAATAAATTGGTTACACAAATATGACCATTACTCGTTCAGGTTTCAATTGCAAATCAACAAGCTATAAATACCAAAAATAAACTAGTTTAACTAATTAACAAAAACTATGACATATACGAGTATTTGGTAGGCGTGTAATAATGCTTCTTATATACATATATTTGTCTTTGCACTGTTGTATGTACCGTTTGATGATACTCCAAATATACTAAATATTTTAAAAGACTTACCTAGTGCTCACCACAGGCCTGTTGGTCTAGTGGTTAGTGACCCTGACTGCTATGCCGGAGGTCGTGGGTTCGATTTCCACCTAGGACAAATGTTTGTGTGATGAGCACGATCATCTGTTCTGTGTCTGGGTGTAATTTATCTATAATATTTATGTATTTAGAAATATATAAGTATGTTTATCAGTTGTCTAGTACCCATAACACAAGCTCTGCTTAGCTTGGGACTAGATAATAAAAAATAAATAAAAATATCAATTTCTTTGCAACTTTCCGCTAAACATATAAAATGATGTGTCTTACCTGGATTGAAGCGCACCTCCCGCCCTCCCTCAATTGCATACACTAACTCCGTCACCACTAGACCAAGCACCACTACTCTCAACACCACTATTCCAGGCAAGACAACACCATCGACGATAATACGACACGTGTTTCGCCTCTACACGAGGCATCCTCAGGTAATATAGACTCTACGGCGGCTGACCGCTAAGTACCGCTCTTATCTTCTTTATCTTATCGAAATTCTTATCGAAATTGATATTTTTATTTATTTTTTATTATAATGGATTTCCGCAAAGTAACGCCTGATTCTATCAATTATCTTGGGACTAGATGGCGTTGTATGATAGTTGTGGAATATTATTATTATTATTATTATTATTATTATTATTATTATTATTATTATTATTATTACTCAGAACAAATGGGTAAAAAGCATAGAACCGAAATATTGCACTGGTAATACTGAAAAAATGGATATAGCACCATTAGTCAGTCGCTAGAACCTTGTTAGTTAAATAATAGTGTGCACTAGGTTCAGTTGAGGTAAAATTACACTTGTTCGATTTGCTTTTATAATATTTCTTCTTTTTCATTACAGGTGATAGGGGTCCTATTGGTCCTTCAGGTATTCCTGGTCTTACAATAAAAGGAGAAAAAGGTCTACCCGGAGCATCTGGTAAACATGGCCGTCCTGGGCAGCAAGGTGCCCCTGGAGAAAAGGGTGATCAAGGATTGCCAGGTCTTCCGGGTGAAATGGGTCCTCCTGGTATATCAGCTCCCCCCGGACCACGAGGAGAAAAGGGCGATCAGGGACGAGAAGGAATTGCTGGTCCACCCGGATTTGATGGATCACCTGGCTTACCTGGATTACCGGGCATAGAAGGTGCAAAAGGAGACAAGGGTGAAAGAGGTGCTCCTGGTTTCGGTTTACCTGGTCAGAAAGGAGATCAAGGACCACAAGGTATGCCAGGACAGGTGGGACAAAAAGGGGATAAGGGAGATAGAGGTTTTGATGGTCAAAATGGTCAGCCAGGACCAATGGGCTTACAAGGTGAAAAGGGTGACCGCGGCTTCCAAGGTCAACCGGGTCTCATTGGTGCAACAGGCGAAAAAGGTGACAAAGGAGAAGCAGCTCAGTTCGTTTTTGGTCCCAAAGGTGAACCAGGACCACGCGGTCCACCTGGTTTGGATGGTCTACCAGGAATGGCTGGAAAGCCTGGCGCACCAGGTTTAGATGGTAGTCCGGGTATGAAGGGTGACCGTGGTTACCCAGGACCACAAGGGCCACCAGGATTACCTGGTCCTCAAGGTTTACAAGGGTTACAAGGTGAAAGAGGTGAAACAGGACGTACTGGACTACCTGGTGTTCCTGGAAATCCTGGAGCACCTTGCGTCACGACTGATTATTTGACAGGGATACTTCTTGTGAGACATAGTCAGAGTGATGCAGTACCACAGTGTGAGGCTGGCCATGTTAAATTATGGGATGGGTATTCTTTATTATACATAGATGGTAACGAAAAAGCTCATAATCAAGATCTTGGATATGCCGGTTCATGTGTGAGAAAATTCAGCACTATGCCGTTCCTATTTTGCGATCTGAATGATGTTTGCAACTATGCTAGCCGAAACGACCGAAGTTATTGGTTATCAACGGGTCAACCAATTCCAATGATGCCAGTGGAAGGCAATGAAATCATGCGATATATATCTAGATGCGTGGTTTGCGAAGTTCCAGCAAATGTTATAGCGGTTCATAGTCAGACACTTGATATCCCCAGCTGCCCAGTAGGCTGGCGAGAACTATGGATCGGTTACAGCTTTATAATGGTTAGTTTTTTATTCGTTTGTGCTTCACGTCTTTTATTTATGTATTATTACAAAATTAACAATATCCAATTTTGTTATTAGCACACGGGAGCTGGAGGTCAAGGTGGCGGCCAAGCTTTGGCAAGCCCTGGATCGTGTCTTGAAGATTTCCGAGCAACGCCATTCATCGAATGTAATGGAGAGGGTGGCACATGTCACCATTTCGCTAACAAGCTTAGTTTCTGGCTTACAACTATCGAAGACAACAAGCAGTTTGCAATGCCTGAACGTGAGACATTAAAATCTGGACGGCTATTAGAAAGAGTATCGAGGTGCTCAGTTTGTATCAAAAATACAGTTTAGCATACTTGTTATACCATTACATTAAAATAAGTAGCTTTCGTACGCACAATAAATCAAACAAAAGCTAAAAAACGATCGAATACAATAGAAGTTATATATTATACTATATATTTTTTTAGTACTTTATTGTAATCGATAATAATAAAATTGCAAACTGTAAATGAAATAATTACCACATAATGAAATAATATAGGTTCGGAATTGTAAAAATGCAGTTCCTTTACATAGTGGTTTGTTTTATATAAAATAAATGTACACCAAAGTAATTTATAGATAAGATTTTCATATAATAAGTAGCAGAGTATTTAAATTTTATAAAAAAGCTTACCGTCGCGATTTCTCTAATTGTTACATTAATGCTTAAATATTTTATGCTTATATTAAAATAAATCAGCCTAGAACTTTAAAGTCTTACGTTTGATATGTTTTAATATTATTTAAGTTCAATTTCTTCACTAGTCACTTTAAACAGTTTTGCGAGCGTACTAAGTATATTTATGCTCGAGTGATAAATTAATATATCCAGTTATTTCTTTTATATATTAAAGTCCAATATATTTTTGTTCATGCAGATTTATGTCAGAAATAGATTCCGTAATAAATTAAGTAAGTACTAGTATTTTGCTTATTACGGTAGTTTTTGGAATAAGCGTGTCATAATATTATTTTTTACAAAATTGGGTAGCAAAGTCGACAAATTTAATATAAATATTGTTGTAAGCACTGCCATTGTAGATAAATTAATGTTACTTAGTTACTTTAAGTATATTCATATAAATAAATAACTTAAAAAGTTTCAAAGTGTTTTAGTATTCTAGAAATTATTTGTCTTTTTACACGTTTCTAGCACCATTAAATACCGGTCGGCACACACTTTTCACACGTTTGTAGTATCATTAAACGTACGTTTTGACCAAAGTATGTTTTTGTAGAAACCGGAGGCAATTTTTGAACTTTAAGAAAAATGACTGAACTAATTCATAATTTTATTATAAATTTCAATCAGAATAATTTTGCTGGATATTGGAGTATTTTTAAATGATTATGATTAGTAATAGCTTACAAATGTAAAATAATAAAACATCAAGTACAATTAGGTACCTATATAATATTCTTTTTGGTGATTTTCTCATGTTTCTATGGACTTTCTCGTATTAAATCCCAAATGTAATCTTCCATTATATTTTTGTTGTACTGTCCTTGGTAACGTCATTTAAGTTCATCACAAGTTGGTGAAACTGCTCTTCTTGCTCCTCTGGTTTGGATTAGGTGAGTGTGTAGCATATGAAGTTTAAGTGACATTCAGCAGACCTTCATTTTAAAGCTTTCAAGTATAGTTTCAATCAACTCTTGATAATTGTCGGCTCTGTTGTTTCTGAGAAAAGCATTTTCCTTAAGACTGTTTCAGGCTTGTTTTCACTTGACAATACGCAATAGTAATCGTGTGAAGTCATCACTATTCATTATTTATTTTTTATTTTGAAGAAAATATCTGTTTTAACTTTAGCTTCAGATACTTTGTGAAAGAAACCCTATAAATATTTCAAAGCTTCAGAATTTTGATTTCACAAATTATTTCATAAGGCCTAATTTTATATGCAACAGCGGCATTAACATATTCTTGAGCTCTACAACTGATTCCCACCTGACGGTATGTTTTCCTTTTTTTTAATACTGATGTTTTGGAACGGTTAAAAATTGCAAATATTTCAAATATATATTGTTTATTTAAAATATATGAGAACTGAAATCAATTGGGGTTAATTCTGATAATTTTCCCGTTTATTAATAAGAGGTGTTGAGTATTCAAGTTACAATAATATTAATATGTTCGATTTTTTTTATATTTTAAGTTTTTTCTTTCATAAGTATTTTTACAGTTAACACAAGCAAAGTGATGTACACATTCTTTTATCTTGATTCTGAATTCGCAGGTTAAAATAGACTTCATAAACTTCACAGAGCTTTAAATTTGTTATGTAAGAATTTTTTTGCTTCTTACGTTAATAACTTCACCACAAATAAAACAGAATGAATCAACACTATGTTTATACTGTCTTGACGCCATTTTCCTAACTTAGTAATACGCAAAATCGCTAGATAGACAAGTAAACACTCACTACTGTGCCCTACGCAAATATTATGCAATTTTAAATCATTTGGATCAAAGTACTATCACCAGACTATCAGATATAAAATCTTCAAAATTAACTAACGACCTAATACAGGCAAAAGCAAACATTAATAGCTAAGAATAAATAAAATATATAATAAACAGAAACCCTGGCAAAATGTTTTTGTCGACCCTTGTAATCAATCTACGGACCCTGTAGTGGCGGTTGAGAATATCCACTACCCCATATCTTCCCGTGGGTGTCGTAAGAGGTGACAGAGGGAAACAGGCAGGAGATGGGCGGCAGCATCTTCCTGATAACAACAATAATACAATAAAAACCTGCGGTTACCAACCCGCTCGCCAAGCGTGGCAACTATGGCAATATACCTTCATGATGAGAGTTACGAAGAAACGGCCCCCAGTCCCTGGCGGCCCCGCTATTCCTGGCTAGAGTGGTGACCACGGTAACGGTGGGACATGGGGTGCTAAGAATCTCCGGTAGATGTTGGGTTGCCACCTAAGACAACTCGACTGGTAACATATAACGCTCGCATCCTGAGGACTGACAAGAAGATCCTGGAGTTGTAGGAAGAGAAAGACAAGTTGAGCTGGGATATTAAAGGAGTATCCTAGGTCCGAAGAGAGGTGTATATCCGGCAATTTGATTTATCACCGGGAGTGCGATCATCTGTCCCAAGGAAGTATTGGATTTATCGTCTACAAGTCTCTCGTCAACAACGTTGTAAAGATTGTGAGTATATCAACGAGGGTTGCGTCTTTTATACTCTGAACCACCAAACGGTATTCGTTGTAGTTCATACAGGTTTATGCACCAACCTCATCCCGATGAGGAGGTGGAGGAAAAGTATGACGATATCTCTAAAGCCATGCATTCCTCCAAAATCTACTATACGGTGTTAATTCAACGCAAACCTTGACATAACAGGTGGTCCCGTAATGAACTGGCCTGATATAGTTCAACGTGACATGTCGCTACATGTTGTGTTGCATTAAATAGTACGTTTATCGTGCACTTAATATAAGAAACATGCATCGACATGAAATGCTTAGTCTTAGTTTAACAGGCATTTGAATAACGAGAGTCGTGTATTTTTTCAAAATGTCGAAAACTGAGTATCGAAGTGTCATAAAGTTTCTGTTTAAAGAAGGTTTATCCCCTGCCCAAATAAAAGAACAATTGGATGGCGTGTATAAGGAGTCTGCCCCCTCCTATAGCACAGTGAAAAATTGGGTGAAAGAGTTTCGCTTCGGGAGAGAAACCGTCGAAGACTTTGGCCACGACGGTCGACCTGCGGAAGTGCTCACTCCCGAAACGATTGCTCTTATCGAAGAGGAGGTTCTGAGTGACCGCCGTTTGAAGATTAGAGAAATTGCAGCAAGGCTTGGGCTCTCTAAGAGTACCGTTTATCGCGCGATCCATGAACATCTTCACATGAAAAAAGTGAGTGCAAGATGGGTACCGAAACTTCTTTCAGCGGTACAGAGACAGGAAAGAGTGCGCTGTGCTTCGGAGTTTTTGGATCTTTGTGGCGAAAATCCAAAGATTGTGATCGAGCGGCTAGTGACTGGTGATGAAACTATGATCTTGTATTATGATCCACAAAGCAAGCGCGAGTCAATGGAATGGCGTTATAAGGGTGAAAAGCCCCCTAGAAAGGCAAAGGTGCAACAATCGACTAAAAAACTGATGTGCACAATATTTTGGGATTTTCAAGGCATTTTGATGGTGGATTTTAAAGAACGTAATACAGTCGTGAACGGCGAATATTATGCTTCTTTAATATATAAATTACGAGACAAGATAAAGGAAAAACGAAGAGGCAAGCTGTCTAAAGATGTCCTGTTGCTCCATGACAACGCCCCTGTTCATACCGCTGGTGTTTCGAAGGATGCAGTTCGTCAATGCGGGTTCACAGAAGTTCAACATCCACCTTACAGTCCAGACATGGCCCCGTCCGACTATTATTTATTTCCAAATTTAAAGCGGGACTTAAGAGGAAGAAAATTTTCAAGCGATGAAGAGTTGCAGGCGGCCGTCTTCAGTCATTTTGAGGATAAAAAATGTGATTATTTTTATAAAGGTTTAGAGATGTTGATTCACAGATGTCAGAAGTGTGTTAGTATTCATGGTGATTCTATTGAAAAATAAAATTGGTTTCGTTTCATTTCCTTCATTGGTTCATAGTTAGGCCAATTCATTATGGGACCGCCTACGTAAGAGAGAACGGTGAGCTGAATGCAGGGAAATTCGGAATAGGCTAGCCGAACAGAAAGAAGGACTCTTTATGATAAACTCTTTCTTCCAGAAGCCGCTCCAGAGGAAGTGGATTTTGCCAAGCCCCGAATAAGATTGACTTCATTATGACGTCTAAATGGCAACTGTTCAGTGATATTTCAGTAATCGAAAGGCTGAAAACTGGTAGCGATCACAAAATGGCAAGAGGTGCACTGAACCTAAACGTTAAGTTGGAGAGGTCTCTACTAATGAAGTCAACGCGCCATCCCTCTCTTGCTCTAATCCAAAGACTCAAAAACTTTCAGCTCGAGTTACAAAACCGTTTTCCGTGCACTGAAGACTGCAATACAGTGGACGATATGTATGACAAGCCCATGGAAACTGTCCATGCAGTCAGAGTCGAGTCGATTCTGTAAAACCGTCGCAGAAGAACACAAAAACTCTCCGATCGCGCTCTTAATCTTATGGCTGTTAGACGGGAAATGAAGCTGCAGTCTTCAGCAGATTTGACAGCATACCAGATAGATCTCCAAATGCATGTGGCGGGACTTACGCGACTTCAATACACTTCGTACTGAAAAAGCAACCGAGCGGAATCAGGGCACCAAAGTCTTTGCCAGAGAATTGTCAGCCAGAAACAGCCAAATGTTAAAGTGGAAGACCAAGTGTGGCAGCATTGTTTCCGGGACACCTGAGATTTCGAGTGAAATTGAGAGGTTCTATGAGCAGCTGTACACGTCATCATTGGAGCCACACGCAAGTGTGAGAAACGATCCAAGAGCAAGTCTTATCCGACTATTCCGATGATATCCCGGACGTCAGTCTGAGCGAGATTAGCATGGCTCTCCAACACCTTAAAAAACGGCAATGCCTCAGGCAAGGCGGGAATTACAGCCGAGCGTCTGAAAGCGGGTGAAAAACCGGTACTTAAAGTCCTTCAGAGGCTTTTAATTCCGTCCTATATGGATGGGACTACTTCGATGGCGTGGTGTGAAAAGTGCGGTGGTCTTGTTTTCAAAAAGGCGAAATGGTTGTTTACAAAAATCTTCACCTAATATAACATTGGTGTCTTCAGATATTGCAATATACTTTAAATGGAATATAACTAACGAAAATCATGGTGGTGATCATTTGATTATTAAATCTTACATTTAAATTCAAAAGCAGCAAATGAACATATTCCTGTAAAAAAAACATTTTAAACCAAAAGTGTATTGGAACCCATCGTTATCAATAATAGTTGCACAACGCAGGCTAGCCTTAAAAATTTTTGAAGAAATCCAACACCTTTAAACCTTACTAAATTACAAGAAAAAGTGGTCGGAAAATGGTTAGAGAAGCTAAATTTAATAATTGGAAAAAATTCTGCAATAGTTTTAATGAAACTGCAAGTACATCTGTTTTATGGAATAAAATGCGTTGGGTAAAGGGACTCAGGTCCAATAAATGTTATTCTAGTGAAGAAAAGCTAAAAGATCTAAAGTAATCTTGCTGCGGCTTCGGTACTGACTAGAATGCCAAAATTTGCGTCAGTAAATGAGCTATTGGAAGTTGACTTCACTATTCAGGAGTTCAAAAATTGCTTAAAAAGAAAGATACATCCCCCAGATTCGACGACATTTCTTATTCTACGATTTACAATTTACCTGATGTTAGCAAACATTATTTATTATATTTATTTATCGTAATTTTATCAACGGGATACATACCCATGCAATGACGAAATATTAAAGTTATTCCTAGGCTAGGCAATAAGGACAAGTTAAGGTTTATATCGCTTATTATAATGTCCTGTATTTGTAAGATATTTCATACTTTTATAACGAAGAGATTAGGTACATAGAACACAACAAGATATTATCTCCTTACACCAGTGGGTTTCGCAGATCTCAATCGTGCTTGAATTGTTTAGTATGCTTAGTAACACATATTCAGCTAGGTTTTTCAAAAGATATACCTACTATCGCCTGCTTTATTGACATAGAGAACGCTTATAATAATGTCCCAATTGATAAATTAGTTATGTTCTTGACAGACTTCGGGTTGGTACAAAATTTTGTGCATATTTTTGGTCATTTTTAACTGAAAGATATCTTGTTATAGAAAGGGAATCACATATAGGGGGTTCGAAAAGATTGGCCAATAAGGGTTTAGCTCAGATGATCCTCTATCTCCCTTGTTATTTAACATTATTACACATGATATATGTAGACAAATACAAAATGAATCTATCGCTCAATATGCAGATAGATGGTTTTGTAATCTATTCGAGTTAAAAAATCTTAAGGACTGTGAGTATAACATTCAGAATGATTTAAACTTCACTTAATAAAATGGATCACTTCACTTAATAAAATGGGCTTAGATAATTCTATCGCCAAGACCAAGCTTATAATTTTTAGTAGAGATTTTAGACGTCAGGAAATTAAATTAGAACTATATGGAAAGAGAATAGTTAGGACAGGTAACATACAGTATTTGGGTATTTGGTTGGACAGATCATTAAGATGGTGTAAACACTTTAAATATTTTTACGAATTTTAATATCTTTTGGCTAATTTCATTAAAGTATTAACAGGGCATGGTTGGTGTACCCATCCGCAGCATTTTGGTAGGTTATACTTATCACGTATAACAAGCAGAATTGATTTCGACTGCTTATTATATGATATGAGTGCTAATAGAAATATTTGTAAATTAGACAAAATGCTAAACCTAGCATAACGTTTTGAGGGGTTTTTTATCAAAAGAACTCCAATACACGTTACGGAAAGTGAATTAAATATAACGCCTCTGTATAGGTATTAGAAGAAAATTTTAGCATATAAATATTGTCTGCAAAGTAAATCTAAAACTAGTAATATTGGGTCCTTACCTATGAAATTAGCATTTTGTCGTACTGACCACTTTGATCTAGAATATACTCCTCTTTGGTTAAGAATTCCAAATTCAAATTTATAAATTCATTTAGCTGATACAATATATAAAAATCATGAGTGCAATTAGTTTAATTTAAATTTTCGTGTTTTTAAAAAATACTAAAAAAAGGGCTCGAAAAAACAGATTTTCTCAAAAAAGAAAGGAAACTTGAAAAAAAATTAAAAAAAGTCGTTGCGTCGGTCTGGGCTCGAACCATGGTATTAAGATTTAGTGACCGCCCAATATACCAATTAAGCTATTTGTAATCATCAATAAACTGTCAAAATTTACCTTCTCATTCTAACGATATTGTAGCAGTTTTTCATTGCCTAAAACACGGACAGAAAGATATTTTCTAAAAATAAATCCTAGCTAGATCGATTTATTGTCCCCGAAACTCCCTGCACACAAAATTTTGTGAAAGTCGTTGGAGCCGTTTCAGAGATTCCGATTATATATTTATATATATATATATATATATATATATATATATATATATATATATATATATATATACACAAGAATTGCTCGTTTAATAGTATAGGGTTTACTATTAATCTATTAACAGAACTCAGCTTATTCTGTGAAGACAGGTACTATCAAAATAAAAAGAAACCACTTCTAGCAATTACATTAGAACAAGTTAATAATAATAGTGATTGTTCTTCGGATCCACTAGATATGTTCTCTATAAATACTTGAGTATCAAGTATTAATGTTAGAATCGTAATTAAGCAGGACTTAAATTGTATCAAGGGTAATGATTTCTTAAATTTACGCGAACACTACACATGGAATAAAACTATTATTTACGGATTTTATCGCGTTTAATTCAACTTTAATTTATTTTTATTATCCCGACGTTTCGGGTGCTTTACATCACCCATGGTCACGGGGGGGACTGAGATGGTTGACGTCCCAATGTCATAGTTAGTCCGGCTACCTTTAGTTTTTGAATATTAATTTTTGGTCGGATTTACGCAAAATGAGCTTATAGTATCATGAAGTTTTGCAGTGGTATGCT
Source organism: Parnassius smintheus behrii (assembly GCA_036936625.1). NCBI lineage: Eukaryota > Metazoa > Arthropoda > Insecta > Lepidoptera > Papilionidae > Parnassius > Parnassius smintheus. Next base: position 31,045,327 of record JAUPFT010000005.1, on the reverse strand, counting down.
TGAGTTTGGGTTTAATTTTGTAAATTATAGGATGCCAAGCAGCTGGCAGCACCCATCCATCTTCTCTATTGAAATTTGGATGTTTTTTAATTTCAATGGCCTCGCGTATCATCCTTGATAGGAATCGGTGTTCTTTTGCGAGGATTTGCGATTTATCAAATCTCATGCAATGGTGGGGACGATCTTGAACATGTTCGCAGACTGCAGACTTCCCGGAGCGTCGGTGCTTCACGTCAGCTATATGTTCCTTCACGCAGGTTTTAATAGATCTTTTTGTTTGACCCATGTAAGAGAGACCACGTTCACAATCTAGCTTGTACACACCTGAATCTTGTAGAGGAATATTGCATTTGATGGATGGTAAAAATTGACTAATCTTATTCGGTGGCTTGTAGTATGTTTTAATGGACGCGCTTCAAGATGTAGCCAATCTCGTCTGTGACTCCTCTAACATACGGTAGTACAGCAGGCGCGCGCTCGACTGTGGCCGGCTTCACTCATTCACTGTGACGTAGGCGCGGGACCCGAAGCTTGTTGTTTTGCAATACTTGCTTGACATGCTGAAGCTCAGCGGCCAGATGTTTTCTGTCACAGATTATTCGTGCTCTCTGAAACAAAGATTTACCCACGGTAGCTAATTGTGAAGGATGATGGTGAGATTCACCATTTAGATATCGGTTGGTATGGGTCTTTTTTCTATACACACTGTGACCAATAGTGTTATCAGGATTTCAGATGACTAAAACATCTAGGAAGGCTAAAGAATTATTTGCCTCTAACTCCATTGTGAATTGTATTTTAGAGTTTATGGAGTTAAGGTGGTCTAAAAATGCAGTTACTTTGTCAGATGGTAAAATTGTGAAAGTGTCGTCTACGTACCGCTTGTAGAACCTTGGATTTACAGGAGCAGTAAGAAGGGCTTTCTCCTCAAAGTCCTTCATGAATATGTCGGCGACTACGGGAGACACAGGTGAGCCCATAGTTACACCATCTACTTGCTTGTAGAACTCCTCCTTCCGCAATAGGTAGCCAGATGTGAGGCAGTGTTCAAGTAATATTGCATATTCTTGAGGCATGTTATTTTCTTCTAGCTTCCTAGTTACAATTGAGATGCAGTCAACAATAGGTAGGCATGTAAATAGTGACATCAAAAGTGACCATAGTTTAATTGTCAGCGAGATGTAGGTAAGACATGCAGGAAGTTGATGGATGAAGGTGGCTATAGACCGTGCTTTGTGGCATTCTTTAGGGGAACCCTATGTTCAGTATTGGTCTTGTGAAGGGCTGTAATGATGATGATGATGACGAATGATGAGGATGAAGAAGAAATATTGTATTAAAATTCTTACACTTTATAGCAATATATGTAACACTAAAATAGTAATAACAATGTATGTGCCACAGGAAATAATACTATTACTATATGATATATATAAATATATGTCGTATAGTATTATTCCAAGTAATTTAAAATAAAAATGAAAAATGAGACAATATAGGTAATCTCTGGCCCTCATAATAAAAATTTAAATTAATTAGAACGTGTATCTGCAAGGCATCATTTGCAAGGCATGTTGGGCAAAAAATTAAAAACTGAATTGTTTTATAAAATATATAGTAACAACAGTGGCGAAGCCTCCATAGAAGGCGAAAAGCCGGGCTTGCCTTATCAAACTGAATCAATCAATAATATCAAAAAATAATATCAATCAATAATATCAACTAATAAAATAACTCGTAAACTGTTTCAAACTATTTCAAATTTCTCGCACACCACTGTTCGACAGATATCGACCGATGACCTAGTATTGCCTTAGCGATACTGCTGCTGTCGTAAAAAATGAATATTAATAGAGCGATTAGTTGTCTCCCTCGCTCGCGTGGGCCTTTTACGGGGCTTTGGAGAAGACGATCGCTCTCTTTCTAACCTATGGCAAAATATTCTAAAGTGAAATATAACTACGATTGTATATATAGCAATTAGTATAGAGATTTAAAGCCAGGCGTTAGGAATGAATTTGTCAAACGCAAGGGGTCTACGTCAGCGAAAAAAAATTTGGGGGTCAATGAAATGAAAATGGGGGTCCACGATAGTGGATCTTAACACATACACTGATAGTACCTATTTACTTACATCATACTATCTTATAATATCAAAAGATATACTTATATTATTTATAAAAGTACCTATGAAGTAAAAAAATTATTATATATGTTTATAAAATTGTGTAAGTTGTAGGATGTTGGTATTCGTTTTGTGGTCGCAATACATTTTGAACTGGTAAAAACCTGAGAGTCGCAGTCTCAGAGCTTCGCTACCTTGCACTGACTTGTTCAATTCGTCACTCTATAAATACGAATGTGGGACAAATACGTTTATTCGTTTCCTGAATCTTGAAAAGGAAAGTGCTAAGAAAATATTTAAAAAAATATAAACAGATATATTACACAAATTATAGTGAGTCAGTGTTATTTTGTTTGAGAGTGCTGGAGAAAAGTAAGTACATTATTTTTTATTAAATTTTAGTTTTGTACTCGTAGTTAGCAAAGATAGATAAATTACGCCAATCATGACTTTAGTTATTAGTAGTTTAATATTCAATCATGCAAAATTACACGAGTACTCCTCAATAGTTTCTTTTTGAAAGTTTTAGCAATCGGTATTATAATTACAGTGCAATCTCCGTAATTCGAGCTTATTGTTGCAAGAAGATATTCGAATTATGGAATGTTTTCGGAAAAATCAAAAAATATTTTAATACACAGCTGCTGGATATTCTGTCTTATTTAAATAATTTAATTTTGCCCACAGATGACTGCCCGAATCTAAAAAGAAATGTAGACAGTACAATGTCGATTATTTGAAATTTGGCTTCATTCCATCATTGCCGGACAAACAATTGCCTATGTGCCTTTTATGCAACAAAGTCTTGGGCAATGACGCTATGAAACCATCTAAACTGCAAGATCATCTGAGAAGATGCCACCCTGATAAAACAGAGAAAGATTTGAAATACTTTCAAACACTCAAAGATAAACTTCAGAAGAGACCTACACTGGACAGAATGTTCGCTTCGACGTCACAAAGAAATGATGATGGTTTGCGGGCGTCTTACAATATCTCGTTACTTATGGAAAAATCCAGAAAACCGCATACTATCGGAGAGAAGTTAATTTTGCCAGCCGTTGAAGAGGTTTTAAAAACTGTTTTACACAAATCTGCATCTGATATCATTAAAAGAATTCCCTTAAGCAACAATACTGTTGAAAGACTTATTGATGAAATGAGTTCTGATACTGAAAGCTTCTTATGTAATTATTTGCAAACGACCCATTTCTCTATACAACTGGACGAGTCAACTTTACCTGATAATGCAGCATTATTATTGGCATATGTTCGTTTTATTATGAATCAAGAAATCTACGAAGAACTGCTCTTCGCAAGAACTTTGATAACCGACACTAAAGGTGAATCAATATTTCATGTGTTGAAGGATTACTTCATTGAAAAAGCAATTCCTTTATTAACTATAATATCAGTAGCTACAGATGCAGCACCTGCCATGGTCCAACCATGTTGTCGTGGATTTATAAGCTATTTAAAACGAAATGTGTCAGGGGTGTTAGCTATACATTGCGTCATCCATCGACAACATTTAGTTGCTAAAAATTTGAGTGTTAGATTGCATGAATCACTTCATTTAGTCATTGATGCAGTAAACCGAATCCGAAGCAACGCGTTGAATACGCGGTTATTTGCGCAGTTGTGTGAAGAAAATGACTAACACTTTCATCAATTACTCCTTCACACTGAAGTACGCTGGCTGTCGAAAGGCTTATGTTTGACAAGATTTTTTGCACTTTTTGAGACTATTTTAGAATTTCTGGATACTAAAGATAAAATTTTAAAAGAAAATTTAATGAAAAGGAAAACAGACATCGCCTATTTAACAGATTTGTTTACAAAATTTAATATGGTTAATTTGCAATTACAAGGCGACAGTTTAAATTTGATTAAAACAAAGTCCATCTTATCAGCGTTTCTTGCCAGAGTTAAAACTAATGAAGCAAAATATTGGACGGGGCGAATTTTCTCAGTTCCCCAATTTGTCACAGACAAGCTGCCAAGAAGACGACGTTTTAACTTACGTTCAACATTTAAATGCCCTCTATTCAGATTTTGGAATCTAGGTTTGAGGATATGACTATGGTAATACCACCGTGGATAATTAATCCATATGGTGACATAGAAGAAACGAATGTCATAATACAAGAGGAACTGACTGAACTAAGTATAAACGAAGAACTTAAGGTTCAGTTTAATAACGGATATCAGCAATTCTGGCTGCAAAACAACATACCCGTTAGTTATCCCGTATTACGGAATATAGCGAGGAAATTTTTAATTTCCTTTCCATCGTCATACCTAGTGGAAAGGGGGTTCAGCGCTGTTACCAATCTCCTAACGAAAAAAAGAAACAGACTGGACATCATTAGCCGAGGAGATTTAAGATTGACCCTTACAAAATTGACGCCAAATGCTGATAATTTATTATTGTTACGCGCCGAAGTCGACGGCACTAGCGCCATCTAGTCCCGAACCGAAGAACTTCTTGAAGTTGAAACTCGAACTCTCGGTACCTTGCGCGTGTTTACTTAAATATTCTGGATATTTCGATGCTAATTTATATTTATAGGCGCTGCAAGATGCGATCGGGGAAGTATTGGAGTTGGCGACACAAGCGAAGCTTCGGAGCGGAATAAAGTGAATCAGTGTGATTAATTATTAGTGTTTTTAACTTTAATTAGTGTAAAGTGAATTAAAGTGTTAATTTAGGTAATTCTATCGGCAATTTCTATTGTCACGAACCTCAAGCTCGTAACAATTGGTGTCTGAAGTGGGATAAAATCATGCCGATTTTACCTAAGGAGGAAACGGAGGGTGTCCGTACCCGAAGTCAACGCCAGCAGGAGACGGACCAACGAAGATTTGGTGGTACAACGCCGCAGACGTCGGAGGGCCAGCCACCAGCTGCAGGCCCGTCGGTAGCTCCTACATCTGCAGCACCTGACTTAGGTGCTCTGATGGTGATGCTGCAGGAGCAGGCTCGCCGACAGAAGGAACAGGTCCGTCGGTTGGAAGAGCAGCTGCGGGGTGGACAGGATGAACAGGTTCGCCGACAGGAGGAACAAGTTCGTCGACAAGAGGAACAGGTCCGTCGATTGGAAGAGCAGCTGCGGGGCGGACAAGAGGAACAGGTCTGTCGTTTGGAAGAGCAGCTGCGGGACGGACAGGAAGAACAGGTCCTTCGGTTGAAAGAGCAGCTGCGGGGTGGACAGGATGAACAGGTTCGCCGACAGGAGGAACAAGTTCGCCGACAAGAGGAACAGGTCCGTCGATTGGAAGAGCAGCTGCAGGGCGGACAAGAGGAACAGGTTCGTCGTTTGGAAGAGCAGCTGCGGGACAGACAGGAGGAACAGGCCCGTCGGTTGGAAGAGCAGATGCTCCTCATGAAGGACGCTCTTCACGCTACCTTCGGGAAGGAGATCAAGGAGGTGAAGGATAGGGTTGCTCAGCATGACAACCGCCTGTCAGAAGCTGAAACCCAAATCGCGAAAGCTGAAACCCGAATCGAGAAAGCTGAAACCCGAATCGACCAAGTAAACAATCGGGTTAACAACGTAATGGCTGACATGAAGAAATCACTGGACGAACGCAAACTTGGAGATGGAGCTACAGCTCCCGTAGTAGCTACAACACCTTCGCTACGTGGGTTCAAGGTACCACCGTTCGACGGTACCTCTTCCTGGTCAGCCTACAAAATCCAGTTCGAGGGTGTTATGAAGGCGAACGGCTGGAATAAAAGTCAGGTCATGACTGCTCTCACACTAGGCCTGCGAGACCAGGCCTTAACAGTTCTGGAAGCTCTCGGTGAGAAAGTGACTTATGAGCAACTCCTTCAGGCATTGGAGGCGAGATATGGCGACGCTCACCTGGAACACGTCTTTCGTGCGCAGCTTAAAGATCGCGTGCAGCGCATCAACGAAAACCTGCAGCAGTGGGCTCTAGAGGTGGAGAAGCTGGTGCGAAAAGCATACCGGTCTGTACCTGCGCTCATTGAAGGGAACCTGGTGCAGACATTCATCGATGGCATCCGCGACCTGGAAGTCAGAGCTGCTGTGAGGCTCGGGCACCACGAGACGCTTAAGGACGCCTTGGCCCATGCACTGGAGGTGGAGGCCGTGCGGCAGGATTATCGTTCCTATCGCGTCAGGGAGGCTGCAGCAGCTACAGTTCGCGACTGCAACAAAGGATACAGCCCTAGGTGCTATGGCTGTGGGGACAGGGGCCATCTTCGCTCCAGCTGCCCTAAGCGAACTGTAGAAAGGAGAGTTGATCGATCTCGAGAGGGTAGTGCAGCTAACGACACCGCCTGGCGGTGGCAGGATCGTCGTTCCCCTCGCGCTAGGGAGGTTGCAGCAGTTATGGTTTGCGACTACAATAAAGGATACAGCCCTAGGTGCTAGGGCTGTGGGGAAAGGGGCCATCTTCGATCCAGCTGCCCTAAGCGAACCCTAGAAAGGGAAGGTGAACGATCTCAGAAGGGAAGTGCGGCTAACATCACCGCCCAGCAGCAGCCGGGATACGACTTTACTATCAGACATCGCAGCGGGAAATCTCATGGCAACGCAGATGCATTGTCAAAAAGATCTTGTTGTGAAGACTGGAAACATTGTACTAAGCAAAAGAGTAAGGAAGTGGTATCCGTGAGGATGCTCAGGACAGACCACCTCAGCAACGAGTGGAAGGACAGACTACGACATGCACAGCAGGAAGATCCGGACATCAAGCCGATTCTGGAATGGATGAAGGCCCGTGCTACCAATCCTAAGTGGAGCGACGTCTCAGCGATGAGTTCGACCACTAGAGGCTATTGGGCTCAGTGGGACGGCTTGCTGATTCAGGATGGAGTCCTGTGCCGTAAATGGGACAGTGGTCGAGGAGACAGCCGTCGTTTGCAAATGGTTGTCCCTAAGGTTAAAGTGCCGAATGTTCTACAGCTGTGCCATAATGGTCGTTCAAGAGTCCATCTGGGAGTTAAACGAACTCTGCTGAAGGTCCGAGAACAGTTTTACTGGGTCCATTATCGTGACGATGTCGAGGCTTGGTGTCGTACATGTACAAGTTGTGCGGCCGTGCGGGGACCTCAGACACGTAGTAGAGGAGCACCGAAATTGTACAATGTTGGTGCACCATGGGATAGGACAGCCCTTGACATTGCGGAGCCGTTACAGAAAGGCGGACTCCTAAGATCGTCCATGTGGATCGCCTGGCGCGATATTATGGGGCTGATAATTCTCGGGGTGAGCATGTATTAGGAGGGGGCAGTGTTAGGCTCCGAAGCCGACGGCACTAGCGCCATCTAGTCTCGAACCGAAGAACTAAACTTCTTGAAGTTGAAACTTGAACTCTCGGTACCTTGCGCGTGTTTACTTGAATATTCTGGATATTTCGATGCTAATTTATATTTATAGACGCTGCAAGATGCGATCGGGGAAGTATTGGAGTTGGCGACACAAGCGAAGCTTCGAAGCGGAATAAAGTGAATCAGTGTGATTAATTATTAGTGTTTTTAACTTTAATTAGTGTAAAGTGAATTAAAGTGTTAATTTAGGTAATTCTATCGGCAATTTTTATTTTCACGAACCTCAAGCTCGTAACATTATTAAAGCATCAGGTTCATCCTTCTCATTAAAATATTGACTTATTGCTTATGTTATTTTATTTATAGTTTATTTTATGTTTATTTAATGCTAGAGTAGTTTTAATTTAAATTCAATTAATAAATGTATAAATTAACATGTGTTTTACTTTAAGTTGTTAACACTAAACTTCACTACAGTTAGAAATTCACAGGAAATCAATATCAGGTAAGTAGGGGGTCTACCCAACACGGAAAAACATGGCAAGGGGTCTACGACACAAAAAAGTTTGGGGAACTCTGGTTTAGCTTAAGCGATTTAATATTGCGTATGCGTTTTTATGCCCCATGTACATTCAGCCCTGTTGGGCAGGAAAGTGAGCATGGCAGTGAGCAGGGCAGTATGTAAACGGGCTACTCGCGCTGACACTGCCGCTGCCGCTGACACTGCCCGAAATGTCGGTTTTTCGTGCGGAAGTCAAAGGACGGGCAGCGCGAGCGGCAGTGAGTGTTCACATTCAGCTCCATCGCTCACTTCGCGCCAAGCGCCTGGATGAACGGACGTGCGTGCCGTCCTGTTATTAAATAAATACGATCTACCAAAATGCCTTTCGAGTGGATTAATGAAAATACAATAAAGTTTTTAGAACTGCTGGAATCAGAAAAAACTATATGGGATTTCAACGATAAAAACCACAATTCATCATGTTCTACGAATACGAATTTTCTTTTTGAGTTAACATAGTACCTATGTACATAATTAATTATAAATTCGTCAAATTTATTATATTAATATAAAATTTAGTTTAAGGAATTAATGAACATTGACATTTTATTTCTAAAAACGATTAGTAACACATATTGATTATTTATTAATTAAAATGTAAAATAAGTTAAAAGGTAATATTTGCATAATAGCCTGAGATTTTTAAATTATAATTTTATTGTAATTAAAATTACGAATTAGTTTATACTGTAGTGTAATTATTAAAATAATAATAGCTTAACTAATCTCATATAATATTTAATATTATTTATGTGACAATAATATAATAATTCAATTAATAATTTATGAACAATTTACTGTATAAGAATTCAAATAGAGTGGATCTGTATAAGTATTTAATTGTACATAATATTAGTATTCAAAAAGAATGTTTGTACCTAACTTTTAAGCAATGCAATAATTTTAAAACGTAACATTGGGTTTGTGTAATTAGCTGTATTTCATATCCTTTTTGCATGCCAATTATGGCAAAACATGTCAGTTCCACGTCATTGATCATCTTATGTACCATGTTTTTAAGCAAATAAATTTTCTATCTATCTATCTATCTTCTTTTGAACTTGATATCTTTTTAAATTATTAACATAATTTTGTATTGCAAGAAGACACAGCGCGGACGCTGTAATTATTTCGACGTCCGCCATAGTCGAAAGCCGAAAGCGATGTGAGTGGTAGGGCAGAGTGTGAATACACACTTCCCGCGATCCTGCTACGGCAGTATTTAGGGAAGTATTGCCGGCAGCGCGAGGGGCAGTGGCAGTGGCTGAATGTAAATGGGACTTAAAGCATACTTTCGTAAGAAATTCATTCGGTAATAGCGACTTCGGTTATAGCGTCAATTTCGGGTATAGCGACTTGTTTTTATGAACCATTTATGACCGATTCCTAGAAATCCCTTGCGGATATTGCGACTGAGTCGGCAAAGGCACAAAGACTCATTCATAAAACTATTAACCCTATAGTTGGCAAGAATATTTTTAGTAAATATTCGTTGTTCTTGCTATATATATTGGATCTTGGAGTTGTCAAAAACATATAGAAAATATAAAAAAAACATCCAACATATATAATTTTGGAAATATAGCATGTGTATTTAAATGCACATTGCTAGCTTTGTCGAGTTTAGGCTATCATAAAAGCGTGTGTCTTTAAATGCACATTGCTAGCTTTGTCGAGTTTACGCTATCAAAAACCGGCCAAGAGCGTGTCGGGCCACGCTCAGTGTAGGGTTCCGTAGTTTCCCGTCCGTCACAATAAGTGTTCCCACTTATGAGTTTAAAGGTGGGTATCCATCATGTTCGCGCTCCAGCAGCGCTCCGCGCTCCTGCAACTGCTCCCGGTAGTGGGTACGTGCGCGAACATGGAGCGTGCAACATTGCACGCTCCGCGGCAGGCGATGCCAAGGAGAGACCAACCGAACAATTCGATAATACCCGACTCAATGTAATAAGTACCTACAGCGCCATCTCTCGGGGAATTGGGTTACTAATTAATACATAGACGTGCCAGAAGTTTTCGGTGGTAACTTTGGATTGCGAGAACCGATTGTAATAATTCTTTTTTTGTTTGAAAAAAGATACGTTCAGGATAATAAAATATGTAAAAGAAGTTGAAAAAAATGCTTGTATATATGATTATACTACAAACTTAGTCCAGAAATTATTTTGTACAACTTTTTGTCTTTTTTGTACAAAAACTGTTTCCGTCTAAGTCCAAAATGATTTTCCTAGAAAGTCCTTATAAAGTTCTACCTTTCAGATTTTTTTCATATTTTCTAAACCTATGGTTCAAAAGTTAGAGGGGGGGGGACACATTGTTTTTTACTTTTGGAGCGATTATTTCCGAAATTATTGACATTATCAAAAATGATTTTAGTAAACCCCTATTCATTTTTAAATACCTTTCCAACAATGTATCACACGTTAGGGTTGAAATTAAAAAAAAATCACCTCCCACTTTACATATAGGGGGGCTACCCTAATAAAACATTTTTTTCCAATTTTTATTTTACCACTTTGTCGGCGTGATTAATACACATATTGGTACCAAATTTCAGCTTTCTAGTGCTAACGGTCACAGAGATTAAGCGAGGACGGACAGACGGACAGACAGACATGGCGAAACTATAAGGGTAGGAACCCTGTTGACTACGGAACCCTAAAAAAGCGTGTGCATTAAAATATACTTTGCCATGTGCAGGGTTAAATAAAACATGCTTTATTTTTATCCAATCAATGTTTTATTAATATGAAATATATTATAAAAAACTATCTGTTTTGTTTATTGTCCATATTATTATCATAATCATTTAAGAGATCAAAAATAAGTAAAAAACATCAACAAATTCAACTTTTACCTTTAGATCAAGTCAAATCTATATTATCTTTGTTGTTAAACAATTATCACAAACTAAAGTTACAACTATTTATCTATTAAGTATCGTATGTTTATTTATAAAGAAAAAATGCTACTAAAATAAGAGATCAACAATCAATATTAAAGATATCAACAATCGTAACCTTTAAATCAAGGCATCACATGGTAAATAATGCAAAATAATCATCACAAATTAAAAAAATATAATATTTTATGTAGATTAAGGACTTATAAAAAATGTAGTTAAAATTAGGTTTAGTAAAAAAATTAGGCTGAGTTAGTGTGATAATCAAAAAAACAATTACGACCCTCTACTAAACAAAGACGTACATTACATTTCACACATATGAATTTAGTCTGACTTTTTATGCATTTCTTGCATCTGCCTTTACTTGCAAAAGATGGCATGTGCCCAATTTGGTCCAATCGGCCATGGTCAGATGTTTGTGGTGTGACAAAATGCGCACCTCTAGAAGTATTAGCAATCTCCTTTGTTCTTTGAAATGTGTTGAGATCATTACTTATGACACATAGAAAAACTTTGAGTTTCATATGCTTTTTACCTTTCTTTTCACGACGATAGATGAGCCATGCATTATTAACACATATGTCAAGAAGCTGTGAGCATAAAGGAATATACCAACGATGTGCTCGCATTTCAGTCCGATAAAGTGCAACAAGCATATCTGCAAGATCCACACCTCCCATATTATTGTTATATTCTTTAATTATGTTGGGACACGTAACAGGGTTTCTGCTTTTTGTGTTTTTGCAATATCGCAACACTTGTTGCACTGGTTGGGAGTACGTACTTGCCGTAGTGACACATTTAGTGTCGAACCATTTAACTACCGCTATTTTGCATTCATTAGAAACGACCTGGGCAAAAGTTACACGGCCTCTTTTCTTTAAGTTTTTATCAGTCGGCAGTTTAGCTGCAGCCCCTCGAAGTCTATTTTGCCTTATAGTCCCTAAAGCAAAGATGCCATATTCATTTCTCAAATGCTTCAGCAACTCCAGAGAAGTGAAAAAATTGTCGAAGTACAGCACTGAACAAGCTTGTTGTTTGATTGTCTTGGATAAAGCTAATACAACTTTTGCGCCTAAACCCATGCCTTTTTCATCTTCCGTAAAATCATGATAACGAAAAGTATCCTCTCCACCGTATGCCAAAAAGTCATAAATAATACCGGATACTCCTGCGCGAACGAATACTTTGAAACCCCATTTACGGGGTTTATTTTTAATGTATTGTTTACGTGAACCAGCTCGTGTACCTTTATAAAGCACCATCATTTCGTCAATGCTGAAACGATTTTCCTCTTCAATTTTGAGACAATTACGGCGTATACTTTCTAAAAGATTTCTAATTTTAAAGTACCTGTCTCCATCATCTTGTAAATTATTAGCAAAGTGTAAATATCTTCGGATCTGTTGAAACCGTTTTAATGGCATTATGTTAGCAATTTTACTGTAACGCAGCGTTTTAACCAATAATCTGTGAAGCAAGCATATTTACTACACCCATCAATAAATGTATCGCAATGAAATCCCTTATTTCATCCGTTGTGACATTAAGTGGTGTGCTTTTTGTTTGCATGTGATACAAATTAGTTTGCTGGACAATCAATTCTATAAGGTCATCGTCAAAGAACATCCGAAAGTACTCTAACGGTGACCTAGATTGCAGTGATGGCGGGAACATTCTAACTTCAATATCTGCTTTACCTTTAAACGATTTCGTACAAGTCCATTTCGTATCTATTCGCTTTACGCGTACAAATGCCTTTTTGACAACAACTGTAGTTTTTTTCTTCGATCGAGTGCCACCAGATGGAAATGCAATGTTAAAATCATTTCGAGCTAATGGTGAAATTTGCGAAACGTTAAAAGCTGGTATAAATGAAATGTTTGTAGCCAGTGGACTTTGGTGTTTGATTTGCTGGTTTTAGCTATCTGAAGTAGTTGGAACTGAAACTGAAGCTAGTATAGACGGTGAATCTGGACCAAGATAAGATGGGGTCGACACTTGATGACATGAATTAATATTCGAGTCAATCACTGACGAGCTTACAATTGTTATGAAAACAGTATCTTCACCACTATCCGAAAGTAAATGAAGATTTTCAAATGAAGATCCTAGTGATGGTGGTTCTGAACTTACATCAGAACCCTCAACGATCTTGTTTTCCACGATTTTGCGTGCATAATAAACTTCATCTTCAGAAGATTCACTGTTCTCGATGTCGGAACCAGCACGAGACTTAGGCACTAACGCCAAAATTCTGGCGGTTCTTGCAGAAGACTAGATCAATAAGAATATTATTAAATGACCAACCAAAATAAATAATTAATTTCATTGTTATCCATAATAATATATTAAAAATAATTGCCTCCAAACTGGCAATGTATCCACAAATGCACACACCCAAATTCAAGAAGTCTGTTGTTAAGTTGGCAATGTGCATTTAAAGGTACATGCAGAATGACACGAAAATTAGACTAAAAAAACTAAATTTAATTAACAGAATTTATAGTTCACTCGAAAGAATGTGTTATTAGGTACTATTTCTAGCAAGTTGTTTTTCATTTTTATAGTTAAATTATAGGATTCCAAACGATTTTTACCTTGTACGTCGTAGACGCCCGCGCACGCTCTGCCATCTTGTGACCTATTATGCGTCCTGGTGTTACCACTGCTTATCAATATTTTTTGCCGTAAGATATGGGTATTACACTACGCGAATGTAAACAAAATAAATGAAAAATATTCTTGATTTTTGCCTAGGATTTTTTACAAAAAAGTGTGCATTTAAATGCACATCGTCAAGTATAGGGTTAAGCTTTCTTATCCTTTGTTTACATTCACAGATGGTCAAACTAATGCTTTGTTTGTATGTAGGACTAGGAAGCATGTTTACGAAGTTAAACTTGTGAATCAGACATAGCAATTCCAGTGAGCGCACAGTGTTTCTTAAACTTGTGAATATGGCTCCTAGACGTAGATTTACTGTTAAAGTGGACATCATTTCTAGACTGCAAAATGGAGAAAACCATGTGGAACTGTGTAAACAATTTGGAGTTTCACATTCTACAATATCAACGATGTGGAAAAATCGCGCTAAAATTATGGAGTGTTTTGAATCAAAATCCCTAAAAATAAAGAAAAATCGTAATCCAACTCATCAAGATATTGAAAATGCTCTCCTAGTGTGGTTTAAAGCTCTAAAAGCCAAAATGTACCCATAAGCGATCCTCTTTTGCAAGAGAAAGCTAATCATTTTGCCAGACAGCTCGGGAAAATAAACTTTATATGTTCAGAAAGCTGGATTTACAGATTTAGACAACGTCATAATATAGTGGTCGGTAAAGTTTGTGGAGAAGCCGCCAGCGTGTCGCAAAATGACTGTGACAATTGGTTGAGAACAGTTTTACCAAAATTAACTGAAGGGTATACCGACAGTCAAATATGGAACGCTGATGAGTCGGGATTATTTTTAAATTGACGCCAGATAGAACACTTAAATTCAAACGAGAAAAATGTGCTGGCGGCAAACTATCAAAAGATAGAATAACCGTGCTTATTACTTCAAGTATGGCAGGCGAAAAACGAAAATTGCTGGTTATAGGGAAGGCGAAAAAACCAAAGCGTTTCAAGAATGTAAAAACTTTGCAAGTTGATTACGAAGCCAACAAAAAAGCGTGAATGACATCGGAGATTTTTGAAAAAGTTTTACGGAAATGGAACTCTCAGCTAAGAGGAAACAAAAGAAGATCATTTTATTTATTGACAATTGTCCAGCTCACCCACAAATTCAAAATTTGACTAACATCAAACTGGCATTCTTACCACCATGTTTGGTGGTCAGATCAGTGATTCAGCCTATTTATCAAAGTATAATTAAGACTCTTAAAGGCCATTATCGAAAGCTTCTAGTGGAGAAAATGGTAAACGACATTAAAAAAAATTACCCCATTTGCCATCAATCTTCTAGATGCCATTGAAATGACAACAACAGCATGGGCACGAGTTACTCCAGGCCCAATAAAAAATGTTTTTCACATGCTGGGTTTGGTAATTTTTCGAATTTAAATACAACTGATGACGATTCTGATGATGGATTGGACAATTTGCCATTGGCGAGATTATCATCAGCGGAAGCAACAGTTACGGATTGGGAAACTTATGTGAATATTGACGATCAAGTTCTCACTACTGATAACTTGACTGATAATGAAATTATTGAGTCTGTGCTTCAAACACAAGAAAAGGAGGATGAAGAAGAGGAAGAAGATTGCAATATAAATGAGATTCCAACAACTAGAGATGCATTATGTGCTATAACAACGCTCAGAATGTTTATTTGGTGAAGGCCAGAATAATTTAGATGTTGAAGGAATTATGAAAATGGAATACACCTTACAGGGTGGACAAAAAACTAAACTTAAACAGAGCACTATAACACGTTTTTTCAATAACACCCGTGTATAACATAATTAGATAAATGATAAGTAAATATGTACATGACTTTTATTATTCAGGATATAGAGACCTCCGGGTATAGCGACGACATTAAAGTGATCTCTCCGCCGTCGCTATAACCGAAATTCACTGTAGTAACATTGGGTTTGTGTAATTAGCTGTATTTCATATCATTTTTGCATGCCAATTATGGCAAAACATGTCAGTTCCACGTCATTGATCATCTTATGTACCATGTTTTTAAGCAAATAAAATTTCTATCTATCTATCTATCTATCTATCTTCTTTTGAACTTGATATCTTTTTAAATTATTAACATAATTTTGTATTGCAAGAAGACACAGCGCGAACGCTGTAATTATTTCGACGTCTGCCATAGTCGAAAGCCGAAAGCGATGTGAGTGGTAGGGCAGAGTGTGAATACACACTTCCCGCGATCCTGCTACGGCAGTATTTAGCGAAGTATTGCCGGCAGCGCGAGGAGCAGTGGCAGGGGCTGAATGTAAATGAGGCTTTAAAGATTTTTAGTGAAAATGGAGGATAATAGTGTTCCTTGTAATGTTGTGCCTCAAATAAAATAAAATGATGTGAAGTGTGTTAAAGTGCTAATCGGAGAAGAAAAGGTAAAAATCTTTAAACTTTGTTGAGATAATACACAAGGTCAAGAGTGTATTTCAGACTTATCAATTATCGCAATGAAATAACAGTTATTGGTACAATTAAAACGTTCACCAACATTTTACGTGGACGTAATTAAATCTTTCCTCAAGAAAGTGAGACGATTCCACTTATCTTATCTCTTATCCATTGAATGTAAATAATTTGTTTTTTTAATTTTGTACATAGTTTGTTTGTACATTGTTCATGTTTTACTTTTGAAGAAAAAATATTTACATCCAATACAACACACGAGTGTTGTATTGTATGTAAATATTTTTTTCTTTCGCTTAAACAAACCCAAACGGCTTTCTTCAAAGCCACCGAAGCTATCCAATTGCTGATAAGTAATACAATCTACCTAGCAGTAGTATGCCTTCTGTGTACTTTGTTAAACACGTCCTTGACAGCACTGAATATGAAACTGAATAGAGGAGACAGATCAAGATTGGTGTATTTTTATAAAACTGCTAAAAACAACAATCTATATTTTTATCAATTTATATCTTGGATTCTTGGACTTGCCCTAGTTTGGAACTCTAGCTTCGCCACTGAGTAACAACTTGCATATTTTTTGTTTTACTGAACATTGGTTAAAAAATTATAATCGTATTATGTTTAATAGTAATATGTTTATCAATAAAGATTATTATTATTATTATTAATTTCAGTAACCACCGGGTGGTCACTTCCTTTAACAGAGAAAAAAAATACTCGGTGGCCCCTTAAATTAGCTCTAAAATTATTAATATGTAAAGAAAGTAAGAATATTGTGAATCTCTCTGTAGAGCGAACTGTAGAAATGGTATGTGTTGAGCACGAGCACCTCATTGCTGTCAGTGTTTACAGGCATTCCCACATTCTATCTATGATTTTTTTTAAATATGAAATTTTACAAGCCTAGGTAGCTCAGATAGTAAGCGCTCGGTGTAAATTTTACAGTACGCAGCAAACCAGATTTAATCCATGCCGACACCAATGAAATTGTTAATTGCATATTTATTTATTTATACTTTCATGTAAGTAGTACATATGGCGGACTTAATGCCATGGGTCATTCTCTCCTTGTCAACCATAAGGCTAAACAGAGATAGACATTTTGGAGGCGATGCAGCAATAATCAAATAGAGAGGATAAAAAAAGAATAATATATATAATATACAACGCATATACATAGATATATATAATACAATGTACTTATATACTATATACTATAATACTAATGTACATACATACATACAATATATACACAAATATATATATATATATATATATATATATATATATATATATATATATAATAATTATAATTATATTTTTTTTTTATTATAAACACTCACGCCTGTCATCCAGAGGGGTAGGCAGAGACTACGGACTTCCATTTGGCACGATCCTGACATACCTCTTTCGCCTCTTTTACATCCATATATCTACGCATACATGCTCGTCGGTTAAGGGTACTTCTAACGTGGCCCATTTTCAAAATATCGCCAATTTGGTCGATAAACTTTTTCCTAGGGCGTCCCTTCCCGACTCGGCCGTTCACATCTGCCATATAAATTTGCTTTGTCACTCTTTCCTCATTCATTCTTTCCACATGACCAAACCACCGAAGCATTCCTTTCTTAATCCTGGTCACAACATCATCTTGCATACCACATTTATCTCTTATCACGCAATTTCTCACCCTGTCATTCAGATTCAACCCTAGCATATTCCTTAAAGACCGCATTTCTACAGCATTTATTCTACTTTCGTGCTTCTTCTGCCACACCCAGCTTTCACTACCATACATTAAAGTAGGGACTAACACAGCATTATGAATTACCATACGTGCCTGTTTTGACACATTCTGGTTCTTCATAATAGAGTGTAGTGCCCCATTCACTCTATTCCCTGCATTTACTCGTCGTTCTATATCCCTATCATATCTACCATCCCTGCTAAATACACATCCCAAATACACAAACTCATCCACTTGCTCAATTAACTCTCCTTCTATTCTTATTTCACATACCGTTTTGCTTTCTTCTCTTTCAAAAACCATCACTTTCGTCTTACATGCGTTCACTTTCATTCCCCTTTCTTTTAATTCCCAGTTCATTAATGTAACCATCATTCGCAACTCAGCCGCCGATGACGCAAGTATGACTTGATCATCGGCATACAAAAGGCATTTGACGGTTAACTCGCCCATTCTTAACCCACATTCTTCATCTTTCAAAGTTTGCAAACACCGGTCCATAAATAGGTTGAACAGCCAAGGGGAAGCTACACAGCCCTGTCTGACACCTTTTTGGATGCCAAACCAGTCCGAGTAGACCCCATTGATCCTGACACAAGCACTAGAGTCCCTATAAAGAGACCTTAATGCCTGTATCAAACCAGCGTTCAACCCATATGAGTTCAGTGTTTGCCATAACACATTCCTGTCCACTCTGTCATAAGCCCTTTCCAAGTCCATGAATGCACAAAAAACTTTCTGGTTTTTGGCCAAAAACTTCTCCGCAATCATGCGCATGGAAAAGACTTGATCTGTACACCCCATTCCCTTTCTAAAACCCGCTTGCACATCCCAAATTTTTCCATCAGTTTCTTTCATAACTCTTTCAATTAACACCTTAGCATACAGTTTACCCACAATACTAAGCAAGCTGATACCGCGGTAGTTTTTGCATTCCTGCTGTGACCCTTTTCCTTTTATATTTCCTTATATATGTATATATATATATATATATATATATATATATATATATATATATATACAATAGGTACGTATAAATATTATCTATCTAACAAACATGAAATATATACGAAAAAAAGAGCTGTGTTAGTTCAATCTTGCAACGATTTAATCACATACTTACGGACTTGATTTTTAAAAACGAAGTTGTTGGGAGCTTTTTTAATGTCAAGAGGGATGTCGTTCCAGAGTCTGATGGCCGTGAGGGCGAAAGTGTGAGATAAAAAACCAGTACGGTAAAAAGAAATGAGCAACTTAATATTGGCCGAGGAACGGAGATAGAAATTTAAATTTCAGATACTCGGGAGCACATGGATCGTTCAAAATTGTGAAAAGGGTGCAGAGTATTCTAACATATCTGAGCTGACGGATAGGCAGCCAGTTAAGCTGAGTACGAAAAGAAGATACACGGTCATATTTACGAAGACCGTAAATGTATCTGATGCAGTTGTTAAGCAGACGATCCAATGTATTAAGCTGATGTTGAGACAAGTCTGAGCAACACACATCGACATAATCATTAATCGGTAGTGACTGGACAAGTAAAATCTTGGTATTAGTGGGAAGGAAGTTTTTAAATCGATATAGAGATCGCAAAGTTCCAGTAGTTTTGCGACTCACCTACTGTATATCTTTGTTCCTTGTTAAGCAACCATCAATGAACAGACCACGGTTCTTTACATTAGTAGAGAATGGTATGACATTATTATTAAACGTAATTGATGGTAGGGTGTGAATATCTAGTTTAGATAATAATCTTGAGCTACCTAAAATTATCCTTTGGCATTTATATGGGTTTAGACAGCATATTTTAAATGCTGATTTACCACGTGCTCCGTGGTGAAGGATAACATCTTGAGGAAGCCTGCATATCTTTGCCATTACGCATTGGGGGAGTGCGGCGGACACTTCCTTACTCTAAAACCCTTTTAGAAATTAGAGAAGGCCTCTGCCCAACAGTGGAACGTAATAAAGTCTGTAACTTTGACTTTTAACTTTTTTAAGACTTGCTTAAGCTAATAAACAGAACGAATCTGTGGTCGTATGTGGAGACTTTAATATCAATCTCCTTAAAACTTCTTCTACGAATATTAAGTTTAGGTCATTGTTCAAATCATACACCCTTGTTAATTTGAAACACGCATTCCAGGGCCTAGTTCAACTTGTATAGATGATTATGTTTACTGACGTTAACACCTTACATAAATTAAGCATTTAAAATTTAAAGATCTAATCTGATCTGATCACTGTGGACCGTTGGTCTCACTATCTTACATGCACAAAAAACAGAAAGTTAAGAAATTTGTGCCGGTTCCAATAAATGAATATTACTTAGAAAGATTTAGAAGTAGTACTTATAGTGAAAAATGCAATTTCTTCAATATAAAAACAATAGTAACTATTTATACCAATTATTATTTAAACCAATAAGTCTCCAATTTAATTAAATATTCACTTTTATAGCACTGTTTTTAAACAGTTGAACAATGTTTAATGAGTAGGTGACGCGACGGTAGGAATCCATAGGAGTAGAAAAAAGTTATATGACCTTTACACTGAAAGAGCATGTGATCATAATGTTTCATTCAGAGAATATCTAACAAAATATTCCAAAGTATTTAAAAGAGTGTGTTCCACAGCCATGTCTTTACATTTAAGAAACAAAATTAAGTTTGCCTCAAATAAAATAAAATGACTTGGAGTATACGATTAATCAATAGCGAAACTGGCAAGATGAAACTACACAAATTAAACTTTCAATTAAATTTTAAAAACAATTTAACGAAATCCAATGAAGATGCTGCTACGGCTTCTAAACAACAATTCTGATCTTGACTACAAAAGTAATTCAATTCCTTGTCTGCTGCCGCCGAGTCATTACTCAAACAAAATTTTAATGTTTGTAAAAATAATTTGCATTTTATAAATTGATATCAGGTAATATTGTAAAATATTTCAGAACTATTGATATTAAGAAAACAGCAGATCCATGGAGGATTTCTGTTAAAGCTATTAAGTCTATGATAGATGCGATCGCACCCCAACTTGCTATTATTTTAAATGCTAGTATCGAATCTGGTGTGTTTCCTGATTTATTCAAACATTGTAAAGTTATACCTTTATTTAACTCTGGACTTAGACCCCACTACTTTTAAACCTATTTTTGTAATGCCAACACCCAATACATTTTTTTTAAAAAATATTCTAGATCAAATGTTAAGTTTAGTTTTACGGGGGGTCACTCGACAACTGACGCCGGTGTTGAGCTGATTAAAACATATTGTTGCAACTAGCGCCATCTAGTGTCAGGAACGAGAGCGAGGGGAGCTTTGCAGAAAATGACATCACAAATCTCTCAACCAACAGCGACACCCGAAGAACTAAGTTTCTAGAAAATCTATACTCGCAGACTCGTCCCTTTGCGCGCATTTACTTGAATATTCGGGATGCTTCTTTGCTAATTTAAATAAATAGGCGCTGCAAGATGCAATCGGGGCAGAGTTGAACACGGCGACACAAGCGAAGCTTCGGAGCGGAATTAAGTGAATTAGTGTGTTTAATTATTAGTGTTTTTTACTTTAATTTGTGTAAAGTAAATTAAAGTGTTAATTTAGGTAATTCTATCGGCAATTTTTATTGTCACGAACCTCAAGCTCGTAACAATTGGTGTCAGAAGTGGGATAAAATAATGCCGATTTTACCTAAGGAGGAAACGGAGGGTGTCCGCACCCGAAGTCAACGCCAGCAGGAGACGGACCAACGAAGATTTGGTGGTGCAACGCCGCAGACGTCGGAGGGCCAGCGGCCGGCAACGGATGCCGGTCCGTCAGTAGCTCCTGCATCTGCAGCACCTGATTTAGGCGCCCCGATGGTAATGCTGCAGGAGCAGGCCCGCCGACAGGAGGAGCAGGCTCGCCGACAGGAGGAGCAGGCTCGCCAGCAGGCGGAACAGGTTCGTCAGTTGAAAGAGCAGCTTCAGAGTGGACAAGAGGAACAGGCCCGCCGACAGGAGGAACAGATGCTCCTCATGAAGGACCTTCATGCTACCTATGGGAAAGAGATAAGAGAGGTGAAGGATAGGGTTGCTTAACATGACAACCGCCTGGTGGAAGCTGAAACCCGAATCGAAGAACATGAAACCCGAATCAACCATGTGAACAATCGGGTTGACAACATGATGGCTGACGTGAAGAAAACGCTGAACGACCTCAAATTTGGGGATGGAACTACAGCTCCCGTAGTAGCTACAACACCTTCGCTACGTGGATTCAAAGTGCCACCGTTCGACGGGACCTCTTCCTGGTCGGCCTACAAAATCCAGTTCGAGGCCGTCATGGAGGCGAAAGGCTAGAATAAAAGCCAAGCCATGACTGCACTCACCCTAGGCCAGCGCGACCAAGCCTTAACTGTGTTGGAAGCTCTCGGTAAGAAAGTGACCTACGAGCAGCTTCTTGAGGCCTTGGAAGCGAGATATGGTGACGCTCATCTGGAACACGTCTTTCGCGCGCAGCTTAAAGATCGCGTGCAGCGCAGCAACGAAAACCTGCAACAGTGGACCCTTGAGGTGGAGAAGATGGTTCGAAAAGCATACCAGTCTGTACCTGCACTCATTGAAGGGAACCTGGTTCAGACATTCATCGACGGCATCCGTGACCTGGAAGTCAGAGCTGCTGTGAGGCTCGGGCACCACGAGACGCTTAAGGACGCCTTGGCCCATGCACTGGAGGTAGAATCCGTGCGGCAGGATCATCGTTCCCATCGCGTCAGGGAGGTTGCAGAAGCTGCAGTTCGCGACCGCAACAGAGGATACAGCCCTAGGTGCTATGGCTGTGGGGAAAAGGGCCATCTTCGATCCAGCTGCCCTAAGCGAACCCTAGAAAGGGACGGTGAACGATCTCAGGAGGGTAGTGCGGCCAACAGCACCGCCCAGCAGTAGCAGGGAAACGAGTAAAAGCCAGAACTGCGGGGCGGGTGCTGGCTGATGTTAAAAGAGCCCCAAGGATCTCGATCTCACAAACCCATGATGGGAACAGTCTAATCATCAAGGGCGAGGTCAACGGAATGCCGTGTAAACTGACCATAGACACTGGAGCCTCTCGTACGGTTGTTCGTTCCCAACTTATAAGTCAGTTCCTTGGGGACTCCGCATATAACCGAGAACGCATTAATTTGGTAACAGCTACCGGTCAGCGTATACCCGTCCGTGGAGAGAAGGAGATGGAGTTGAAGCTAGGCAAAGTGATCTACCTGCATAATGTCATCGTGGCTGATATAATGGACGACTGCATCCTAGGCCTAGACTTTACGAGGAATAATTGTCGTGAGAGCGACGTTAAGCAAGGTATTTTGAAATGTGGACAGGAGGAACTTTTTATGGAAGGTGCGTTACCAGGGAACGTGTACAGCATTAGGAAGATTGTTCTTCCGCCTAGATCGGAAACGAGTGTTCCGGTTAGTCTTCCTCGAAACGCTGGGCAAGCTCATCGTTGTGTACTTGTGGAAAGGGTAAACAATGACCTTCCATGGAAAGTAGCTCGAACCTTGGTCAGGACCACTGACATCTCGGGAGTACGT
The DNA here is from genome assembly GCA_036936625.1 of Parnassius smintheus behrii. Lineage (NCBI taxonomy): Eukaryota > Metazoa > Arthropoda > Insecta > Lepidoptera > Papilionidae > Parnassius > Parnassius smintheus. The sequence goes on along the minus strand of JAUPFT010000005.1, from coordinate 31,022,003 downwards.
GTGCTGAACCTTTGCGACCGGGAACAGAATATAGAAAAATTTTGATTAGAAACATAGAAAATTTTTGAAAAAAGATTGGTACTTGTGAGGAAGTGGATTGGTTACGTCGGTGCCAATATCTATCGACTGGGACCCCCAGCAAAGATGCAGAAACGAGAGTGACCACACTTTTGGAAGACTGTCGCAGTGTTCTCTCCCCGAACGAATTGGTCAAGGCGAAGAAGTTGTTACTCAAGTACGCCGATGTATTCTCATCAAACGATGCTGACATAGGAAAGACTGGCTTAGTTCAACACAAAATTAACACAGGAGAAGAATTGCCTATCCGTCAGCGGCCAAGAAGATTGCCGGTAGCACGTGAAAAGGAAGTGGAAACCATGATTGAAGGAATGGTGAAGGATGGTGTTATTGAACCTTCCTCTAGTCCATGGTGTTCACCAGTGGTGCTGGTGAAGAAGAAGGATGGCAGCATGCGGTTTTGTGTTGACTACCGCCGTCTGAACGACGTTACGAAGAAGGACAGCTATCCCTTGCCAAGAATTGATGACACGCTGGACATGCTTACAGGAGTAAAGTGGTTTAGCACGCTGGATCTAAAAAGTGGCTACTGGCAAGTTGAAATTGACCCTAAGGACAAGGAGAAAACTGCGTTCTCGACGGGAAAGGGTCTGTGGCAATTTAAAGTAATGCCGTTTGGGTTGTGCAATGCTCCAGCAACGTTTGAAAGGCTGATGGAGCTTGTACTTACTGGGCTAATTGGCGATTCCTGTCTGGTCTACTTGGATGACATCATCATCGTGGGCCGTACGTTTGAGGAACACCTTCAGAACCTGGAACGCGTGCTCATGAAGATTCAGAGTGCCAACCTCAAGTTGAGTCCGAAGAAATGTTCACTATTCAAACGACAAGTTAACTTTTTAGGGTATGTAGTGTCGGAAGAAGGTATCCGTACGGATCCGGAGAAAATCGCCGCTGTCAAGGGTTGGCCGGTTCCAAAAGACAAGACGCAGGTTTGAACATTTTTGGGTTTGTGCTCCTATTATCGGCGATTTGTGAAGAACTTTGCAGATATAGCCAAACCTCTGCACAAGCTAACCGAGGGGAAGCGATATTTCTGCTGGGATGAAAGTTGCAATATCGCATTCCAGGAGCTCAAGGACCGTCTGTGCAAAACACATATTTTGGGATACCCTGATGCAAGCAAAGAATTTATAGTTGACACAGACGCATGTGATATAGGACTTGGCGGTGTGTTGTCTCAACGGAATGGTGACCAAGAGGTCGTGAGAGCGTACTTCAGCAAGTCGTTGTCAAAACCGGAAAGGAACTATTGTGTCACAAGACGCGAATTGCTCGCTGTGGTAAAGTCGTTGCAGCATTTTAGCAAATATCTTCTGGGACGAAAATTTCACTTAAGAACTGACCATGCTGCACTAAAATGGCTATTGCAGTTTAAAAATCCAGAAGGATAAGTTGCGAGGTGGATTGAACTACTGCAGGAATACAACTTTGAGATCGAACATCGCAGCGGAAAATCTCACGGCAACGCAGATGCATTGTCAAGAAGACCTTGTCCTGAAGATTGCAACCATTGTACTAGGCAAGAGAGTTAGGAAGAGGTATCCGTGAGGATGCTCAGGACGGACCACCTCGGCAACGAATGGAAGGACAGCTTACAACATGCACAGCAGGAAGATCCGGACATCAAGCCGATTCTGGAATGGATAAAGGCCAGTGCTCCCAAGCCTAAGTGGAGCGACGTCTCAGCAATGAGTTCGACCACAAAAAGCTATTGGGCCCAGTGGGACAGTTTGCTGCTTCAGGATGGAGTTCTGTGCCGTAAATGGGAAAATGTTAAGGGAGACAGCTGTCATTTGCAAATGGTTGTCCCTAAAGCTAAAGTACCGGATGTTCTACAGCTGTACCATAATCATTGTTCCGGAGGCCATCTGGGAGTCAAACGAACTCTACTGAAGATCCGAGAACGGTTTTGTTGGGTCCACTGTCGAAACGATGTTGAGGACTGGTGTCGTAAATGTACAAGTTGTGCGGCTGTAAAGGGACCTCAGACTCGTAGTAGAGGTGCATTGAAGTTGTACAATGTTGGTGCACCATAGGAGAGAATAGCCATTGACGTGGCGGGGCCGTTTCCGGAGAGTGAAAGCGGTAACAAGTATTTCATGGTTGTGATGGATTACTTCACTAAGTGGCCAGAAGTCTTCGCCATTCCAAATCAAGAAGCTTCAACAGTTCCAGATAAACTAGTTCATGAAGTCTTCTGTCGTTTTGGAGTACCTTTAGAGATTCACAGCGATCAAGGAAGGAATTTTGAGTCTCAAATATTCCAGGAAACTTGCCGAGTTATGGGTACTCATAAAACAAGAACGACTTCTTATCACCCGCAACCTGATGGAATGGTGGAACGATTTAATCAGACATTGGAGAGGTACCTAGCAAAAGTTGTAGACAATCGGCAACGAGATTGGGACAAGCACATACAACCGTTTTTGTTGTCATATCGATGTTCTGTTCACGAAAGTACAGCAGTGACACCAGCTTTCGCAAACTTTGGAAGAGAATTACGGCTGCCTGCAGACCTGATCACCGGGATACCACCTGATGCCCCACGCAGTATAACCGATTATGCAAATGACTTGCGGAACAAAATGAATGACATTTATGAGCACGTCAGACAATCGGCCAGCAAATTTCTAAAAATGAAAACCCGGTACGACCGCAAAATGAACAATAAAGGGTTCAACGAAGGTTCATTAGTGTGGTTGTACAATCCAGTCCGCAGCAAAGGGAAATCTCCTAAGCTTCAAGCTAAATGGGACGGCCCGTACCGGATTGTAACCAGGATCAACGATGTGACCTACCGGATACAGAAAGGCGCAAGAGGGACTCCTAAGATCGTCCATGTGGATCGCTTGGCGCGTTATTATGGGACTGATAATGCTCGGGACGAGCATGTCTTAGGAGGGGGCAGTGTTGCAACTAGCGCCATCTAGTGTCAGGAACGAGAGCGAGGGGAGCTTTGCAGAAAATGACATCACAAATCTCTCAACCAACAGCGCCACCCTAAGAACTAAGTTTCTAGAAAATCTATACTCGCACACTCGTCCCTTTGCGCGCATTTACTTGAATATTCGGGATGCTTCTTTGCTAATTTAAATAAATAGGCGCTGCAAGATGCAATCGGGGCAGAGTTGAACTCGGTGACACAAGCGAAGCTTCGGAGCGGAATTAAGTGAATTAGTGTGTTTAATTATTAGTGTTTTTAACTTTAATTTGTGTAAAGTAAATTAAAGTGTTAATTTAGGTAATTCTATCGGCAATTTTTATTGTCACGAAACTCAAGCTCGTAACAATATTTTATGTGCATGGGAGAATTCAGACGATACTTTGGGTATATTTTGTGATATTTTCATAGCACTCAAACTTATTACATCCTATCTAAATAATAGGACGTAAACAGGTGTTATTAATAGTTGCAGTTCTTTCGGATCGGTAGTATCTATAGGTGTTCCTCTATTTTAAACGTATCTCCCAAGACCTCTACTCCGTAGAGCATTATCGAGTTTGCGACACTTATGAGAGTTCGTCTGTGGCTGCTCCTTGGTCCCCCGATATTTGGCATTAACCGAGAAAGACTCGCCACCGTCATCGCTGCTTTGTAGAGGAGTATCACCACCATGATCCCGTGGTCCTGGGTACTTAAGAGAGAGGAGGTTTTAGTGGGTAAAACCCCTCTCTCTCTCCCCCTCTTTTTTTTCCTTCTCTCTCTATAAAAAAACAAAGAAAAATGGGTGTTCCTCAGGGCTCAATTCTTGGCCGCATTCTGTTGTTAGTTTATATTAATGAATAGAATAGACTTATTTGCTTGCGATACTTCGTTGAGTTTTCGACTTGAAAGGCAATTATTGAAACATGACGAAGTAAATAATGCTATATCACACTGGTTAAACGTATATAATTTGCTTTTGAACGGTAATAATACAGGTGAATACCAGTGTGCTTTTAAAAAGCGAGGTGCTGGGTCTTGTTGAATCGACTGATTTTCTCGGAATTACAGCTGACACGAAGCTTCAATGAGGCCCTTCTGCACCGAAACAAGCTAGCAAACTTAGTTCTGCAGCTTATGCTGAAAAAGATAAGAGGTCTTACGAGTACTCGTACATGTGTTAAAACAGCTAGAATAGCTTATTTCAGTTATTTCTGTTACGAGCTTGAGGTTCGTGACAATAAAAATTGCCGATAGAATTACCTAAATTAACACTTTAATTTACTTTATACAAATTAAAGTTAAAAACACTAATAATTAAACACACTAATTCACTTAATTCCGCTCCGAAGCTTCACTTGTGTCGCCGAGTTCAACTCTCTGCCTCCATCGCATCTTACAGCGCCTATTTATTTAATTTAGCAAAGAAACATCCCGAATATTCAGGTAAATGCGCGCAAAGGGACGAGTGTGCGAGTATAGACTTTCCAGAAACTTAGTTCTTCGGATGGCGCTGTCGGTTGAGAGATCTGTGATGTCATTTTCTGCAACGCTCTACTCGCTCTCGTTCATGACACTAGATGGCGCTAGTATATCGTCGACTTGAGCACGTAACACAGCCCCCTCCTAAGACATGCTCGTCCCGAGCATTATCGGCCCCATAATAACGCGCCAAGCGATCCACATGGACGATCTTAGGAGTCCCTCTTGCGCCTTTCTGTAACGGCTCCGCAATGTCAAGGGCTGTCCTATCCCGTGGTGCACCAACATTGTACAATTTCGGTGCTCCTCTACTACGTGTCTGAGGTCCCCGCACGGCCGCACAACTTGTACATGTACGACACCAATCCTCGACATCGTCACGATAATGGACCCAGTAAAACTGTTCTCGGACCTTCAGTAGAGTTCGTTTAACTCCCAGATGGACTCTTGAACGACCATTATGGCACAGCTGTAGAACATTCGGCACTTTAGCTTTAGGGACAACCATTTGCAAACGACAGCTGTCTCTTCGACCATTGTCCCATTTACGGCACAGGACTCCATCCTGAAGCAGCAAGCTATCCCATTGAGCCCAATAGCTTTTCGTGGTTGAACTCACCGCTGAGACGTCCCTCCACTTAGGCTTGGTAGCACGGGCCTTCATTCATCCCAGAATCGGCTTGATGTCTGGATCTTCCTGCTGTGCATGACGTAGGCTGTCCTTCCACCCGTTGCTGAGGTGATCCGTCCTGAGCATCCTCACGGATACCACTTCCTTACTCTCTTGCCTACTACAATGGTTGCAATCTTCAGGACAAGGTCTTCTTGACAATGCATCTGCATTGCCGTGAGATTTCCCGCTGCAGTGTCTGATAGTAAAGTCGTATTCCTGTTGCTGCTGGGCGGTGCTGTTAGCCGCACTTCTTCTCTGAGACCGTTCAGCTTCCCTTCCTAGGGTGTGCTTAGGGCAGCTGGACCGAAGAAGGCCCCTTTCCCCACAGCCATAGCACCTAGGGCTGTATCTTTTATTGTGGTCGCGAACCGTAACTGCTATAACCTCCCTAGCGTGAGGTGAACGATGATCCTGTCGCCGCCAGGCAGTGCCGTTAGCTGCACTACCCTCTCGAGATCGATCAACTTCCCTTTCTTCAGTTCGCTTAGAGCAGCTGGATCGTAGATGGCCCTTTTCCCCACAGCCATAGCACCTAGGGCTGAATCCTTTGTTGCGGTCGCGAACTGTAGTTGCTGCGATCTCCCTGACGCGATGGGAACGATGATCCTGTCGCACGGCTTCCACCTCCAGTGCATGGGCCAAGGCGTCCTTAAGCGTCTTGTGGTGCCCGAGCCTCACAGCAGCTCTGACTTCCGGGTCGCGGATGCCGTCGATGAATGTTTGCACCAGGTTCCCTTCAATGAGCGCAGGTACAGACCGGTATGCTTTTCGCACCAGCTTCTCCACTTCTAGAGCCCACTGCTGCAGGTTTTCGTTGATGCGCTGCACACGATCTTTAAGCTGCGCACGAAAGACGTGTTCCAGGTGAGCGTCGCCATATCTCGCCTCCAATGCCTCAAGGAGTTGCTCATAAGTCACTTCCTCACCGAGAGCTTCCAGAACTGTTAAGGCCTGGTCGCGCAGGCCTAGTGTGAGAGCAGTCATGGCCTGACTTTTATTCCAGCCGTTCGCCTTCATAACAGCCTCGAACCTGATTTTGTAGGCTGACCAGGAAGAGGTACCGTCGAACGGTGGCACCTTGAACCCACGTAGCGAAGGTGTTGTAGCTACTACGGGAGCTGTAGCTCCATCTCCAAGTTTGAGTTCGTCCAGTGATTTCTTCATGTCAGCCATAACGTTGTCAACCCGATAGTTTACTTGGTCGATTCGGGTTTCTGCTTTCTCGATTCGGTTTTCAGCTTTCGCGATTTGGGTTTCAGCTTCCGACAGGCGGTTGTCATGCAGAGCAACCCTATCCTTCACCTCCTTTATCTCCTTCCCGAAGGTAGCGTGAAGGTCCTTCATGAGGAGCATCTGCTCTTCCAACCGACGAGCCTGTTCCTCCTGTCCGCCCCGCAGCTGCTCTTCCAATCGGCGTGCCTGTTCCGCCTGCTGGCGAGCCTGCTCCTCCTGTCGGCGAGCCTGCTCCTCCTGTCGGCGAGCCTGCTCCTGCAGCATCACCATCAGAGCACCTAAGTCAGGTGCGGCAGATGTAGGAGCTACCGACGGGCCTGCTGCCGGTGGCTGGCCCTCCGACGTCTGCGGCGTTGCACCACCAAATCTTCGTTGGTCCGTCTCCTGCTGGCGTTGACTTCGGGTACGGACACCCTCCGTTTCCTCCTTAGGTAAAATCGGCATTATTTTATCCCACTTCTGACACCAATTGTTACGAGCTTGAGGTTCGTGACAATAAAAATTGCCGATAGAATTACCTAAATTAACACTTTAATTTACTTTATACAAATTAAAGTTAAAAACACTAATAATTAAACACACTAATTCACTTAATTCCGCTCCGAAGCTTCGCTTGTGTCGCCGAGTTCAATTCTCTGCCTCCATCGCATCTTGCAGTGCCTATTTATTTAAATTAGCAAAGAAACATCCCGAATATTCAGGTAAATGCGCGCAAAGGGACGAGTGTGCGAGTATAGACTTTCCAGAAACTTAGTTCTTCGGATGGCGCTGTCGGTTGAGAGATCTGTGATGTCATTTTCTGCAACGCTCTACTCGCTCTCGTTCCTGACACTAGATGGCGCTAGTATATCGTCGACTTGAGCGCGTAACATTTCCATAGCATAATTTAGTATTGAATCTTGTTATGGTGCAATGCTTTTGGCATTGGAACTATCTTTGTTTTGCAGAAGAGAGCCATAAGAGCAATTTATAACCAAAACTTAGAGAAAAATTAAAGAAATATATATATATATATATATATATATATATATATATATATATATATATATATATATATATATTAACTTTACTTTGGCCACGCAATATATTTACGAAAATTTAATGTATGTACACAAAAAAACGGTTTTATTAAAAATAGTGATGAACATTCTTTAAATACTAGGTACAGGCGTAAGTTAGTTATATCAGTTACTCGACTCCAAAGAGTCAGCAATTCCTTCACTCACCGTAATTTTATTACAAAGTCCCAGAAAAAGTTTAAAATATTTACTAAGCGAAAACTGTTTATTAAGGTTTATTATACTGCTAACTCGTAAATGATTAATAATAACCCCTGGGAATGATGTGATCGTTACGTAATTATTGTATAGAATATTATATTGTAAAATTTGCTTTAAAAAAGTCTCGCTGGGTTTTCCGCTGGTTCTCCCCAGGACAGAGGTTTTATCCAAACCGAACCAGTGGTGAAAGTAAAAAATGACTTTCAATAAGTTATACGTAATCTATATTGAATAAATTAATGAATGAAAATTAATGAATAAATTTTCGTATTTTTTTGAAACATCCACGGTACTGCAGTTCGTCCTCAATGTTCGCAGAGGCTGCCGTCCCAGACTTTTACGTTGTAGAACGGCCAGTTTCTGGGAAACTGTACGTAACTCAAGAAATGAATTAGTTAAGGTCGTTGCTCAGGTGTCTCCTGACAATATATTTTATAAATACTGGCTAGGTATGCATCAGACGCTATAGGTGATGAAAAAAAATTGTTTTAAAGTACTATATTTTAACTCATAATAGAGTTTAATTTGTAATTTTGTATGTGTATAATACTCTAATTCATTGTCTTTGAAGCAAAATGTACTTAACATATGTGGGTTGATACCTTAATAAATAAACTTTATTATTATATTATTATTATTATGTCTGTGTCCCTCGAACCCACAGATATCGAGGTAATAAAACGGATTATACTAAGTTTACAAACAAATAGTGCCCCTGGATTTGATTCTGTTAGTTCATATTTCCTAAAGAAGTATATTAATGTGCTCTCTGAGCCAATAGCGCATGTTTGTAACTTAAGTTTAGAGCAAGGTGTTTTCCTGCCATTTTCAAGGAAGCTACAGTTTGTCCTATATACAAATCTGGTGATAGGCAGTTCCCTTCAAATTATAGGCCAATTTCACTTCTTAGTACTCTGTCAAAGATATTGGAAAAGGTCGTGAATAAACGATTAATACGGTACCTTGAAAGAAATAATTTTATTGATAATAATCAATTTGGCTTTCGTTCGGGCAGGTCAACAGAAGATACCGTATTAAGATTAATATCTCTGGTATCAAAATACCGGTGGTAAAAAATGTGTAGGTGTTTTCTTGGACCTACAAAAAGCTTTTGATACAGTGTCGATTCCTATATTGCTTAGCCGTTTGGAAAACATGGGTATAAGAGGTGTTGTCTACAACTGGTTTAGGGACTATCTATCTGATAGGCGACAACGAGTCAGGATTGACAAGTATGCAAGCAACACTTCGCCTTGCTTTTACGGTGTACCACAGGGGAGTACCTTAGGACCTTCGGTCTTTATTATTTATGTAAATGAATTGTATAAAATCAATATCAAAAATGCCAATTTAACTATGTTTGCTGACGATACTGCATTGCATTGATTTTTCATAGTGACACTTGGGATAAAGTTGCAAAATGCATAGAAAATGGTCTGAGGTTAGTGACTAGTTGGCTTGAAGACAATTTACTATCACTTAATATTTCTAAGACCAAATACCTATGTTTCGTTAAGCCCGATGCTACTCTCCCAACTAACAACTTTAAAATTACTCTACACACGTATTCTTGCAATCGTTCTATAAACTCTACACCATGTGAATGCAGTAATTTAACCAAAACTGCTTTTATCAGTTATCTAGGAGTGATAATTGATAATAAATTAACTTGGGATGCCCATACTGATGCAGTAGCTAATAAGCTAAGAAAACTCATTTATATATTTAAAAGTTTACGAACAGTAACCGATTGCAAATTACTTATCAAAACACACACACACACACACACACACACACACACACACACACACACACACACACACACACACACACACAAACACACACACACACATACACACACACACACACACACACACAGACACGCACAGACACGCACATACACACACAGACACACACACACGCACGCACGCACGCAAGCATGCACGCACGCACGCACGCACGCACCACGCACGCACGCACGCACGCACGCACGCACTCACGCACGCGCGCACGCACGCACGCACGCACGCACCACGCACGCACGCATGCACGCACGCACGCACGCACGCACGCACGCACATACACACACACACACACACACATTTGCAATAGTGCCAACATTAATTTGTTTTTTTATCCCCCTTTTTTACAGTCATAAAATTTACTTTTTAAATAATACTTGTTAATATTATATAATAAATAAACATTATAAATATAATACATAGATAAACAAATTATAGGAATAGAACTAAGAATAGGAAGGAAACTAGCCCCTGAAATACAGGTATTATATCCTAGTTTAGGGGCTAATGACCACTGTAAATTTGGTGCATGTAATATGTTTATCAATAAAGATTATTATTATTATTATTTAAAGAGGTCACTTCGTTGGGTGTGCTAGTACAACATTTTAAGGGATAAGCATAACGAGGAAAACGTTGTGCTTATCCCTTAAAACGTTGTACGAAACCAGGTCAAATAACTTCGACAAATCCAAAAAAACACGCATTTATGCATGTTTTTCTTGTAGTGTAATACTGGACAGTATGCTTGAGTCGCAGTATGGCAGTTTTAATTGTAAACCCCGGCCTGAAACCAAACTGAGCCTCATGAAGGTGAATATGTTGGCTGAGTTGCTGGTCAAACAATCTGTCTAGCATCTTTGCAACCATAATAGTCAAAGATATTGGGTGATAATTGGACCCTCAACGGAGGCATTACTAGTATTATTTATCAACATTGGTACAACTACGATTTTCATAAGATCTTCAGGTAAGTACGTATGTACAATACGTAGGTTAAACAACATAGTTAACACTCTCTGCAAATGCACACCCTCATGCTGCAAATACTCAATGGAGACTAACTCAAAGGAGACTCCTAGTCATTCCGCTTATTACACAAGCTCTATTCTCAGTTTTAATACGGTGATATTCTCTACGTAATTCTTTTTCAGTATCTACTGAGCGCTTGCTGCGTCGAAACAATTGAAGACGTAACCTTAAAATTATCTTTAAATAATTCAGCTAACTTACCTGGCTCATGTTGACCCTGGACGCTAGTTGGAACACATAACTCAGTATTAAACCTTTTAGTTTGTTTGCAGAACGCCTTGAAGTCTTCGACTCATGATGCTTGGTCAAAATGTCCTGTTTATATTCTGTTTCATTATCTTGACGACACTAAGTCGGAACTTAAAACGCTTTCTGGTTGCACACATATTTTCATACAAAGCCCAGATGTAGCTTTGAAGTGTAGAATCCACGCCTGGTAACAGATTCGAACCTCTATATGAATTTTCTCTACATGCCTGTTCCACCCGCGATATTGGTTTCTTTTATAACAACGTGTTTTATTTCAATCTACTGCAGGTCCCCTTAGTACGGTAACAATCCATCTATACTTATAAAAAGACGTACTGACTGACTGACTGATAGATCTATCAACGCACAGCCTAAACCACCGAAGTTAGAAACTTTAAATTTTGACAGTAGGTTTCTTTTATAACGTAGGCAAATATTACGAATGGGTTTTTTGAAATTCGACCTCCAAGGGTGTAAAATGGGGAATTAAAGTTTGTATGAAAGTCCGTCATTTTTCAAGTTATAACCCTGAATCTCGGTATTTCACAGTTTATGAAAATCCTTAAAGGGGTTAATTAGGGGTTGAATGTTTGTTGAATAGCTCTTCAAGTTAGTTTTCAAGTTATGTTTATGAAAGTTGGTGTTTTGACTCTTGATTGAAAATAAACAAGTACGTATTTCATATTTTTTGAAAATCCTTACCCTGAAGTGGTAAAATAGGGGTGGATAGTTTTTATGAAAATCGGTAATTTTGAAAGTTATGTAACTCAAATTTAGATTTTCTACCCAAAGTGGTTAAACTGGGGTAGAATATTTGTATGAAATTCCGTCATTTTCCGAATTATAATCACGCAATTTAGTATTTTGGCTATTAATTTAAAATAAAGAAGTATGTGTTTCACACTTTTCGAAAGTTCTACCTCCGGGGGTATAAATAGTGGTTGGAAATTTGTTTGAAATTCCGTCATTTATACGTTAAAACTTGGTATATAAAAATAAGTAAGTATTTTGGGGCAATTTCAAACCAGCATACGAAGGGTTCCGTACCATGAAACAAGACAAGTCTTTTTATAAGTTTAGATGTATTATACAGAATGTTTAAGTAGCTCGAGCAAAAACAAAAGTTAATTATATGGGTCTCGACATCTCTTTGTTTTGATTATTTAATATTTGCTGTTATTAAGGCAACAGAAATATGTAACTCGTACGAATTAACTTGAGACCTGGGCCGATGACGTAATTATCAATGTACGGTGTGCAAAATAATGCGTCGTAATATTTTTTTATTTGAAATTTTTGAGATTTGCAGGAGATTATTAATAAAAACAAAATAAAATGTTCTGGCAAGGGGTGAAGTAATAAGTGATATACTGTTGCCATTTTTATATATTTTAAATATTTATTTTTTATAATATATATAATATTATTTTTAGTTAACGCGTCAAGGAAGGACAAAGAAATAAACATACACACTTTCTCATTTATAATACTATTAATTTATTTATTATACACTTTATTGCACTATAAAAAGTGTGAGAGATTCGTACACAATAAAAATACAAAGCATAACAGGCGACCTTATTGCTAAAAAGCAATCTCTCCCAGGCAACCTTAGGGTAAAAGTGAATCAATCTTGGATAAGCGGAACAGCACAAACTATGTAAAATCAAGGAATAGAAGTAAGGAATATTAATAAGGATTTATTATAATATTTATTATTCATTGTCACTGTATACGATCGGTTCTATTCCGTCCATTAGATCGTCCTCACTTTCACTCTCTGAGCTGGATTCTTCCCCTCCGAGGGATATAATTAATTCTCTCTGTTGGATTTCTCCAAGTCTATCACTCTCCCAGTATTCATTTTCTAATCTTTCTATATGGTTAATTTTTTTCAATCGGAAGCCGTTATAGACTGTATTGCGTCTCTTGTCAAACCCTCTATTTCCCTTTCAAACTGGTTAACATTTTTAGCTGCCACCCTTTGTTTTATTAAGTTCCATATATATTCGATAGGGTTCAAATCACAATGGTAGGGTGGCAGCCGTAATACCTCGTGTCCATGCTCCCTCATGAGTTCGTCCACTATATATTTTTTCGGTGGTTTATTGAGCAGTATTATATGGTACAGTTCCGGTTTCGTCATTTTTTCATCAAAAGGAATGTTGTTTTTCCGAAGCCAACTCTGCATCTCACCTTTCAGGGACGAGCTCACGGGTGGTTTTTCAGACTGCGTTGAGTGGTAGGGAATATTGTCTATAACGACGAGACTGTTTTGAGGTAAGTTTGGGATTAGTTTTTCTGTCAACCACTTTTTAAAGTTTTTACTATCCATTTCGTGATGGTAGTCCCCGGCATTACTTTTGCATTTGTAAAGCAATTCGGCACCAGAGATAAAGCCGTTTTCACCGCCAGCGTGCACCAATATCCACCGCTGTCCTGGATTATCATTTTTTCTAATGCTTGCGTCATTGTTATTTTGCCAGCATTTGCGCACGGTATAGTGGGAGTGAGTACGGATAAATAATAGTCCTGCAGTTAATACACTAACACATTTATTGTACAGAAATACATAGTCACACCAATAACTATATAGTCAGAAGGAGAATGCAAGACTTACCAAGAAAGAACCAAAAAGCATAAAGATATAAAGAAAGGCGGAAAGAAGATTAAGAGAAAATAGTCAACAGAATTTAGTAAGTGTCCGTAAGCAAAAGTGCCAACCTCTCTCCGTTGTAGCACGTAACCGACTGATCAAGGTTCATGTGGAAGGCGTGTGGAAGCCGCGAGACCGCAGCGCCTAGTGATACTGAGCGAATTAATAGAATAGAATAGAATAGAATAGAATCATTTTTATTCAATATAGATTGCTATGAAAATATCACAAAATATACCCAGTGTCGTCTGAATTCTCCCATGCACATAAAATATGTTTAATCAGCTCAACACCGGCGTCAGTTGTCGAGTGACCCCTGTAAAACTAAACTTAACATTTGATGAAAGATTATAAAATGGTCAATTATTATTAAATGATAATAATAAATCCATAATTATTAATAATTTATAATATTTATAACAATTAAAATTATAAAAAAACATAATTTATAATTTATTTAGCAATAAATAATAATAATCCTATCCTATACCTTTAAACAAGCTATTCTTGAATATATATATATATATATATATATATATAATCGGAATCTCGGGAACGGCTCCAACGATTTTCATAAAATTTTGTGTGCAGGGAGTTTCGGGGGCAATATAATATAATATAATAATATAATATTCCACAACTATCACACAACGCCATCTAGTCCCAAGCTAAGCAGAGCTTGTGTTATGGGTACTAGACAACTGATAAACATACTTATATATTTCTAAATACATAAATATTATAGATAAATTACACCCAGACACAGAACAAAATGATCGTGCTCATCACACAAACATTTGTCCTGGGTGGGAATCGAACCCACGACCTCCGGCTTAGCAGTCAGGGTCACTAACCACTAGACCTACAGGCCTGTCATTAAATAAATCGATCTAGCTAGGATTTATTTTTAGAAAATGTCTTTTTGTCCGTTTTTTTTAGGCAATGAAAAACTGCTACAATATCGTTAGAATAAGAAGGTAAATTTTGAAAGTTTATTAATGATTACAAATAGCTTAATTGGTATATTGGGCGGTCACAAAATCGTAATACCGTGGTTCAAGCCCAGACCGACCGACCGACTTTTTTAAATTTTTTTTCAAGTTCCTTTCTTTTTTGGGAAAATCTATTTTTTCGAGCCCTTTTTTAGTATTTTTTAAAAACACGAAAATTTAAATTAAACTAATTGCACTCATGATTTTTTATTCAAATAACCAGTTCAGTTTTTTCTATTATGTCGCTAAGATCAAAAAATATTATTCGTATTTCACTAGTGTGTAATTTTTATCTAAATATAATTTCCAAAACACACGAATAAAAAAAACCGAGTGATACCGGTCAACCGGGTACTAATAATAAATAGGCGTAGGGAAGTGACGACCTCATCGCCCGCTGACGTAACAGTTGTGTGACAAAACCGCTACGTCAGCGCAGTCAGTCAGTACCTTGCCAAGAGGTGTAAGTGCCGTGTCTCGGCAAAAATTTAAAGTGCAGAGGCCCGCTTGTGCACCACCATGAAACGGCGCCGGGTCTGGGCGTCTCCCGTCAAATGGCGCCCACTTATATGTATGATGGAATACGGAAGAACGCGCAAAGGGCCGCTGCTTGGAGGGCAGCCAGGGCGCGTCTGGAGCTGGTGCTGGACGCGACAGCATGCGAACCGCCAGCCGAGCGAGATTTGCTACACGACCACCCGTCAGCCTTTCGTATCCATCATCCCCACCAGCTGGCTTGGTGTCGGCAGGGTCTTCGCAGGCCCAGCAATCGGCATCCGCCACTGGTGGAGTACACCGCATGCGATGGACAATCAAAATGAATACCAACGCACTGCGGGCGTATTTTAGGGCGAAAGGGGGAGAAGTTGGAGGTTTGGCATATCGAGCTAGGATGCATCGTCTTTTTGCTGAGCTGGAGCCATCTATAACCGTCACAGAGCAAAAACTGGCAGACCAAGTTCGGTATATCTTACGCTCAAACATATTTGATGTCGCCGAACTCGAACTGCTACGACGTGAGGCTGTTCCTTCATCGGCTGAAAATGCTACGGCTGAGGATGCGGCGCCACAACTTGCAGAGCAAACGGCAAACGTGGATGCCGCCGTGAATACCCGTTGTGGTTGATTCAAACGATGATGGAACAATCGCCCAGGAACTGGAACTAGAGCAAATGAGGAGTACATTGGAAGAGGCGATTGTAGAAACGCACAGTGCGCCTCTCGAAAATCGACCACGACTTCTCCGTATAGCCCTAAGCAAGCGGGATTGGGCTGTCGTGAGGGCTCTGAACCCATGCTGGTGACCTATTTGGAATCCAGCCGGGACCTTTGCGAGACGGACTCAATTCTTTTTGGCGCCACACTGGCTGTCTGCCGTACTATAGGCGCCAAACTTTCCACGGCTAGACGCGCTACTGGACAAAGTAGTGCTATCCCAGCCTGGAGAATAAGAATTAAAGCACGTATCGCAAAGTCTAGGGCTCTCATCGGCAGACTGATATGCTTCAGGTCAAGCAATACCAGGCCAAGGATTATGCGCACCGTCAGGATGGCGTTTGCTGGAAAAACTGACGGAGCGCATAGACGACCTGAAGCAGGGAATCGCTGCTTGGGGAAAGCGGATTCGACGATATACCGAGAGGTCGACACGGTTAAACCGAATCGTCTCTTCCAGAGGGATCAGAAAAGGCTCTATAAATCATTGGAGCGACCAATAGTAAGTGGAACGGGTTCAGCACCGAATCAAGCCGACACTGTCACATTCTGGCGCGGCCTGTGGTCAGAACCCGTAAATCACAGCGAGGGCTCTTGGACGGTAGTTGTGGCGAGTCAGTGTGCGGGTATTACGCCTATGGACCCCGTCATCATAACGCCGGACGACGTAGCTGAGGCAGTCCGTAGGGCCCCGAACTGGAAAAGTCCGGGGCTTGACGGACTGCATCACTACTGATTGAAGGGGTTCGTGGTGTGTCACGCTGTACTCGCCCGACAGTTTCAAGAGGCTCTCAACTAGAAGTTCCTCCGGAGCCGATCACCCATTTGATTCCAAAGGACCAGGGTACCACAGACCCGAGCAAATATCGCCCCATCACGTGTCGTGGAACTAAGGAACCACTCCTTATTGACGCGGTCATTGGCAAAGTGGTGAAACGCAACCATTGGAACTTCTCCGCCGCCTGGATAGATACGAAAAGGCATTTGACTCGGTGCCCCATACATGGCTAAAGAGGGTCCGCGAGCTGTACAAAATTGACTGTACAGTTCGAGACTTCCTCAGGAAATGTATGGGGCAGTGGAGTACGATCTTTTGTCATCTAGGCGAACTGATGACGGCTGCGGGAAGCCGCATAAGGATAAGAAGGGTATATTCCAGGGCGACTGTCTGAGTCCAATCTGGTTCTGCTTCTCTTTGAACCCTCTCAGCACTTTACTGTAGGGCTCCGGGAGGGTTTTCAGCTTCGAAAAGGAGGTACAAAAGTGACCCACCTTTTTATATGGATGACCTCAAGTTATTCGCCTCCAGTTGCTCCCATCTTGTGGAATCACGAAGTACTTGCCGCAAAAGCATGGTCGGCGTGGCTTTCTGGGCGTGCTCACCGTGCGTAATCGCGAAATGTGCTGCCTCCGTCATTACTTCCTGGCGAGATCGGATGATCCATTCTATAGGGACGTCATTTCTAGTGATAAAGAGCTTACCCCTCTCTCCTTAGCCAACAAGCAATGGCAGGACCCGGCAGTACAGAGCATTTTCGACCGGGAGACCGTATGGAGAGAAGGAGCTCCATCGGAGGTACTAAAAGGCTCTACATGAGCCCTTCGTAGATACAGTCACCTCCCTCAACTGGCTACGTTTCGGTGACCTTTTCGGGGAAACCTAGGGTTTTGTCTATGCAATACAGGATCAGGTTATTAAGACCAACAACTATCGGAGATACATCCTAAAGGATGGCACCGTCGACGTCTGTCGAGCTTGTCGCTATCCCGGTGAGTCACTTAGGCATGTCATCTCCGGTTGTTCGGCGCTTTCTAACTCTCAGTACTTGCACAGAATTCCACACCAGGAGCTCGCTCTGAAATACGGTCTCGTGGACGGGAAATTTCCGTATTACAAGTACTTGCCGGAAGCCGTGCTCGAAAAAGACTGCGCCAGGCTCTACTGGGACCGAGTCATCATCACAGACAGGACTATTCTTGCGAATAAGCCTGATATCGTGCTGATGGACCGGGCACAGTCAAGGATATTTTTGGTCGACATTACCATTCCGTATGACGAGAACCCCGTGAAAGCCGAAACAGATAAACGAACAAAATATCTGACCTGGCTCACGAGGTGACCGACATGTTGGGTGGTCTGCCGGCCGAAATTATTCCTGTAGTCGTCTCTGCGAATGGGCTAATCCCAGTCAGCCTCGCGGGTCATTTGAGGCGACTGGGACTCCGTGACGGATCGCTCGCATCCATCGCTCCGCATCGTCCGCCGGTTTCTTTGCCTTTCCCTCCTTCCATCGTTTGGTCTCCCCTGCCGAGGGCTTCCAACTGGTTGGGCTTTTATTTATTTATGTATTTATGTATTTTTGTATTTATTTTACTTTATTGATATTTATGTATATTTATCTTTTCATTATCATTTATAATTATATATTTATAGAACCCAACCAGATGAGAAAACTATATAGACACCCCAGATAATAATAATAATAATTTCGTTATTTTTTTTCTTTGAATAATATTATAATCATTTCAAACCAGCACACAACAGCCTGATTTTATTGAGACAACTTAGCAATCGCAGCACCAAACTTATTTTCTCCATATTTCTGGGACACCATTTTCTACAGCGATTCTTCTCCTGTTCTCTATATAACCTCCATGCCCTAAAATCTCAGGAGCTCAGGATAGCTGTCAAGGGAGCTTTGGCAGGAACTTGGCCGTACACGGATTGTCGCTCCTGTTTTGTCGCTTGAATAATGGTTTGAAGTGGATTTTGATTCATAAAAGTGATGTGATTTTGTGAATTAATTGTCCGCGCGTGTGAACTATTAGAGAAAACGACGAAACATGTGCTTTGATGTCTATATAAACCTAAAGTTATTTTGATCGCTTGGGTGCTTTATGAACTTGAGTGGCTGTCGTCATCAACTATCCGCTAGGTTAAGCTGTCGTCAAAATCTCCCAAGGGCTTCGCAATGTGACGCATCAGCATATGTATTGTGAAGAAAAAGAACATAAAATGAAGATTCCAAAAGAAAGGATAGGCTCAGAAGGTCTAGAAACCAGAGTCGTAAAGCCAGTTTAATAAAGACAAGAAAGGATATGTGTCATTTGTCGCAAGTGGTGCTGTCAATGTCAAAGCCTAATCAAGTCAAGCAAGCAAATCATCAGTAATCTATGAAGCAAATCAAAGGCGAAGGCGGGCGCAGGCTATGGGCGCAGGCCCGCAGGCCATAGACCCCATACCATAGACATAGATTAGCGCAGGTATTCTTTGGCGCAGGCGAAGGAAAATGAACACTCACAGGAACATAATAATTTATAAAAAAGGGAAAATTAATGGTTACAAATGCTGTTTTTATTATATTTAATACTACATTGATATAAAAAATCAATATGTTTGAATGGGCTTATAGTGGTGCAAATAAAGCTGTTCCCAGAAATGTGGGTCCGGAATGTGCTTATTTTTTGTCTCCACAAAGACAAATAATTGAAACTATTATAGTAACAACGATTTGCGTGTATATATTAGTAAGTACTTAAATACTTAAATTCAAGTTACACATTCAATTAATTACATGCTTATTTATATAATTAAATTAATAGTTGTTAATAATTCAATTAGAGAATTTAATTAGTCTAGTTTTTACTACAATGTAAAGAGAGTATAAACAAATAAAATATTTTTCTAGGTTAAGATCTACCCTAAGTTGGAAATAATTGAGGAAAAGAATTATTTCAAAAGTGATCGAGGAGGTAAAAGATTATTAGTTATTCTTTTAGCATTATTATGGGGAATGGAAATTGGTTTCAAATTTGCATCACAGACTGTTATTTATTTATTGAATCCTTGCCATGTTACAACATTAATGCAGGTAAGATTTTTTCAGACTTTAATTTGTTGTTTCCTCCTGTATTTATTAGAGTTTCTTGAATAGTTAAAATATTACTCTATAAGAAAAAAGAACCAGATGAACCAATCTATCAAAAATTACATAATAGAACCTTGTTCTTTTTTTCAATAAAAGTATTTTCAATATGATCTGATATGATATCATTATTGAACAAAATTTTCATAATTCCATAAAAATAAAACATTTCAAAAGACATTTAAAATAAACCCAAATCACTTATTTTGAGCACCACCCAAATAGTTATGATAAATTTTATTCTCAATCAATATAGGGAATGACCAAAACAATGTAATACAATACAATTTGTTATTGTGGCAGTAATATCTCTATTATCAATTGTACTTGTCATTGAGAATTAATTGAATCATTACAGATTTTTGCAAATATATGTAAATTATATCCATGACATATTAATTAAATAAAATCTAATATTTTTAAAGATTAAATATGACTAAAAGGTTACACACAATATTTAAAAAATAGCTATATTAAAAACTAGAACAAAATTTTTTTATTGTCGTACAGTCCTAGTTCCTGTGGTATCGTGCCAAGAACCCTAGCTGCGTTTCCTCGCCGAATGGCTATACTTAGCCTTTAAGCAAGAAAAGAACCAGCCCTCTTACTACCAGCTGTGACAACCAGTCATGAATACACGTTGACCCTACAAACCGATAGTCTCAAATCAGCAAATAGCACAAATATGTAGTTATTTTTCAAAGACTTATATTTGTGCCACTTACTTAATTCAGCTGCCTCTGATACCAACCTAGCTCTAAATGAGGTACCCTTGAGATCAAAGGAAGCCAAAGTGTTTATGCAAGTAGTATTTCACACTAGGGCTTTACCCCTCTCCCAAGGGGCCAAAGTCAAACCGTCGAGTCTCTTGCCATCATCTCTCAATATCTCACTAGGCTTTAAAACCGAGGGAACATTTATACAGACAAGAGCCTTTTGGACGACTTCGTTCAAAGAACCATGACGAGAAAAACTACCTGTACTTTTCTTACTTGAAAGTCTGTGGAGTCCAAACTCGTCGATGCTGCTACAGGAGCACTGGTGAGGTTGAACAATTGCCGCTCCTAGACGGATTAATTTAAATTTCATTTTTTGACATATGTTCAAATGGCGAAACATATTTATATTTACAAATTGTGATAAGCTCAATAGAACTTGTACCAAGCCATGCGGAGAGCCCTCTAATACAAAAATTGAAAATCTTCACTTTTTTAAGTTTATTGTATTTTTAGATGAATATGGTTCTCTTTACAAAATCCATAAATACTGTAGAATAAAATACTGTAGAACCTGAAGATACTGGAGTCAGTAAAATAAAGAGATTTTTACCACCTAGTGATGAAGCACTAGATGGTGAATCGCACTATCTTAGCTTAGCAAGTCTTTTAAAGTTTTCTTTGAAGATGGACATTTTGGAGTTTTGGACGCATTGAATCTTACAATATTGGCTTCACTCCATTCAGAGACTGCTTTCAATAAGAGATTCACACACTCAACCATTACTTATATTTTGGACTGGATTATATTCTGACTAGGCAGAGTGTTAAACCATTATCTTTCCATAAATGTGTTTTTTTCTGCTTAGTAATGGATGCTGGGCATAAGCATAATATCATTAATATGTATGAAGTTACCAGAATAATGGCCGCTGGAGAATGACAATTATTTGGAGAGATCATTAACTTAAAATGTCCTGTCCACACGGTCAGAGGATAAGTTCACTGACAAAAAAACCCAAAGACGATAAAAATTATAGGAGGGAAAAGATTACCTGAAATGTAAATTTTTCTTATATATTTTTATTATTTAGTATATAATATCCTTGGAATATATTATGTATATTATATGGATCATAATTACTAGTGTAATAAAAAGTGATATGTATGCTAATTGATGTTGACAATATATAGGATATTAGTTATACTGTTTGTGAAATTACTTTCAGTCACATCATGTTGTTCCATGCAGATATGGTTATTATCGTATAGAGTAGAAGTATTTACAGTAAACTTTTTTTTTTAAATTATTGTTCCAATTATGTACCTCAGAGTGAAGACAACTATATTGCATATTATATCAAATGTCTATATTTAATCAACTATGTAAACTGAGTTTTTATACCTAATGAAGCAATTACCACTCACAAGGGTCGCAGTGGCATTTCATATAAAGGGAATGAAATCGATGTGCTATATTATGTTCTGAAACTACGTAATTTTGGAAAATAGTGGTGGAAGAAATTGTTTTTTTAAGTGTCCAGAACAATGGGAAAGTCTGTAACATATTGTCTGTAGAAGGTAATGTATCTACTGATGCTGAAAGCTGGAACCATATATGACTACTGCAATTATTAATTTCCATTTTGAGATTTCCCATACTTACTCAGTAACATTCTGAGAGAACTTATACCTACCATAAATACAAGATTTTACTAATATTTCAGTGTACTTGGAATGTACAATTTTCAGTTTTATCATATTTTTTTTTAGTTTGTTTACTTTTTAAGTAAATATATTATTTAAATTAGTTATTTCTCTTTAAAAATTAAATATTCATAAAAATAAATCTATTGATTTTTTAAAATTGGCAGTGTTTAGTAGATTCAGTGGATAAAGTGGCTTTTAAAATGTTAATTGTTACATTATACACATGTACGAAATCACAATAGGCCTTGAAAATTTAGGTTGCAAGGACTATCAAATTGAGGAAGAGCTTTAAGTTTCTTTGAACCCTGGGTGCAAGTGCAGGAAGCGCAATGCAGTAGCGATCAGCAAATGCTGTCTGTCAGGCAGTAGCTATGTATCCTGTTGAGAATGCGGGTCTTAATGACCAAGCGATATCGGAAAACAAGCCAAAAATGTCGCCTTAATCCCACTGACTAGTGTTAGAAATCGATGGCTCGAAAGTGGTCCCGAAGCCGAGCCATTGTCCTCCTCAGGGGTTATATTACTAGGCATTCGGGGCCTCACCCCAGATGCTTGCAACCCCAGAGGCCCCGTTTCTGGTAGGGAATCACCATCTTCAAGTCTCATCAAATCTTCTGCCATGAACAAACTCTCCTTTAAGGTTACGGGATCGATCAGCGACTTTTTCGAGAACCTGGAGGTGAAAATCAATTTGCTGACCAAGCTATACGTCTATGGGAACGCATTTCACGGGCCAACGTTCCCGGGCCCGGATGGTTCTTCTTTGCCCTGGTGTTAATGGGCGTTACAGAGGGTCGAAAAGATCCTCCTATGTTTCCATGCCGCCAATTTAGAGGCCACAACGCACCTAGGGACTTGGCCTTACGTTTTCTTCCCACTTCCGATGGGACCGATGTAAGTGATATGGACGAGCCATTGGACGCCCCTCCATCGCTCTCAATCACCAAGGCCAAAAACCAGGCGGTATACAGGCGCATTGGGGCGCTTAAAGCGCCCACGCTTATTTTGTGTCGGGCACCGCTGTATCACCCGACACGGCTCCTTCCTTCTCACTTTGCCGCTTAGATGTTGTGGGGCCCGCAGTTGACGCTTGTGCATCCCCGCGATGCAGTGGATTGCCCACCCCTCCCCCCAGATACGATAGGGCTGCTACAGAGCCTATTAAGGTTGCTGGGGGAGGACGCCCGCTTGCCAATGAATCGGCGGGACCACCTTGGGGAATAGATTTTTTGTCGCACTGCATTTTTGGTATCCTCTTTTTATACAGAGTGTGGTCACTGAACCCCTAACCCCCCAAAGGCTTGGGACTGGGCTCCCCCCCCCCAGCCATTCATCCCATCGGCACCTTAGATCTTAGGATTAGGGTTATTTTTGAAGAGGTTTTCTTCCTCGCGGCCCTGCGAGGGGCCCCGATCCCTAGTGGGCTTACGGGTTATCCGGCATTGGTGAGCTTGGCACATCGCCGCGTGTGTTGCATCCTGTGTACGCTCTAATCATAGAGCGATACGGTTCGTCTCTTAGGGTATTGAGCCCCGTACGTTTCTGGTCCTGATGGAACCACGGATATGCCTATACCCGGCAGTATTGGTCCGCGGCGGTTTCCCGCAACCACCCATATCTGGGTGGCGTTCCCCTATCCGCCACCTGGGGACGCGTCTGATCGGGGTATTGGCAACTCCGCACGGGAATGTTAGGAATCAGTGTTATCATGCCTAGCGTGGTAAGTATGACCACTTAAAAAAATGAACGAGCCTTACAGTAGTCACATATGATGTCTAACATGTGATATCTCATCAATAAGTTGTATTTCGTAAAAAGTCAAAGTAATATCGACAGTGAGAGAGACCCTATCTACGCTCCAGGGAGCAAGTAAGAGAAGGATCGCGGGCTTAGTGACAACGTATCGAGTCAGATAGTTTTTTGTAACTAATCTGACGATTAATATATAGTAGATAGTTTTTTGTAATTAATCGTCAGATTAATTACAAAAAACTATCTGAAATATCAGAATTAGTCGATGGCCTCCCAATTGGCATGCGTAGGGCTTCACGGAACTCACATTGGTGCGAAAATACGTCCAGTCGCTCATTGTCGGAATAAATACCCGCCTTACCTGAGTAACTTACTTACCATTTCGCAATGTAATTTTTACTCTTTATTTACAGTGCCATAGAATACAATAATACACAATAGAATGGCTGTCAACCTTATTTTATACGAGGATAGGCGTCGCCGGGAGCACGCATACAAGCTATTACGTCGTATTATCAGTTAATCCCTACTATAAACCCGATTCGCTGTGTTGACAGACGGATTTTAATACATATTTATTTGTAAATAGCGTATAATTTGGCATTTTCTTAATAATTTGCATGCGAAATTTGGAAACGATTGTAACGTCAAAACACATCTCGCGTTGACATTTATACGTGTGGATTGACGTGTTATTGGCATTTTAGTGGGTACACGGGCTCCGCCCACTCCCCCGTTCTATTATGTATGTATTATAGTATTCTATGGACAGCCCTTAGTAACCACGGAAAGTCCGCCGTGACGTAAGAAAGGGAAAAGATGCAAAGTAAAACGGACACTCACGCGCGGCAATAGTTTTATTTAACTTGCTTGCGCGATTTATCTAATTAATAATAATTTATAATAATGTAGGCTATCAAATCGTCTGCAAGCAATTAACATCAAAGGAGCGCAACTTGTGTACGTAGTACTATTGTTTATTCTGTGATTTAGGTGGAGAACGTTAGCGCTTATAGTTAGTAGTAGTATTGATAATAGAGTTATCAAGTCGATTACGATACAGACTTATTTAGCCAATCACGAATTAACTTTTTAATACCAAAAGAAGCACATAATTATATATTAAGAAGGGTACATGTCTCCGACTACCCATATGCATTGTAACTGTGGCATAAGCAACAGTCTGTTTGTTTAGATATTCTCTTTTAGAATTGTTAAAACTTTTGTTTAAAATTCTAAAATTAAGATTCATTTATCGATTTCTTTTCAGATTCCATTGTCCTTTTTTATTGTTAAGGTGATACACAATTGTTATCTTCATCAGCTTGCAAACGTCACTGTTGGACATGGATATGGAGATCTCTCGTTGAACGGAGAATTTGCCGTAATCGGCATGCTAGCAGTTGATCGCAGCCTACACGCAAACGATCGCATTATCAGACTTATCGCACCTTACCCCGTTGGACGTTGTTCCCCGTTACCGGTCTAAGATATATTTTACGCCTGGCGTAAACTAGATGGTTTTATCCCCATCTATCAGAAGTCATATGATCTTTCCGACGTTTAGACATACAATTTTGAAATGAAACCACATCGTCTTGTTGTGCCAATCTTTATTATTTGCAACTAGTATAAAGATAGTAGATATTAATGATAAATTATATAATTATATAAGTGTCACCAACTATAAGTTTTTGTTCCAGATTTATTTACTTGCTGCTCCGCCTAGTAAGACAGTAACTACTTTGTTTCGTATACATTTGAATTTATTAAATGGACCACTTTTAGCATTCCTTTTTCCAGAAACAGCTTCAAGAACGGTATGTATTAATTTAAATTTAATCTACGCAATTATTAACATTCGTTATTACTAAGTCCGCTTTTAGATTTTTGCAGAAGCTGCATTGTACTGGATTCAACACGGAATGATGTTTGTGATACCATATTATTTATTGAGAATTGGAGGTACCTATATTTGATTGGAAAGCTTGTACGTGCCGATTGTGACATGACTAATCATTTGATGTTGGCAGTTGTACAAAAATGCGTCGATCGATTGTGCTCTGCTTAGAATATGCGAGAATTTAAGTAGAGCATTCTTATTTCAATTCGAAATATGTTTAAAATGAAATTAGAAGCACATTATATTGTAATTGTAATCCCCAATAAAGTTACAATCGGCACGGATGTAAATTAATTACTTTATAATTTTATTGCGTGTAACTCATACAGCAAATCTGTTCTAGGTGTTTATAACGTAGAACCGTTTTGGGACTTCAATTGGGCTATATTCAGTTACAGTCTGAATCTACTATATCATTTTATTGTGTTGCAAATTATTGCCATCGTAGGTATCCTCGTAACAGCGCTCATTCATAATAATTAATCATATTAAGTACACTCATAATTATAAAATACTTCGTCTTATTTATTTGTACATTATTTTTTACAGCCCGCACAAGTTAATTTGAATCATATGCTATGCCCTGCTATTTTGGATCCATTCGACGGCCCATGGTACCGAATAGCGGCAGTATTACATCAAGCTATACTTTGCCCCTTACTATGTAAACTATTTTGCTTATTTGCTGACTTTTTTCTGACGAAATTTCCACCTACAAAAGTAAAGCCCCAAATGAGGGACCACTTGCATGACACAAAGCCAAAATATTTAAAAGACTAGCAAAACAATGGTACATAGTACAATTATTTATTCTGTGAGAATGGTGTAGAAAAATTGTGCATTATAGCATTTGTTTCGCCTAAACTAATGTAGCTGTCGTTGAGGTTAATAAATTATATATTATTGCCTATTGTAGGAAAATAATAATTTTCGTCACGTCCATTTAAGAGGTTCTTAATGTAGTTATGGTTGTAACAACCTAATTATGGGTAGAAACAAACTAGACTCACGTACCCAGTGAATAAAACGCATTAATAGGTAAAGAAGAAATTCATACTTTAACTTTTTAAGTTAATACTTAGCCATTACGTAATACGCATTGCGTTTATATTCATTTCGTGCATGGGACCAGTCTGTTACTAACTTAATAGCAGTTAAGCTACAAAATAATAATTATGAGTTAGGTTAAGTAAATATTTCCGGGGACCGATCGAGTTCTTGACATTTTAAATAAAGCTGCCATTTTTTCGAAGCAAACGACAAAATTGATCTGATATTAACTGTGATCAAGATATAATTATGGTGTTTTCATTTTGTTAGAATTTAATATTATTGCAATTTTGCGAAAATACGTAATAATAAAATATAAAAATAAGGGCAAGTCCGCAATAAAAAATTGCATCCTTTTAATATTAAAAATATAGCATATTTACCTAATAACGTGATAAAAAAGGGTCATTTCGCTTACATTTTATATATAGCATGTACCTAACATACTTAAATAATAAGAAACTGGAGACGTTTAGATCTTATTGTTGATTCTTGTAAAACTTAAGGCGCTAATACCTAACTAATTCGTAGGTATTTTTAAATTATTTGTAATAACTCAAGGTTACTAAAATATTTACATGTGATACTGACAATGCCTGTAATGAAGTTCTAAAACTTCAGATTGTTTAAACATCTGTTGTGCCTAATGAATAAAATAGTATGAATAAACAGTAATTAAATAAATACTTACACATTGTATTAGTAGGTACGCAGTATTATGCACATATGTATTTTTAAATTAGGGTTGATAAAACTTAATTCAATACCAAAATATAATACTTTTAAGTAGTCCTAAAGAAACCAAAGAACAAATTATTTATTTCTGTAAAATAAGGAGGAAAATTGTATAATACATTGTAAGGTTACATCGCAACATCTAAAATCTCAAAATGTATAATTGCCGACATAAGTCGTGAGCACACTTTTTATTGGTCGATACTACTTTGAACACGCTGACGTTCAACGTGATTGGTTCGTCGGTCGATTCTCGTCGTCTATTGGTTTCGAACGTATCATTCGGCTTCCGTACACTTCAGAGCAATAATTTTAATGATAACTTTTTTAATTAGTTTATTTTCGTTAATTGTTTTTGTTACCTCGTTGTTAATTGTTGTTTGTGTATTCCTTGTTATTAATTGTTTTTGTTATTTCTTGTTTTTAATTATTTTTGTTGTTATAATTTGAGTGTTCAGATTTTGGTGTAAATATGCAAAGGAGGAAATTGCGGTGTTAAATAGACAATCCCGACAAATGGTCTATTCAGTGTTTAGTTACACGAAAAAATTAGGTACTACGAAAAACATCATAGACGTATCTAAACAGACTGCTGAGGCGACTAATGTCTCGGTAGCTACTGTACGGCGCACCGCAACACCAGATTTTATGGAAGGCATATCACCTCTTCATTCTTCTTAATAAAATAATCAATTCTAACTACCAGGTATACATTAAATACTTTATAGTAGATAATAAAATAACGGACACGAATATCTGCAACATTACTGCATCAAAGTAAAAGTTGATGTGTTCGAGTAAACATTTTCATAAAAGTCGGCGAAAAAATTCAATTACGAATTGAAATAATAAAGGTACCCAATAATTTTGCCCGACAGTGTACCTACCTCCCACCACAGTTTATCTGTGCTCACGACTCGTGTCGGCAACTATAAATAGTTTGAGCTGCTAAATGGGGCCGCACATTTTTGGTAAATAATCTAATTCAATTAACAAATAATGTGCTTTTAAATTCATTTCTCATACATAGAATATTTACATACTTATATGTGACACTAATATTTCAACCCTACAAATTAGAAAATTAAAACTAGAATGCGCATATTTAAACTGCCATCTTGCTTCGCATTTTGCATTAAATACAAGTGCGTAAAAATCAACGAAAATATATTTCATAGATATTTTTATTGTTGTTAATTTTGTCATTTGAACGTATTTTAACGATTTTTTCTTAAAAGAAATAAAATAGTAAACTTGAAATGACGAAAATGAATGAGAAGTTATGTAATTTAAAAAATGAACTATTACTTAGCTTTGAAGTAAGAGATTTTTTTAGCCGTTGAATCACTTGAGTACTTATTTATATTACTATGACTTATTATAGACTTGTTTATTTGTAACCCGTATTAGAGTCCACAGGCTCTACGACAAACCATGCGATTTCATTCTTGGATTCTTTATTGTTGCTTCATCTATGAGTTCATGTAGAAATTAATAAATCGAGATAGAAAATATATAACAACATTTATTGATCGGTAAAGCAATTAAACGTGTTGTAAAAGGAATCACATTCCGTAACGTCATAAATACAAAAATGGAATTAGTTAAATGTTACGTTCAGGAACTTTACCAAGAAGTATTTATGTTTATTATCAACATCCTCCCTTAAGCTAATGAACCTCATTTTGAAAGGACAATAAGCCAGTTTTGAGCATGGTTTTGCTTTGGTAAGGGCATCAGCCATCACATCCGTCTATATATACTGAACATCGATGAACCGTTAAACAATTATTAAAATGAATGAAAAGTAAACATAAGTTTACTATTTAAACAGTTCATGTGTCTCAACTTCGCCGAATATAATGTGCACGCTCCCTTAGAATAGCGTCTTAAGACGCGCTTACACGAGGGCAATAATTTCTCGGCGACACGAATGGACCGATCTGCAATTATTAGAGCAATTAATGGCGCAATGGACCAAATTGCGGCAATTATTTCGGCGATTTTGCTTCTAATTGCTCCAGATATTGCATATCGCTGAATGTTGCAGATACGAATTGATGAATATCCAATGGGCTTGGAAATTCCTAGCAATTTTTGTATATATCTCATTCGGCCTTGTTTCTTTTGCGGCTTGCCGTCTTGCTTCCGCGGGGAGAGCGAGAGGTCGGGTGGAAGTAGGATAGCGCGCGAAAAGGCGTCGTCAGTCCAGTCCAACGCGTCAGCCTCTGTTTGTTGCGTAGACAGAGAAACCTATAGACTAATGATCGGCGTGGCCTCGAGTGAGAAAGAACGATAACGAATTTTTAGGTTATAGAATAATCTTTATGACTTTTAAACACATTTAAATAAAATTTTTAATTGTTCTAAGAACTGAACTGAACAAGATTCACCAATCCTAAGCTCACAAAACACTTTTTTTCTCACTTAAACCAACTTGTAAACTCCTTAAATCGCTACGCTGTCAAAGTTGTTTAGAAACTGTAGAGTTTGCTAAACAAAAAAACCGGCACGGAGAAAGGGACAAACAATCACACCGCTCTATCTCATTTCTATGCAAGACGTATGCATAAATCTATCTTTTTCGTGTGCGCATGCGAAAGAAGGCGTCAATTTGTCTATAGGTTTCTCTGTCTACGGTTTGTTGTGACTGCATTTTAAAATGGCGTCGTCTTTGTCGTGGAATAATGAAAAGATTATTAACTTTATTGATGCAGTTCGCTTGCATCCTTGTTTGTGGGATAACAAAAGTCCTGATTTTAAGGATCGTTTGCTAAAAAAAGATGAATGGACTGCTATTGGGCTGCAGTTTGAAATATCTCATGACGAAGCAGTAACAAAATTTAAAAATTTACGCACATAACAATATGTCATCTAATTCTTTACACAATGAAAATTTCGGCCTCTGCAAAAAACGATCGCACCCAGATACGCCTACTCCTTTTCTTTCTTTTTTATTTTTGATTAATAATAAAAAAAACGCCATAAGCCGCCGCAGCAAGAACAATGACGTCCATAGCGAGCGAATACTGAAATGCTCGTGTAGGACAGTATTGCCTAGTTGATGAAGTTGCGCCATATCGCTCAATATTGTATTGCGCAGTATTGATGCTTGTTGCCGTTGCCGTAAATTGCTTGAAGTGGTCGTGACGTGTTAGTTGACGAGTATTGACTGGAATTGAGCAATTTTAGTTGCCCGTATAAGCCCACCTTTACTTTTGTAACATAAAACTGTCACTTGGTTTTATCATTTCTCCAGCCTAGCATAGACAATACGTGTATATATACGTGTATATGTATTAGCATTGTCTTGCGCCTTAGCTAAGCAACTCGGATAAAGCCAGAAGCTACACTTAAAATACTCAACATTATTTTTAACTTGAAATTATGGAGATTAAACCGAAATTAAAGACCAATGCATTTCACTTATCGACAGCCTAAATTCCAAACAGCTTTTAATGTATTATTTGCGTTGGCGGTGACGATAGTGCAAATATAGTTGTGTAGGTTCCATTCGGTTACAACATTTCTCATCATATGTAATCTATTTTCAACCTTATGGCTTTCTTCGTAATTTATGCAATCCATAATAATCGTCATTGTAAAGCGTCTGCAAGAAGTTGGATTATATTGTTCTTTTTTTTTATTGGAAATGGTTGGCATAAGTAAGTTTAACTCTGACGACCACCATCTATGGAGGATTCAGTATGAAAAATTTCATTGAGCATTTTGCACATATTTCATTACTATTGTCGACATAAATACATAACGACATAAGTTTAAGTAAAAACACTAAAATATAAATTTATCGATATCGATACTTTTAGTAATCACACATCATTAGTTGACTAGTTATTAGTTATAAAAGATTAACGAATGATCTTTACATTCTTCAGGCTCTAAAGTTTAAAGCTACGATTGGCCTTGCACAAATAAAATACTTACACCAGTATCATCGTAAATTGCAGATTCAGACTATTCCATGAAGTTATATTCTGTCTTAGCAGGTTCATTAGTAATAGATGAACTAGTAGACGGAACGGGCGAACTGGTTCTTGTTGTCATTCGTTTAGGTTCTGAAGAACTTAGTGTAATATCATCCACTTCACTTGACGACCCGTTTTTATTTTTAAGTTGGAGAAAAGCAGTAGTTTCTCTCGAACCCACGCAGAGCGTGAACAACGGCTAGGTGCTAACCGTGAGCGTAATGCACTAAGTTTGGAACAACGTGTGTGAAGTGTGGAACAACGAGAAATGCTTTTAGCTAACGACCGGGATCATCATTCTTTGTCTCGCGCATCCGAAACGGTTACACAGAGGGATCAGAGGTTGAGTCTTCAGAATATCCGCTCTGAGACCGCTCGATCACGTGAGAGCAGTCAGGAGCGTGAGATACGACTTGCGCGTGACCGAGAACGTGGGCAAAGCCAAGGGTACAGCTATAGTTTATAAAGAATTTTTTAAAGTGGTTTGCAATATTATTGTTAATTCGGTGTACCCTTGGGGATTCAATGCACCGGGCATTCCACATCGGATCGGTGAAATATACGAGATGAAAAGTTTTTTGTTGTATAGGTGTTAAGTCTAGAAACACCTGATGCAGAACCGCAACAGACCAGCTAAAGTATAAGAGATATAAAAATGGTGTCAAAGCAAAAAATATTCTACGTGAAGAGTTTTTTTCTGCTGTGAGAATAAATTTGAAGATCTGGAACACCTTGTTGTTTGTTGTGGAACTCCAAAGCCCAGCGACATCAGAACATATGTAGGAATGACGTCTTACCAAAAGTTGTTTAGTCTGATGGGCATTTCGTGTTGACTTACAAAAATGAAAGATCTGGAACGTCTCGAATCGTCTCGCGCATCACGTTGTTTTCCCGTCCCCGGGCTCTTAGAATTCGACATCAGACGTTTTAGATCTTCGATTTTGATGACCCCGTTGTCGCTGGCATAAGCAACATCATCCGCGTACGAAGTCGCGGGCAGCAGCTAGTAAAATAATATAATAAAATAACGAAATGCATTTGAGTTTTATAGTAATTTGAAGGACGAACGGGCCAATATTATACCGTGGTAATATCTCGTTTACTTACATAATCTACAAACAGCAGAAAATTTTCATCGGGTTATCGACTAAGGGCTGCTCATAAATTTTTTAAAACTAAAATTATGAAAGTAAGCTTAGCAACACAAAATTTTAGTAAGAGTGTATCAGATGCACTTACATTTTGCAAAGAAAAACTTAATTTACGTCAGTTTCAAGAAGTCACACCCACAACACAGTTTCTGGATATGATGAATGACCTTTTTGATCATCTAGACTCGCACGGACATGGATTTGATTTAAGACGAGCAGTCAATGCAGACATGCTGCGAATGTTTTATTTAAAATAAAGACAGCAAGAGACGCTATTCTAAATTTGTCCGCAGACATAATTGTAAGAAAAATAAAACAGGAAGTTCGACTCGTTAAATCACCTCGATATACCGTATTCTTAGAATTCTGTGTGTGTACCTATATAAAGTGCCATTGCTCTCATACAAGGCTTGGCCCTGAACTCAGAGTGCGCCTTAAAATATCTTCCTCTACATAAAATAAGCCAGGACCACCCGAAACACCTGTTTGGAAGTATGAGATGCCACGGTGGATCAAACTAAAATCCTAGTGCTTGGGTATATTTGAAAACATATACAAGAAGCTCCATAACTATGCACAAATAAAAATATTGGTAGTGGCAATTGCAGCGCTTTTGGTTAAATTTCAATTTTGCAATGCAGTTCTGCAGTTAACCGCATCAATATTACTACTAGATACAAAGACCAAAACAGATCTTGAAACTCAGAGCTTGGATTTTTCAGACCTTGAAAGTCAGTTAACTTATTCTGAATTCTGTGAAAAAGTAATAGAATATATGGTCGGCTACATTCATCGTGCTTTGATAAAGCAAATAAAATATCAAACTTGTATTGGGGCGCTGATTTGTGAGCCAAATCAGAACGCCTTACAATTTCTAAAGGACACTAAAGACAAGTTATTGTACGTATATCCACTACAGTAATAGACATTTGTCGTCGTTGTGAAATTTTTATTAAGAGGGCGATCAAGGAGAGTGGTTCGAAAGTGCTGTCCGATTATTTTATAAGATCGGTATTAAAATCTCTGATTGGGTATAATTTATTCCCGGATATAAATTTTCATCAATTCGAAATAGAATCAACAAATCATTTAATTGAGTTAGCAAGATGCATAATTCAGAAATATGTAGACGCCCGTTTATGATTTTTACAAAGAACAATCAGGACCCTAAAACTTTAATTCGAAAAACATATACCAAATTAATTTATTTTAAAAATCAATAATAGCAGGATGCATGTTCTCCTAATTAATTGATTTTGATTAACATTATTTCAATGATTTTAATTGAGTATTTTTCATAATGTTAAAATCCATTTTATCGATACTGACTATTTTTCCTTTATTAAGAGAGCAATCCTAACGATAGGCATAATTACGCAACTTGACCATCTGCAGCCACGCGTTCTTCCTCGTCCCCCGGCCCGCAGTAGTGAGTCGTGTGCATAGATAAATAGATATGTAGCAAGCTAGTCGTGTGTTTAAAGGAATCTGCCTATGCGCTCTCTAGTGGTTATATTCTCTATGGTCCCGAAGCACCCAAGCCCCTACTATTGGAATGAGGCTCCGCTAGCCTCATATGGATGTACTAACCTCGGCTTGAACCTCTGTCGGAATAAGGGTATGAGCGGTGGACGTATATAGGCTGTATTTTAGAGTATAGTGTGGGCAAACTTTGAAAGCGTTTTTCTCGTAATTGATTGGCTGTTGGGTATTTTATCATGACAATGATACATCTTGGAACATAATTTTAATCCACATTATTTACAATATGTTGCAATGTAACTTTAATGTTTAGCTATACTAATAGAAACATATAGAATTTCAATAAATAGTTTTAAGTGCCGCTCACCAAAGTGATAAATATCAAGTTTTTTTTTAAAATGAATGCCTGCATACATAACCGTGCCTTTTATTTGTTTAAATTGTATTTCAACATGGTAAAATTATAATTATATAGTTTTAATTATATATATATATATATATATATATATATATATATATATATATATATATATATATATATATATATATATATATATATATATATATATATATATATATATATATATATATATATATATATATATATATATATATATATATATATATATATAATTAATTGCTGTCCGTTAGTCTCGCTAAAACTCAAAAACTGCTCGACCGATTTTGATGAATTTTTTTTGTGTGTGTGAAGAGGTTCCTAGATGGTTTAGATTCACATTTGAACCCGGTAGGTGGCGCTCTTGTCGGGATCCAGATATCAACCGTGTGAAGCCCGCTCGGATCGCTAGTTTTTCATAAAAGATAATGCTTTTAAAACATCCTTATTAAAAAAATGTAGTGATGTTCGGAACAGCGAATGAGCCAAAATAAAAAACAGTATTGAGTAACCAGACATAAGTACTAACTTTGCATGTATAGAGACTTACATTAAGGCTTTAAGAAGCCTGATTACCTTGACGAAACTAAGACCGCAGAGTATTTAGCCGACGTCAACACTATCTATACTCCACCAAATCGAAGAAATACCTTTTGACTCTTATTAGTTTGTGCTTTTGACGTTTCACCCTAATCATTCCCCAACATTAAGCTACTTTGTGCTCCGTACTAGAGGCGACACTGCGTTCAGTTACACTATCCCATTCAACTGCAGCGATGTCGCCGCACTTTAATTAATCATTAGCTCATTAGCTAGGCGCTCGTATAGTTGACACGTGTTGTGTTGATTTAAAAAAAAATGTCTTGATAAAATATTCCGTGGTATGTTCTTAGATATTGCACAAATAATTCAAGAAATGTCAGTAAAATCAAAGAATTACTTTTCATCGGTAAGATTTAGACAAAATTTAAAAAACGTTATAGATTAATTATTAAACAAATTATTCCTTTGGTGCAACTTTTTTTTAATTAACTGGCTCTACGGCTCTGGGTTCTAGCCCTTCTGAGCCTATTATTTCTTTCGGAATTTTCATTTTTATATTTTTTTTCTTTATAATATGCTGATGCGTCACGTTGCGAAGCCCTTGGGAGATTTTGACGACAGCTCAACCCAGCGGACAGTTGATGACGACAGCCACTCAAGTTCATAAGGCACCCAAGCGATCAAAATAACTTGAACTTTATATCGACATCAAAGCACTTGTTTTGTAGTTTTCTCTAACACGCGCGGACACTTAATTCACATAATCGCATCATAAATCGAATCAAAATCCACTTCAAACCATTATTCAAGCGACAAAACAGGAGCGACAATCCGTCTACGGCCAAGTTCCCGCCAAAACCTCTTTGGTGCAACTTTGTGTCATGAAATATAGATCACGAAATTTATTTGTTCAGATGCTACATCTGTGATTATATTACGCATACCTAATTTTTTTTGTAATTGAGTCCGTGCTGCCAAACGGCTTTGGGGAACCTATAAAAATATATTTCATTTGCTTCGATTCCTTTCATTTTATACAGTTATTTTTAATATATTCATATAAAAATATAATTCAAATGCAATTGTGACAATATTATCTATTGTATTAATTTACTTTATATCATGTAAAAAAATTTAGAAATTATCGATAGTGTAACTCGTTTTAATAAATTAATTAACATTATATTTATGTAATCTCCATAAATGTTGTGGGTAGTCTTAAAATATTATATATTAGGAAACCGCCCTTATTAATAAAACAGTTGTTATCTGAACTCTGTTGTTTCATTGTCACTACATGGTGGCAGCGGTTAAAATACCTAAATAGTTTTGGATTTTACGTTTGAATAACGTTAATTTGTATTCTAAATTAAGTGTAAAGGATGGAGCATGCAAGACCGCCAACCGAATTGAGTTTAGATGGCAGCCCCGTCGGCCGGGCTGACGCACGGAAGCGGTGGAAGGCACAATTCAATCTTTTTCTTAAAGCATCGGGGGTGCACAAAGAAGAGGGAAGCATACAGGCGAGTTTGCTCATTAATCTGATTGGATCAGATGGATTTGATGTTTATGAGACTTTTACATTCGATTCAGAAGAGCAGAGCAGCAGCAAAAAAAATAAAAACTAAAAAACCAGAGACAACAATGCATACTTAGCCGTTATCAGCAAAATCGTAAATATTACACATTTATTACAAAAAATAAAACAATTGAGATTAACGTTATAAAATTATAAGAAATATAACCACTAGAGAGCGCATAGGCAGATTCCTTTAAACACACGACTAGCTTGCTACATATCTATTTATCTATGCACACGACTCACTACTGCGGGCCGGGGGACGAGGAAGAACGCGTGGCTGCAGATGGTCAAGTTGCGTAATTATGCCTATCGTTAGGATTGCTCTCTTAATAAAGGAAAAATAGTCAGTATCGATAAAATGGATTTTAACATTATGAAAAATACTCAATTAAAATCATTGAAATAATGTTAATCAAAATCAATTAATTAGGAGAACATGCATCCTGCTATTATTGATTTTTAAAATAAATTAATTTGGTATATGTTTTTCGAATTAAAGTTTTAGGGTCCTGATTGTTCTTTGTAAAAATCATAAACGGGCGTCTACATATTTCTGAATTATGCATCTTGCTAACTCAATTAAATGATTTGTTGATTCTATTTCGAATTGATGAAAATTAATATCCGGGAATAAATTATACCCAATCAGAGATTTTAATACCGATCTTATAAAATAATCGGACAGCACTTTCGAACCACTCTCCTTGATCGCCCTCTTAATAAAAATTTCACAACGACGACAAATGTCTATTACTGTAGTGGATATACGTACAATAACTTGTCTTTAGTGTCCTTTAGAAATTGTAAGGCGTTCTGATTTGGCTCACAAATCAGCGCCCCAATACAAGTTTGATATTTTATTTGCTTTATCAAAGCACGATGAATGTAGCCGACCATATATTCTATTACTTTTTCACAGAATTCAGAATAAGTTAACTGACTTTCAAGGTCTGAAAAATCCAAGCTCTGAGTTTCAAGATCTGTTTTGGTCTTTGTATCTAGTAGTAATATTGATGCGGTTAACTGCAGAACTGCATTGCAAAATTGAAATTTAACCAAAAGCGCTGCAATTGCCACTACCAATATTTTTATTTGTGCATAGTTATGGAGCTTCTTGTATATGTTTTCAAATATACCCAAGCACTAGGATTTTAGTTTGATCCACCGTGGCATCTCATACTTCCAAACAGGTGTTTCGGGTGGTCCTGGCTTATTTTATGTAGAGGAAGATATTTTAAGGCGCACTCTGAGTTCAGGGCCAAGCCTTGTATGAGAGCAATGGCACTTTATATAGGTACACACACAGAATTCTAAGAATACGGTATATCGAGGTGATTTAACGAGTCGAACTTCCTGTTTTATTTTTCTTACAATTATGTCTGCGGACAAATTTAGAATAGCGTCTCTTGCTGTCTTTATTTTAAATAAAACATTCGCAGCATGTCTGCATTGACTGCTCGTCTTAAATCAAATCCATGTCCGTGCGAGTCTAGATGATCAAAAAGGTCATTCATCATATCCAGAAACTGTGTTGTGGGTGTGACTTCTTGAAACTGACGTAAATTAAGTTTTTCTTTGCAAAATGTAAGTGCATCTGATACACTCTTACTAAAATTTTGTGTTGCTAAGCTTACTTTCATAATTTTAGTTTTAAAAAATTTATGAGCAGCCCTTAGTCGATAACCCGATGAAAATTTTCTGCTGTTTGTAGATTATGTAAGTAAACGAGATATTACCACGGTATAATATTGGCCCGTTCGTCCTTCAAATTACTATAAAACTCAAATGCATTTCGTTATTTTATTATATTATTTTACTAGCTGCTGCCCGCGACTTCGTACGCGGATGATGTTGCTTATGCCAGCGACAACGGGGTCATCAAAATCGAAGATCTAAAACGTCTGATGTCGAATTCTAAGAGCCCGGGGACGGGAAAACAACGTGATGCGCGAGACGATTCGAGACGTTCCAGATCTTTCATTTTTGTAAGTCAACACGAAATGCCCATCAGACTAAACAACTTTTGGTAAGACGTCATTCCTACATATGTTCTGATGTCGCTGGGCTTTGGAGTTCCACAACAAACAACAAGGTGTTCCAGATCTTCAAATTTATTCTCACAGCAGAAAAAAACTCTTCACGTAGAATATTTTTTGCTTTGACACCATTTTTATATCTCTTATACTTTAGCTGGTCTGTTGCGGTTCTGCATCAGGTGTTTCTAGACTTAACACCTATACAACAAAAAACTTTTCATCTCGTATATTTCACCGATCCGATGTGGAATGCCCGGTGCATTGAATCCCCAAGGGTACACCGAATTAACAATAATATTGCAAACCACTTTAAAAAATTCTTTATAAACTATAGCTGTACCCTTGGCTTTGCCCACGTTCTCGGTCACGCGCAAGTCGTATCTCACGCTCCTGACTGCTCTCACGTGATCGAGCGGTCTCAGAGCGGATATTCTGAAGACTCAACCTCTGATCCCTCTGTGTAACCGTTTCGGATGCGCGAGACAAAGAATGATGATCCCGGTCGTTAGCTAAAAGCATTTCTCGTTGTTCCACACTTCACACACGTTGTTCCAAACTTAGTGCATTACGCTCACGGTTAGCACCTAGCCGTTGTTCACGCTCTGCGTGGGTTCGAGAGAAACTACTGCTTTTCTCCAACTTAAAAATAAAAACGGGTCGTCAAGTGAAGTGGATGATATTACACTAAGTTCTTCAGAACCTAAACGAATGACAACAAGAACCAGTTCGCCCGTTCCGTCTACTAGTTCATCTATTACTAATGAACCTGCTAAGACAGAATATAACTTCATGGAATAGTCTGAATCTGCAATTTACGATGATACTGGTGTAAGTATTTTATTTGTGCAAGGCCAATCGTAGCTTTAAACTTTAGAGCCTGAAGAATGTAAAGATCATTCGTTAATCTTTTATAACTAATAACTAGTCAACTAATGATGTGTGATTACTAAAAGTATCGATATCGATAAATTTATATTTTAGTGTTTTTACTTATTGCAATGTCTGGTATCCCATATCTAGCAAAATTTTCTCTCAGTACGTTTATGACGCTTTTAGAAGTAGTTTCATGTAACAATGCTACTTCCGTAAAACATGAATAATAGTCCACAATAATCAGATATGATTTTTTACCATACTGAAATATGTCCGTCCCGATTTTACTCCATGGTAAATTTGGAATAGAAACAGCAATCATCGGTTCCTTACTCGAGTTATTTGAATTCTCTCGACACACTACACACCTATTTACATATCTCTCTATATCATAAGAAATCCCTGGCCAGAATAGCACTTCACGTGCGCGCCTTTTACAGCGGTCTATCCCTAAATGTCCATCATGTATAATTTTTAACATTTCGGTTCTTAAGGAACTGGAAATTAATATGTTTGTTTTTAAATATAACGCCATCTACACAAAATAAATCTCCTCTCATAGACCAATAATATTTTAAATTATCTTCAATATCTCGTTTATATTCCGGCCAACCCTGACTTATATATCTCATTAAAAGTTTTAAGTTATTATCTTTCAAAGTCTCATTTTTAATTACACTTAATTTTTTATGTGAAACGGGCATGTTAGAAACTATCATATGTACTTGACATAATACATTATCACTCACTTTATCATTATATAGTTCTGGAATAGGAGCACGTGATAATGTGTCGGCCAAGTACATATATTTTCCAGGCTTATATGTAACTATCAAATCATAACATTGTAATCGCAAAATCGTTCGCTGTAAGCGTGCTGGTATCGAATCTAAGGGCTTTTTAAAAATGCTTTCTAACGGTTTATGATCTGTTTCAATTAAAACATCACTTTTACCGTAAATATATTGGTGGAACTTTTCACACGCAAAGAGAATAGCTAGCATTTCTTTTTCTATCTGCGCATATCCTGTCTGTGTGTCGGTGAGTGTACGTGAAGTATATTCAATAGGTCGGCCGCCCTGCAACAGCACGGCTCCTAGCGCTACACTGCTCGCGTCCACCGAAACTACAGCCGGTTGCGATACGTCATATAAAGCCAACACGGGTGATTTGCTTATTAAATCTTTTAATAAATCAAACGCATTCTGTTGTTCACTCTCCCAACACCATCCTGTGTCCTTTTTCAATAATCGAGTAAGCGGATAAATACGCTTAGAATACTTAGGTATAAACTTAGATAAATAATTTACGGCTCCTAAAAATCGTTCTAATGATTTTCGTTCTTTTGGAGTTGGCATATTTTTTATTGCTTTTACTTTTTCTAAATCCGTCCATAAAACGAAATGGTTTCATCCCGTTTTTGTTAAATATATGACCCAAGTAAGTCACTTCCTCAACGCATATACGACATTTATCTTTATTAAATTTTAAATTAATTTCACGAGCCCTATTTAATAATGCATTTAAACGCCTATCATGTTCATCTTTATTTCGTCCCCAGCATATTATATCGTCTATAAAAGAATCTACTCCATCTAAATCCTCTATTAATTGCTTAATCTTAGCATGAAACACCTCTGAAGCGCAGTTTAACCCATAGGGTAATCTTAAATACTGATAGCGCCCAAACGGTGTACTAAAGGTGCATAAGTCTGAAGTCTGATCATCAAGTTTTGTTGCCCAAAAACCTGAATTTGCGTCTAATACTGAAAAAAAACTAGCTCCGTGAATTTTAGTGGCAAGTTCCTTGATGGTTGGCAGTTGGAAATGTGCACGCTGTATAGCATTATTAAGAGGTCTCGGGTCTAAGCAAATTCGCAATGTTCCGTTCTTTTTTGCTGCAATTACTATTGAATTAACCCATTGTGTTGGGTGAGTGACCTTCCTAATGACTCCTAAGTCAGTCATCCTGTTTAATTCTTCTA
Organism: Parnassius smintheus behrii; assembly: GCA_036936625.1. Classification (NCBI taxonomy): domain Eukaryota; kingdom Metazoa; phylum Arthropoda; class Insecta; order Lepidoptera; family Papilionidae; genus Parnassius; species Parnassius smintheus. Next base: position 30,980,558 of record JAUPFT010000005.1, on the reverse strand, counting down.
ATAATTTATCACGTAATCCTAGAGGTACTTTTCGCGGAGCACAAACTACAGGTTTAACCGATTTATCAATAACTATATGGTACTCACCAGGTAAGCATCCTAAGCCTTCAAAAAGATCCGAATTTTCTACCAAATTAATGCCGTAAACCCGTTGAATTAACGCTAGTTCCGAACACGCTTGTCGACCCAGCACACTTTCACAATTAATATTTGCTATTGCAAATTTTAAAACATACATTTTACTTTTATGCCACCATTTAAGATGACAAACTCCTCTTATCGGAATAACATCCCCGCTAAACGACTGTAATTTCATTTTATTATTATTGCATATCATTTCCGTGTCAAACCCCAGAGTTAAAAATCTCTTATAACATAACACATTAATGTCGGCATTAATGGTATCGAGCGGTATCCAGCTTAAAACGTTCAAAGCCACACTCACCTCTTAATACCTCGTACCAGTCATCGCCGCCGATTTTGTTTTGCGTTTTATCCATTAACACAGATACATAAAACGACTCACAATCATCATTATCAGATTTTTCTGTATTCACTTCTATTTCATACATTTTTTAACACTATTTTTACATTTACACATCCTAGCGTAATGGACGTAGTTACTGCACACATAGCATTTCACCGAAATAGCTGGACATGAACCTACATCAGTACACTGAGCACCACAACGCGGACAAGGCGACGTCGCGGTCCCGCCGTGCGCAACTCGCGCGCCGCGCCGGCCGCCGCGCCCGCCGCTGCGTCCGCCACCGCGCCGCTCGCCGCCGCGCATCGCCAGCGCCTCAACGCGCACGGGCCCGCAGCTCGCCGAACTGCCGAAGCTACCTGTTTCCATCACACGCTTGCTGTCTGTTGACATTTCATCAGCTTGACATATTTTAATTGCTTTCTCCAGAGTCAATTCATCTGTCCGTAACAACCGGTCCCTTACAATTGTGCTCCTTATGCCGCACACAATACGGTCGCGAATCAACTCTTGCTCTAAATTTTTAAATTCACAGTTTTTACTGAGTAACTTTAACGCTGTTACATATTGATCAATAGATTCTCCAGTTTCTTGATACCTCGAAAAAAAATTATATCTCAGTAATGTTATATTAGATTGAACACCGAAATACTCGTCAAATTGAAATTTGAAATATTGAAATTTGGATGTTTTTTAATTTCAATAGCCTCGCGTATCATCCTTGGTAGGAATCTGTGTTCTTTTGCGAGAATTTGTGGTTTATCAAATCGAATGTAATGGTGGGGACGATCTTGAACATGTTCGCAGACTGCAGACTTCCCATGTGCGAACATGTTCAAGATCGTCCCCACCATTACATTCGATTTGATAAACCACAAATTCTCGCAAAAGAACACAGATTCCTACCAAGGATGATACGCGAGGCTATTGAAATTAAAAAAACATCCAAATTTCAATAGAGAAGATGGATGGGTGCTGCCACCTGCTTGGGATCCTATAATTAACAAAATTAAACCCAAACCTAAGCATACCACTGCAAGACTTCATGATACTATAAGCTCGTTTTGCGTAAATCGGACCAAAAATTAATATTCAAAAACTGAAGGTAGCCGGACTAACTATGACATTGGGACGTCAAACATCTCAGTCCCCCCCCGTGACCATGGTTGCTGTAAAGCACCCGAAACGTCTGGAATTAAAAATAAGTAAAATTAGTGAAATAAACGCGATAAAATCCGTAAATTTAGTTTTATTCAATGTGTAGTGTTCGCGTAAATTTAAGAAATCATCATGTCTTTCTTGGTAAGATTATTTAAAAATAAATCACTTTTGTTAAAAACTTATTCTTTAAGGGGAAGGTGTTGTGGGTAGTCTTAAAATATTATATATTAGGAAACCGCCATTATTAATAAAACAGTTGTCATCTGAACTCTGTTGTTTCATTGTCACTACAATAAACAGTAATTACATACTGATCATTCTACCTCACTAATCTATGATAAAAAACCGCGCATGCGTGTCACGACTGTTTACCGCGCATGCACAACGACATAGAGTGCCGCACAGTTTTTGTTTGTGATAGCTGTCCTAGTACGTAAGTACATTATACTTCAATGTTCTGCAATAACTTTTTAAAAGCGTACTCACACGTTTTAAAATAATATTGTACGTAAATCCACTGAATTATGAAGTGATCTATATTTCATTACATGTACAGTTATACATCCCTCATTGAAATTCAAATCTTTCAAAGAAAGCATAATAATAAAAAAAAAACACCAGAATCAACTTTTTTTGCTTCACGTTGTTTCAATGATATATCGTTATGTAGTTACTTTTTCGTAGTGTTTGGATGACTTAAATTCATGTTGATGTGATTAATCGCTAAAATATTGAAATAATCAAACCTTTAAATTTTATAAATTATTGTTTTTTTATTTAAATTTTTATTTTTAGAGTTGCATAAATTATATGAATCATGAATAACAAACAAGTCTATTTTTTTTATAATTTCTGTGAATTTCACTGCGGCGAAGTGGCGTTTATTTTTTCTTTTTTTATAGGATAGGGTGACAAACGAGCACACAATCCACCTGATGGTAAGTGATTGCTGTGGCCCATGGACATCTACATCTGTCCTCGATTACGAATCAAAATGCAGATACGTGGTCACCCATGAGGACTAAGATGGAATGCCTCCTTTCCAGTAAAAAGGATCTCAGGTTCTCTACACTCACCATACGAAACACAGCAGCATTAATCTACTATTTCACGCTGGTATTCTGTGAGAGATTGGTCCTCCACGTACCACGTATAAGTTTAGAAGTGGCAGACTTGTACAATGGCAGTATAGTCATTGAGAACCTCACTGGGAACCATTTAAAAGGGAATTGGCTTCCGATACAAAAAATTGACAAGCACGAAATAATTATTTATAGTTCATAAAAAATAGCTTGATCTCTGCGACAGCTGTCAGTAAAATCACGCCTATGAAGTCCTGAATTTCTTAGTAGTACAGACAGGTACTGTCTGTACTACTAAGAAATTCAGGACTTGATTTTACTGACAGCCGTCGCAGAGATCAGGCTATCTTTTATGAACTATAGACATGAATGCAAAGAATAACATTTTTACGAAGTTTCTAAAATATAACATATTGGGGCAATTTTATAGAGATGGGCCGAATAACCGTTTCATATTCGGTATTCGGCAGCTTTACCGAATATTCGTATTCGGCTGAATATTCGGCTAAATCACCGAACATTCGTTAAAGTGGCACTCAAAGAGTCCACTGTATTGAAATGTACGAATTAAGTAACGCCGTGACTTTCATAATTTTACTGTTGTTCTACTTGTATAGCGTTGTTTTGGAGGCGCTGTAGATTTATTTCCAGTTATAGAAAATAAAAAGCTTCATAAAATGTTTTTAGAATCAAACAATGAAACATTACATTACATTAATTAGTACATTTCACTTTACTTTGATCGTCAGTTTCTCAAAAATAAGTCCAAATAGTTGATCTTCTGCAACTCGTTTAATAATATAACGAAATAGTTTTTTTCTCACAAAAATATTTAAAACCACAAACTAATAAGAGTACTAACGTAGTTACAACAAGCTCTGTACTAGAAGATGCAATAACATGTCAGGTTGCAATAACATGATGACGGGGAAGCGAGGGGCAGGGTCCGGTGCTAATCCCGCGCGCTTTACAGTAAGAAGTTTCAACATAAATTGGTTAGGCACCGAGGTGATTCGGCCGAATAATCGGTTCGGTAAAAGTTTTACCGAACTTTCGGCCGAATGTTCGTATTCGGTGAAAGCCACATTCGATTTTATTTTCATTGATGAAACATAGCTAAACGACAAACACACTATGCCGCAGACATGGACAGATTATACGTTGCCGTGGGAAAAGGTGGGCGCCTAATGGTTTGCCATGTAGAATCCGCCGGTAGAGGATTTGCAAAAAATACAGCTACTACATAAGGGAAGACTGGGTCTAAGTGATGGAGAAAAGTAAGAAAATTGTTATGGACGCCTATGAAAGAGACATTAATTTTTAATGCTTAATAGAAAATAAAGTAATATTTAGCGTGTTGAATGATGACGACAACTCTAATAGTTATAGAGCGTGATTAAATACATTTTTAATCTAGTGGATTCTTTAATTTATATGACTTTATCTCTATTAGCAGTAATCAATAAATATGAAACAAATTTTGTGTTATCTGTTTTTAATTTCTTCTGGTATAAAACAAGATAATAACAAGGATAGCCACAAAACACGGTCCCGAGCCACCTCCATCCATCGATTTTCTACATGTCTCACCAGGTCGTCACTCCAACTAGTGCGGGGACGCCCTACATTTCGCCTACCGGTCTCGAGAACCTTTCTTCCCCATCGGTTGTCGGTTCTTCGAGCTATATAAATAAATAATAATAATAATAATAAATCATTTATTCTGGACCAATCCTTGTACATTGTTCACACCCACCAAACTGCGTAACAGTTTGTCGGCGGGATTAGCGCTTGTCTTAATACATTTGGTTCAAATACGTAACTATAAACTAATGAAAATAAAAGTGTAAATAAATAAAACAAGTTTTAATTTTTTTTTAACTGGTATTAAACTATTGTTAAGAAATATTTACTAAAATTTAGCCTATTATAAAAAAAAAACTACTGCTATTATTAAGAATTACTAACATTTGGCCTATAGAAACTACTACTAATATTAGGATTTACTAACTTTTTCACATCTCTCAACAACTTCGTTAAGGAAAACAGTTTTCAATTTATTTTTTAATGTTTGTTTACTTATTCTAGTATTATCCTCTCTCAGCTAATCGAGGTCATTAAAAAGTGTGGGGGTCAAATATTTGTTTGTTCTTTTCCCATAGTAATTTTTTACTGGTGGTCGCACGAGTTTACGCTCTCTAACGCTTCTAGTATTATACCTATTTTGCACTTGTTCTTTAAATTGATCGTTATAGAACTGTTCAAGAACCAGCAGGTACTTGACCTTCTCATGTACAGGAAGCATTTTACATGCAACAAAAAGTTTTTCATAATTGTCTTTACATGCAATTTTTGTTTGTGGGTTGACAAGGTATTTTAAAAAACGGATTTGCAACGATTTTATACTGTTAAGATAGGTTTTAAATGTACGGCCATACGTATTTAATCCATAAGTTAGTAATGACTCGGCGAGAGCAAAATAAATGACACGCAACAATTTCCTATTCAACGCTGCATTCAGGATATAAAACTTACTTAACACTGCCCTGAGCTTTGTACACAATGCGTCAACCTGTGTTTTCCAATTCATATTATAGTCCACCCACAGACCTAGGTACTTAAATCTACTTACATACTCCAGCTTTTGACAAATACAATTTAAATTTTTATCGTGCATACATTCATACGTGTGGCCCACAATACCTATATCCACGCTCTTGACGTTTTTTGCCACTAAGTTGTGCGGTGAGTACAGATGCATCACTTTCGTCTTATTAAGGTTAAGTATGATACCATTGTCATGAGCCCAACGAGTAACATTATCGAAGTCAGCCTGCAGCACAGCCCTGACCTCTTGTATATTCTTAGAGGAATATATAAGGCACATGTCATCCGCGTACATATATACTCGAGATTTTTTAACCACATTACTGACGCTGTTGACATGCATAACGTAGCCAACGGGACCATAGACTGAACCAGTTGGAACACCAAGCTGTATCGCTGCTTCTTTATCAGCAACACCAGAAATGCAGGTTTGTAGTGTTCCGTCACTCAGATAACTCCGAAACCACCTTTTTGTTTGACCGCTGATTCGGCACTCATCCATGGCCTGTAACAGCATCTCATGACACAGCGCCAGGACCTGATGGCCCTGGTGCAGACTACTGTTTATATCTTCGGAAAACTGTGATAGTGCTGTTGTGGTGCTATGACCATGCCTAAAACCGTGCTGTGCATCCGCTAATACGCTATTTTGCTCCAGGAATTCGCTGACCTGGCCGACTACCATCTTCTCAACTATTTTATTAATGACCGATAAGATAGCAATAGGTCTATAGTTAGCATACTCTGAGTGCGCTCCCTGCTTGTAGATGGGCCTGATTAAAGCTTTTTTGAGTGTGCTAGGATATTCCCCTTTCGATAAACACAGGTTGACAAAGTGCGATAAGACCGACGAGATCCTATCCTTGATTATTTTTATGTCCATAACTCGAATGCAGTCAGTGCCTGGCGCCTTACTACAGCTCAGCTGATCGATAATTTTACTCACTGTGTCACTGGTAGCGGGTTTAAAGCGAAACGTTACATCACTTTCTTTAACATATTTACTTCTATCTAATAATTTAATACTACAATTATGTTTAATAGCAATAATTTCGTTCGTAAATGTATCTGCAAATTGACTACATATATTGTACATTGTGTTTTTATCTCCAAAATATCTTTTAACTATATCATCTATATTTGCTTTCTTCCTACCTGTCCAGCTATTAATTTTGTCCCAGATTTTTTGTGGGTCTCCATTACATTTCTTGATTTCTTCCTGCCGAAACCTATTTTTTGCTTTAAATATTAATTTGTTTACCTTATTTCTAAAACGTGTATATTCGAGTCTTTTCGTATTATTGTTTGGTGTTTCTTTCCAATCCCTAAATAACTTATCCCTACGCATTATCATTTTATTTAAATCTCTGCTTATCCACGGTTGTGTGTCCCGTTTTTTAATCTTTGGCATTACATTCTTACTATTTTTATAAATATCATTGAAATCATTTTGCAGCTTACAATACAACTTTAACGGACAATCAATGAACAACAGTTGAGACCAATCATAATCAGTGATCTGCTTAGCTACTAGCCGAGTGAGAGTGTCCGAGTCCGCGCTGTCGGTGCAGTGTTGCGTCACATGTTTACACGGCACCGAGATTCCCACCACATGATGATCCGACATGGAGCACTCAATGATGAACGAGTAGCAGTCCCGCAGCTGTCTTGCTCGCACCCAAACATGATCGATACACGACGTGTTAGCGACGCCGCAGATTCAAGAAAGAAGTGTCGCAATGAAGACTCTGCAGCAGCCTCACCCTAAGAAGACGACCCGCGATCCAGACACGCTTTCCGTTCGCTCGTCGCATAGGAAGAGAGCAGAAGCGCAAGCAAAAATGACAATGGCATTAAGGGAACTAGAATTGGCAGAAGCTCGGTCAAAAGTTGCTCAAGCGGAATTAGAACTTCTCACCGCGGAGTCAGAAGAAGAAGATGGTGCCCGAGAAGAACTGTTCGAACGAACTCGAGAAGTCGAACGCTGGTTCATCCAGACCGGAGACGTGCCTAATAAGAACCACAAAGCAATAGAGGCAGAGGAAAAGAAAAGTGACATCCAGGAACTAGCTTCAGTCATACTAAAGCTATCGGAGAAATCACGTGACACCGTTTCACCGAAGCACCTCGAACTCCCTCACTTCAACGGGGCCTGTGAAAAATGGTTAGCCTTCAAAAGATCATACGAGGATACGGCCGCTTGTTTCAGTAACAATCAGAACCTAGCGCGCCTTAGAATAGCAATCCAAGGAAAAGCTAGAGAAGCCGCCCAAAGCCTGCTCTTCACCGCCGAAGACCCACGCGAAGTGATCAAGGGACTGGAAGCAAGATTCGGAAGACCTGGGGCACTAGCATTAGCAGAACTAGAAAAAATGAAGAATCTCCCAAGAGTCGACGAGAACCCGAGCGACATATGCATATTTGCGAGCGAAGTAAAGAACGCAGTTGAGACAATCAAAGCCCTGAAGAAACCGCAGTATCTCAGTTCACCTGAAACGCTGAGAGTTATAGTAGACAAGATGCCGACGTCAATGAAGTTCCGTTGGTTCGCCTACCACAGAAGCAGAAGAGATGAGGAAATTCAGGAGCTATTACTTGTTGAAGCGTTCCTAGAAACAGAAGCCGACATGTGCGGAGACTTCGCCCCTCCTGAAGCATCCTCAGAACAAAGAAGAGGAATAAGAAAACCCGTTCATTTGGTATAAGAAGCGTCAAAAGAAAATATAAGAAGTCATGTCCGTTCTGTGAGAAAGAACACTTCGCACTAGAATGCAAAAAGTTCAAAGAAGCCAACCTGAATGGAAAATGGGATATGACCAAGAAGGCAAAGATATGCTTCAAGTGCCTTCGATTCAGGCACTCAAGGATCAACTGTAAAGCACCAGTCTGCAAGCTATGTAAAAGATGGCATCATACCATCTTACATTCTGACAAACCACCGGCACCGATAGAAAAAGAAGCAAAAGACATCAGTAGCACCTCAGAAGAAAAGGTCGCCTCAATTCATAACGCCAAAGGAGAAGAAAAGGCCTACGTAAAGATGATCCCCGTGAACCTCTATGGCCCAAAAGGACAAGTTCGCGTATTAGCACTACTAGACGAAAGGTCAACGGTCACGCTCTTAGACGCATCAATTGCTGAGAAAATCGGAGTCGAAGGAAAGAAAGAAAAACTCACGATCGAAACCGTCGGCGGGAAAGTGTTAAGAAAAGATAGTTCACAGAAGATCGAGTTCAAAATAAAAGGGGCTCATAGAAAAGAAAAGAGGACTATCGTAGCGAGAACCATCGACGACCTAAAGCTGTCTGAGCAATGCATATACAAGGACACCGTGAGAAACTGCGAGCACCTGAAAGCAATTGAAAATCAACTCCTCTACGTTACCGAGAGACCCAAGCTACTGATAGGCCAAGACAATTGGGGACTGATAGTGACAAGAAAGCTGAAGAAGGGTAAACCATCAGATCCTGTAGCCTCCCTCACGAACTTAGGGTGGGTGTTACACGGATGTGAAACAGGAGCAACTGCCACAGTAAACTTCACTCATTATGGCAGAGCGACCACTGGCGAAGAAGGCATAGAAGATATCGTCAGAGAACACTTTCAGCTAGAGTCTCTCGGGATCCAGAATCGATCGCCATCCAACGACAGCGATAGAAGAGCATTAGAAACCCTCGAGAAAACTACGAAGAAATTACCAAGCGGTCAATATGAAACGGGACTCCTGTGGAAAAAAGAAGACGAAACCCTACCCAACAATTCAACAATCAGGCAGTCCGACGCCTGGTTAGCATCGAAAAGAAACTAGATCAAGACCAAGAAGCAAGAAAGCACTACGAGGAACAGATCCTGGGTCTGATCGAAAAAGGATACGCAGAGATAGCTCCAGAAACCTCCAACAAAGGAAGAACGTTCTACTTACCCCACTTCGCTGTTGTGCATCCAGTTAAGAAGAAGCTGAGAATAGTGTTCGACGCAGCTGCCAAGTATGAAGGAAAGAGCCTCAACGACGCCTTGCTCTCGGGCCCAGACCAGTTATAATCGCTATTTGGAGTACTGTTGCGCTTCAGAGAGGGACCGGTAGCCGTCATGGCCGACATACAAGACATGTTCCTCCGAGTCAAAGTTAGAGAGGACGACCGAGACAGTCTCAGGTTCCCGTGGCGCGGAAGCCGAAGAACCGGCAAGCCTGAAGAGTATAGAATGTCTTCAATCATCTTTGGAGCAGCGTCATCATCGGCAACAGCGATATACGAGTACGTAATGAATAAGAACGCAGAAGAATTTAAGAACACTCATCCCGAAGCAGTGAAAGCAATTAAGAGAAACCATTACGTGGACGACTATTTGCAGAGCTTCGCGTCTACAACCGAAGCAAAGAAGATATCCAAAGAAGTGAAAGTCATCCACGCGAGAGCAAACTTTCATCTGAAGGGTTGGGCCAGTAACAATTCAGGGGTAAAATCAGAAGTAGAAGACACCAAAAAAGAAAACTCTTTACAACTGACCAAAGAAGAGAAGACTCTGGGACTAAGATGGCTGGTAAAAGAAGATGCATTAGCCTTCAACGTCGGGTTACGCAACACGCCGGAGGACCTGCAAGCTGGCAGAAGAACTCCAACGAAGAGAGAAGTCACAAGCACAGTGATGTCCACCTTCGATCCAATGGGTTTTGCAACGCCGGTTCTAATACAAGGAAAGAAACTAATCCAAGACATCTGGCGAAAGAAAATAGACTGGGATGAACCAATTAACGCACAACAAAAGGAAGCCTGGATGAAATACTTAGAGGAAGTATCAACATTAACAAGGCTGAAGATCCCAAGATGCATCTCGCCCAAAGGCAGAAAAGGACAGTTACATATATTCACCGACGCGAGCGAAGAGGCCTATGCAGCAGTAATCTACTGGAGTATAGTCGATCCCGGAGGAAAAGTCCATGTCTCCATGATCGCCGGCAAAGCAAGAGTAACGCCGACAAAACCAGTATCGATTCCGAGGCTAGAGCTACAAGCAGCTTTACTCGGAAGCAGGCTAGTCGCTACAATTGAAGAGGAGTCAGAGCTCGAAATATCGAAAAAGATTTACTGGACCGACTCCAGCACAGTACTGCAGTAGATAAAGTCAGAACCGAGAAAATTCAAAACTTTCGTGGCCAACCGACTCGCCGAGATCGAAGAGAAGTCCAAACCAGAAGACTGGAGATGGGTACCAACTAAGGAGAACCCAGCGGACGACGCCACAAGGGGAACCCCAATCGAATTCGACTATAACGCCAGATGGTTCAAAGGCCCGTCATTTCTCCGTCAACCAGAAGAAGAATGGCCATTTCAAAACTTCAAACCAGAAAGTACTATGCCAGAAGAGAAGAACAAACAAAAGGTGTTGGCAACGATGGCAGCAGAAGACACCCTTTTAAACCCAGAAAGGTTCTCGAGCTGGGAGCGACTACTGCGCACTACAGCCAGAGTGGTTGCCTTTACACACTACCTATTAAAGAAGAGCCGTAACGCGACCACCACTGCCACGCGCCAGAAAGATGAGCCCTGGAAACCACAACAAAAAACCAAGAAAAAAGAAGCACAAGCCTCAAACCCGTCGACCAACAAAAACGAAAATAAGCGCCTATACCTACACCTAGAACAAGAGCACCTAAAGAAGGCCGAAGAATTATTAATAAAAATAAGCCAGAGCGACAGTTTTGCGTCAGACATAAGAAGATTGAAGACAGAAAAACCTCTAGAAAACTCAAGTCGACTTAAGAAAATTGACGTTTACGTTGGAGACGATGGAATCATCAAATTAAGGAGTAGGACAATGAAATTCCACGACCATAACGAAAGAAGGATGAATCCCATCGTATTAGACGGAAAACAAAAAATAACCCGTTTAATAATACAATATTATCACAAGAAATTCCTTCACGGAAACACTGCTACAGTAATGAACGAAATTCGTCAAAAATTCTGGATCTTGGGTTTAAGAGCAACTTTAAAAGCGGTCGCACACAGCTGTCAATGGTGCAAGACAAAGAAGAGTTCACCAGAGATACCCCCGACGGGAGATCTACCGAGCGAGAGACTACAGCATCATCAGTTCCCGTTCTCCTGCACAGCAGTAGACTACTTCGGGCCGATGCAAGTGACCGTCGGAAGAAGAACTGAGAAGCGCTGGGGAGCCTTATTCACTTGCCTCACTACCAGAGTAGTACATCTAGAGCTAGTACCTTCTCTCAGCACTAGCTCAATGATCATGGCACTCCGACGAATGGCAGCCAGAAGAGGGACCTCGAAAACTATATTCAGCGACAACGGTACCAACTTCGTCGGTGCAAAAAGGGAATTAGAAGAAGCCGCGCAAGAAAAAGGCATCAAGTGTAAGTTCATCCCCCCGGGTGCACCGAACATGGGAGGCGCCTGGGAGAGACTCGTACGTCAAGACGGCGCTAGCAGTGGTTCTCAACGAAAAGAGCCCGCCCGAGGAGGTACTCCATACGCTAATGACCGAGGTTGAACATATCGTCAATTCGAGACCTCTCACCCCGATCAGCATGGACCCGGAAGACGAGGAGAGCCTAACACCGAATCACTTTCTACTGGGAAGATCATGCGGAGCGATGGCGCCGGGAGAGTTCAGTGACACGGAGCTCATCGGAAAAGCAAACTGGAGAACCACTCAAAGACTCGCGGATCACTTCTGGAAAAGATGGATTAAAGAATATTTACCGCTCCTGATGCCAAGTAAACTCGAGAAGGGAGAAACCAGAGACCCAAGAGAAGGAGACATTGTATTAATAGTGGACTCTACGTTACCACGAAACTCATGGCCTCGCGGAGAAGTCATCAAAACCTATCCCGGACCAGACGGAAGAACCAGGGTGCTGGACGTGCGGACATCAGGTGGAATACTTCGCCGTCCAACTCGACGTGTCATCGTGCTGGTGCCAGCGGAGTCGTCGCTTCCAGAAGATGCAGTGCTACGCACCGTGGGGGAGAATGTTAGCGACGACAAGTGAATCTAAAAAACATTTAATCTTAATTGTTTCTTATTTGTGATATAAAACTAAGTGTTAGAAGTGAAAAGTGAATTTAAACATTTAATCTTAATTGTTTCTTATCTGTGATTTAAACTAAGTATGAAAACTAATAGCATTAATACCAAGAGAGTGAAATAATAACTTATATTAGCTTCAAATTCTTATTTTAAAAACTATATAACGAAAATATAAATCTAAATAATCGCTTATTTAGGTTTAATTAGAATGTTTAAAATAAGATACGAGACTAGTTACTTATTAGAACCTTCTCTTATTTAAAGAGTTTATCGAATTTAAAGAGTTGCATTATAGATATTAACATTTAAGTGTAAATTTAATGATTTCTTTAATTCTCTTTCTCTTATAGTAATTTAACACAATAATATGTCAAATAATCTCTTATGTAATCTAATTACTTATTATAGAAATAGATTTTAATTTAATAAAATTTAAATATGTGCTGTGAAAAGTCTTAAGCATAATGTTATCGTGATAAGCGTTGTGCATTCCTGCCGCCTGGCGGCGCTACTTTTATGTTGAGCGAAAAAACGCTTAGCTACTCCGGAACTAAACCGTGAGGAGACCGCGAAACTATTTTTATTTTTTATAAGTATAAATTAAAGGTTTTATGAATGTTTTATATTTGAAATAATAGAGATAAGTCATATCTATTGCTCATCTAACTGCTACTGTATGCTCTCCAGTTAACATCCCGCCAGCAAACCCGCTCTATTTATTAACATCCTCACACACGAGCATCTACACGACGCTTCTCTTACACCCGCTACGATACCCTCTCGCGTCACCTCCGTAACCGGTATTACGCACTGTAGGCCTAGTCCACACAGGCAGTCCTTATATTTTGACACCAGTTGATTTTCACTCACTCCTAAAAGGTTTATGTTGACGTCACCTAATATGATAATATCCTCGCTCGCTGGGATCTTCATAATTATCTGCTCCATTTCATCAACGAATAACGACCTATTCGTTTTTGGTGGTCTGTACACTGCAATTATATTAAGAATAGAGTGGTCAGCAGTGAGTTTACCATAAATTCCTTCCAGTGAACTCGTTAGGGTTTTGTGTGCATTGAAACTAAGATACTCCTTAGCGTAAATAATCACACCCCCTCCTCTTTTAGTCTCCCTCCGGCAATGGCCGGCCCATTAACAAATAATCCGTTGAACTATGTCGGTTGCTCAGTTCTACTGCGGTTATCCTCGTTTTTAAGTCTATCATGCAAAGAAACTCCGAGCAAGCCCTCTCCATAGCTCGCTGAGCAACCTTGAGCTTCAAAGCAGTGAATGACCACGTCTCAAATCCAAAGGTCATCACTAGCAACACACACTGATTGTACAATCTCGTTTTGAGTATTTGAGGTATGCCTGACGAGAAGATATTTCGTAATCTGCCGAATGCTGCCCAGCCGAGTTGTATCTGTCGATTGACCCCTCGGTTGAAGTTGGACTTACCTAGTTAGACTATTTGTACCAGGTAAACATACTCGTCAACAATTTCGAGCTTAGTACTACCAATAACAATTAGCATAGCTGTGAGGTGGACGTTATACATAACCTTTGTTTAGTCTATGTTCATCCTAAGACCAATTCGTTGGGAAACACTATTAAGGTCGTTGAGCATAGTGGTTAGGTCCTCCAGCGATTCTGCCATAAGGACTATAAAGGGTAGTATGTGATCTATGGTGCTTAAAGCCTTTCTGAAAACCGACTAGTTCGGGAGTCTGGAAGTTGTTGAGTCTGCGTGCGAGACGATTCGTAATAACTCCCGAAAACACCACGTAGACGCGGCTCTGAAGGGAAATCAGCCGTAGTTCTTCAAGAGAATATTGCATGCCTTAAGCGCAAACCTCGTAGATATGTTCTACTAACGCCTGAAAATCAAGAATCCAACGTTCTGTCACATGAAATTGTATCTAACAATCATATTGCACATATAAGTGATATAAAAAGTACATTGTCATAAAGGTAAATGGTTGTTGAACCTATTATTATTTTTAAAATCGATTAATTGCTATTTTTACACTAAAAAGTGGTTTTAGTGACTTATGGTGTAGATTTATCAAGTCCGCATGGAGGGGTATGCACGAAAACTTGAAAATATCAATTGTCCAACTCAATTTATTTTTTAATCTCTTCATCTATTATGTGGGAAGCCATGGAATGTAAATGGCTGTTTAATTTTGTTTTGTTTAGTTATATTTAATTATTTTCGGTTGAGAAATTCCGAAATTTTCGGTGTTTGAGCAATAATCAGCTCAAGCGGTATCTGCTGCTGGAACTCTTGGAGGAGTAGAACTAGGTGTGCCAAGTTTAGCGTTTTTTCGTTTTGTTAGTTATGATGAGATCCGCTCTTGATAGAGTGACCTGAAGGTGTATTTTGGTGAATGCTAAATTGAAATATTACTGGTTATGACTAGATGAAAAACTTTTTGAGATTTTCCAAACTTTTTTATTGACTTTTGACATAAAATTATCGTAAAATTACAAGTAATAGTAATAAGGTTATTTGTAAAAACTTGTGTGTATTTAAAATACTTGAAAAAATTGATGATAACCTGAGCGCTTAATATCCTTATGCGCATTTGGTTTTACCAAAAGTTTTTTTTTAATTTCGCCTTTCTTGAAGAACAAGACCACCGCCACTTCTGCTTTACTTACTACTGAGAAACTTTTTAAAACAAAAGTTAATAAAAAATTATCTGAGATCGAGATGTTCCTTCCGAATCAGTTGTAGTTTATATTGGCTATCAACAAGTTGTACGATGTATATTAGATCCGTTGAATAAAATATTTAAAAGGGGAGGGGGGCGAATTTCCGGGGGGCCACTGGTGGCGAAAATGGAAGAAATCCTGAAATAACGCATTAGTATATCGGGAAGTTTTGTGAATAATATATACATCAGACTAGATTGTATGGTATACGACCTTTTCCTCCCTCAATTGGCGAATCGTAAGCAAAACAAATATTACTTTTAAATTATGTATGATGTGGTCATGTACCTGCTCGGTCATTTTAAAATCGGTCCGTATTAGTTCATTTCGGACAATGAATTAGTTCAGTCTATTAGCTCTATTCGATCAGTACTACTAAGCAGCTTGAACTGTATCTGTATGTATGGAGTGGCTGTCTCAGTCGGTCAATATTACTGATTCGTAATGTCTCTTTGATCACTCGTACACACACACGCCCACGCGCACGCGCATGTAATGCACGCACGCACGCACGCACGCACGCACGCACGCACGCACGCACGCACGCACGCACGCACGCACGCACGCACGCACGCACGCACGCACGCACGCACGCACGCACGCACGCACGCACGCACGCACGCACGCACGCACGCACGCACGCACGCACGCACGCACGCACGCACGCACGCACGCACGCACGCACGCACGCACGCACGCACGCACGCACGCACGCACGCACGCACGCACGCACGCACGCACGCACGCACGCACGCACGCACGCACGCACGCACGCACGCACGCACGCACGCACGCACGCACGCACGCACGCACGCACGCACGCACGCACGCACGCACGCACGCACGCACGCACGCACGCACGCACGCACACACACACACACACACACACACACACACACACACACACACACACACACACACACACACTTAATAGTTTTTGGTCAAATCCAAGGACATAATAAAAAATATAAAACTCTCCTCAATAGTTATTATATTATAACATAACTTCCACTTTATTAAATATTCACGCTATCACAAGTGCCGAAACGAAGTCTATCGAATGTTGTGTATCTATTTATCTACAATTTGCGAACACGACGAATCTTGCATCTTTTCGGATGATAAGGGGATATAATTTAACGGGCGTCTGTTGCTTAACGTCTCACCGATTCTCTCGTTCACTTGATTTCGTGCTTTCTCTCTCTTTCCAGTTCGCACTTTCGTTCGGCTTACGAAAAAAACTATTAGACCGATTAACAATCAGCGATCGGAAACGTTTCTTCTAGTACAGTGCTAAGATACGTTTCTTCCTATTCGTTAACATTCGAACTACACAAGACTAGTATAATGTGTTTTTTTTTCGATACATCGATAGGCCCATACAGTAATATATGGATAGGCATTAAGCTTGATTAGATAAACATACTACATAGGAAATTATTTTATTGATATCTGTAATGACCACATTAGTAGACGCTTAATAATTCCAACGGCAAGAAATCAGTTGACTTAGGTATATAATAAAGTAAACAAGGAAATAAACTTGTAGCCAGCACAGGGCGAAATCAACTGAAACGCTACCACCGTGTACCGGCCACCAATTCACTTTCTCTTATCCCTAACATTCCGTTTTGTTGACGCTAATTAAGAAGTCAAGCACGAGTATTTTGTTGCTTACAAGCCAGTAAGTGGCTCTTCGGAAAAAGGACTTACTGGCCTCTTTCTTGATGCAATTGTACAAATGTTTGACTAAGACATGAATGATTGTCCAGGTAAAGGAACAATAATGGTACGAACATGGCAGGAAAAATTAAAGGTGATCAAACCAGAATTACACTCAATATTCTCGGGCATTTTATCATATATATGTATCAAGCCAGCGCTCAACCCAAATGAGTTCAGTGTTTGCCATAGCAAATCCCTATCCACTCTGTCATAGGCCTTTTCCAAGTCCATGAACGCACAAAAAACCTTCTGGTTTTTGGCCAGAAACTTCTCCGCGATCATGCGCATGGAAAAGACTTGATCTGTACATCCCATTCCCTTTCTAAATCCCGCTTGCACATCCAAAATTTTTCCATCAGTTTCTTTCATGACCCATTCAATCAGTACCTTAGCATACAGTTTTCCCACAATGCTAAGAAGGCTGATGCCACGGTAGTTTTTACAGTCCTGCTGCGACCCTCTTCCTTTATATACTGGGACTATTACGGCTTTGCACCAGTCTACCGGTACCCGCTTCAGTTCCCAGCATAAATTAAACAAGGTGTGCAGCAGTCCTGCCACCACTTCCTCTCCAGCCCTTAGCATTTCGAGTGAAACTCTATCATATCCGGGCGCCTTACCCGCTTTCATGCATTTCATTGCTTTCATTATTTCATCTATACTTATCTCGCTACCTCTTTCCTCTTATTTCGGTGTTTCTACTCCACTTAGTACACACGTTGTCTCCTCACTCATAAACACGCTTTCAAAATATTCCTTCCATCTCTTTAAACTCAAAACTTCATCACTCAGAATATAGCCATTCTCGTCTCTTATAGCATTCATCATAGGCTGTTTTGAAGGTCCCCTGGCAGTTCTTACAAGTTTCCAGAACATTTTAATATTTGCCTGGAAGTTATCCGATATTCTTCTATCATTCTTATCCGTTCTTTCTTGCTTTTTTCTTTCAACTACTTCTTTTACTCTCTTATTAAGATGTCTAAACACTGCCTTTTTTCTTTCAATATCACCATTCGTACCGCCAGAATTACCAGCCTTTGTTGCTAGTAAATCTAGCCATGCTCTCTTCTTTGCTTCAAGTTCCATACGTATTTCATCATCCCACCATAACGTATTATTTTTCCTTTCATTCTTTCTCTTACTAGCACCACATACTTCGTTAGCTGCATCCACTAAACCTTTCTTTACATTTTGCCATATATTCTCCAAGTCTAACTCCTTCATACATAATTCATCCAAACCACTTATATTTTCTTTCAGTCTACATTTGAACTTGTTTTTATCACTTTCATCTTGTAACCTTTCTGTTCTAATACGCTGTAACGCAGTGGTAGACACAGACGATCGATGGCGCCAACGCCTGAATAGACCATTAATTCGGCATAAAACTAAATAATGATCCGTTCCTACGTTAGGACCCCGGTAAACTCTCGTATCTACCACTGCGCCCCTCAATCTTTCATCCACAATTATGAATCTATCATTCTTCTATCGTCACTTCTTTCCCAAGTATACATGTGAATCCTCTTGTGGCGAAAGCAAGTGTTCGTCCAAAAAGATTCTTTTCCATACATACGGTGAGGAGACTTTCACCATTATCATTTATACTTTCATCACCAAACGTTCCCAATATCCTTTCATAACCAAGCCTCCTCACCCCAACCCTTCCATTAAAATCTCCTAGCATAATAATATTTTCATTTCCCTTACACTTCATTAACACCATCCTTACCATTTCCCAAAACTGCTCTCGGATATAAGTGGGCTTAGACATGTCTGGGGCGTAGACCCCTAACA
This sequence comes from Parnassius smintheus behrii, assembly GCA_036936625.1. NCBI lineage: Eukaryota > Metazoa > Arthropoda > Insecta > Lepidoptera > Papilionidae > Parnassius > Parnassius smintheus. Next base: position 30,961,928 of record JAUPFT010000005.1, on the reverse strand, counting down.
CAAACAACTTCTTCAAGCCCACTTTCATTCGTATCCATAGCAGTCTTGGGCTTACACATTCATACTCTTTCACACATTGGCCCATTCTTTCTGAAAGGATAATACCTACTCCCTGGCATGCCCGCCCGATATCGTCTACACCAGACCAGTATGCGGTATACATGCCATGTGTAGTGACATCCTTCCCCTTCCTTTTCGTCTCATTTACGCATAACACATCTATTCCTCTATCATACATCATATCGCATACTTCATCCATTTTATCATTCATTGCCCCACATACATTCAACGTAGCCAGACGGGCCTCTGCAATCCACTTTTCGCCTCTCCGGGAGACAGAACGTGACGGGTGGCGAACCTCGTCGCCGGTTTTCCTCCCGGAGATTCCTCGCACCCCTGCCCCATTAAAGGGGCGCCGGGAACTCGGGGCCATTTATTTATTTCGATTCCTCATGGTGCGAAATGGTGTGGTATATTTAACGCCGCTACCACGGCGTAGAGCCGAGTCTGTAGTATCGGCTTATCGCTCATTTAGCACCACCCAGGGGACACGTGTAGGGTGGGCCTAGGAACAGGTGGTCAAAGCCTACGGACGCGAGCGACTTATCCCCCATGTCGTAAGGCGAAACACATGTCGTATTATCAAGGGTTGCGTGTCGTTCCCAGTATGGTGTTGCTGGGAGGGGTGGCGCTGAGAGTAGTGGTGGTGAAGGGAATAGTTCACGCATCTGAGGGAGGGTGGGAGGTGGGTGCTCTTCAGACTGGGCAGGACACATCATTGTATTTTATTACAATGATGTGTCCTGCCATATTAGTTTTAACAACTTCAATATAATGGATTTTCGCAAAGTAAGTAACTTCTGATTCATTTAATTATCAAAAAAGTTAAGTATTTGGGCTTACGTGCATTAGCATGATTGGAAACAAATGGAGCTTGCGTCCCGGTATGATCCTGTGGCCTAGTCTAAAAGACGACTGCGGACATACTAAATAGTCTATAAAGGACTGCCTGCTTCTGCGACCATCGCCTGGAGCGGTTCTTAATGCACTTCTGTGCCTAACGCCCCTTGATCTTTATTAAGATTAAGATGCGAGGGCTAGGTTATATAGGATTAACGCCTTGGGTGGCCTGCGCTTGCTTTCCTAAAAATTGAGATTCATGCTCGACTCAATTAAGAAAACACGGTTCTTATGCATGATCTCAGATATCATGCGTCCACTATACACTTTTGGTGAAAAGTATATAGTGGAACTACCCTCCAGAGAAGACTGGTAGTCGGTAGCCTTATATGGTACACCGATGGGTCAAAAATGGCCTCGACGTAGGCTTTGGTATTTATGGGGATTGCCCCAAATTCAAACTTATTATGAATTACCAGATTCACCTCTATCTTCCAGGCAGAAATTTTCGTCATACTTCAATGCACGAAAATCCATCTGCAAAAACACTACGTCAATCATATAATCTTTAAAAAAATCTATATAAACTCAGATAGTCAAGCAGCACTGCTAGCGCTGAGATCAAATTTAGTGAACTCGAAGCTAGTTGGAGACTGCGTTAACCGTCTAAACGCCTTGGGATGGAACAACAGGGTCGTTTTAAGATAGGTTCCGTGCCACGCGGGTATTGTAGGCAATGAACTTGCCCATGAGCTCGCACAGGAGGGCATAAAGAGCAAACAATTTGGAACCGAGCCATTTTGTGGAATCTCAAAAAGCTTAGCCCGATTGACCCCTGAAACTCTTTATCACAATAAATCACTTAAGATCTGGTCTGATACACCAGGCTTAAAACATTTTAAAACCTTAATCCGCGTTTTTGATCGTTAATGCGCTTCAGAAGCCCTGGGATTAGGTAAAAATTAACTGCGCATTCTGGCAAGATCCCTGACTGGACACTTGTCTTAAAAAGCACATGGCCATCCTGGGACTAAGCAACTCAAGAATGCGCTGGTTTTGTTCCTTAACGGAAGAAACACCTCTGCACATCCTGACTGATTGTGGATACTTAATGCGCAAACGTACCTAACACAACTGAAAACTATCTAATTCGCCCAAAAGAAGTGAAATCGCTTACGCCTAAGCAACTCCTTAGGACTTAGCTGTGAACTACAGCCATAACAGCAATCACAATGGATCTTTTAGGTCGCAATGATACTGGTCTTTCTAGACCTGCATAGCTACTCACACAAAAAAGCTATGCAGTCTGAATCTATGGATTTACCAAAGGTGTCGTATTGTTTGAAAATTTTGGAACCGTACCGAACCTTTTCATCTACTCTAATAACAGATAGAACCAATTTTTAAGCCAGCCGGATCCCGAAGAAAGTAAATATTATTTGTGTACGAAGCCGTAGGTGAGACACCAACTGATCCTAAAGAATTGTTTAGTAAATTGGTTCAGGAACTTATGAGTTTGAGCCCATTATTCAAAGATCTTCAATCAGCAAAGCATAATAAAGTTCTCAGACTTATTGGTTGTTTTTGACTCAAATGTGAGTAAGCCGTTTTCAAGAAAACCGTACTTTGAAGTACCGGCGTGACATATTATGAGCCGGACCCCTTTACCTATTGGTTAATGCACTTCAGAAGCCCTGGGATTAGGTAAAAATAAACTGCGTATTCTGGCAAGAGCCCTGACTGGACACTTGTCTTAAAAAGCACATGGCCATCCTGGGACTAAGCAACTCAAGGATGCGCTGGTTTTGTTCCTTAACGGAAAAAACACCTCTGCACATCCTGACTGATTGTGGATCCTTAATGCGCAAACGTACCTAACACAACTGGGAAACTATGTACTTCGCCCAAAAGAAGTGAAATCGCTTACGCCTAAGAAACTCCTTAGGACTTAGCTGTGAACTACAGCCATAACAGCAATCACAATGAATCTTTTAGGTCGCAGTGATACTGGTATTTCTAGACCTGCATAGCTGCTCATACAAAAAAAGCTATGCAGTCTGAATCTATGGATTTACCAAAGGTGTCGTATTGTTTGAAAATTTTGGAACAGTACCGAACCTTGTCATCTGCTCTAATAACAGATAGAACCAATTTTTAAGCCAGCCCGATCCCGAAGAAAGTAAATATTATTTGTATACGAAGCCGTAGGTGAGACACCAACTGATCCTAAAGAATTGTTTAAAATGAACGTTTTTTACCCTGTGATTGATACAATTAAAAGTGCATTGGTAACTTCACTTAAACTATCAAAATTCTATGATACGTGTTCATTTTTATACAAAATGAAAATAATTCCTGTAAGGTCAAAAAGCCTGTGTTGATTTGCAAATCAGTTCAACAGATGAGCATAACGTGATTTTTATAGATGTAAATTGGTTCAGGAACTTATGAGTTTGAGCCCATTATTCAAAGATCTTCAATCAGCAAAGCATAATAAAGTTCTCAGGCTTATTGGTTGTTTTTGGCTCAAATGCGAGTAAGCCGTTTTCCAGAAAACCGTACTTTGAAATACCGGCGTGACATATTATGAGCCGGGCCCCTTTACCCATTGGTACTTTCGACGTCGATGCTGCTGTGCCGTCTGTCCACGACCGAGATACCGTGTGTACGAAAACTACCTTGTTCCAGTCATCAATTTTCCTTGCTTCTCTTAAAAAAGATACTCTCCTTAAAATAATATCATACCGCTCCAGAAGAACTTTTCTCTTGTCAATTTTTTTTATATTCAAAACCATTTTGTCTTAAAACTTTGGATATGGCTGTTTTACCTCTCATAAACAAACCAGCTGCCTTTAAGGATCCCAAAAGCGCTGTTCTGTTCAGGTCTCATTTCTCGAATAGTAGTCATATATATGATTCCTTATTGCATCGGTGCACGAGACAATAGACGACTGAGATGAGAACCAGAGAACTTTTAGCATTACAAAATGGCGGCCCATCACCAGTGTTGCCAACCCCTATCAAAAAATTAAACCGAAATAATTTTTTTTCATTTATCTTCTGATGATATATTTTCAAATTATTAGAAATAAAAACTAATATGTATTATAATATTATGTCAGGCAACGTTACTATTGCCCGTCATTTTTGGTGCGTCACTTAGAAATGTAATAGGCAACGTTACTATTGCCTGTTATTTTTGGTACATCACTATAAAAATGTACGGTTGAATTGTGAAGCTACACCCCCCACAGCCCCATTAACTCTATTTCCTACGTTTAATCGTCGTTCTATAACCTTATCATACATTCCATCCCTGCTAAATACGCAACCCAATTATACAAACTCATCTACTTGCTCGATCGACTCCCCTTCTATTCTTATTTCACATATCGTTTTACTTTCTTCTCTTTCAAAAACCATAACATTCGTCTTACCTTTTAATATATCTTTTAATGATCCTTTCATTAATGTAACCATCATTTGCAACTCGGCCGCCGACGACGCAAGAATAACTTGATCATCGGCGCACAAAAGGTATTTGATGGTTAACTCACCCATTCTTAATCCGCATTCTTCAACTTTCAAATTTTCTAAACAACTGTCCATAAATAGATTGAACAGCCACGGGGATGCCACACAGCCCTGTCTGACACTTTTATGGATGCCAAACCAGTCCGAGTAGATCCTAACACAAGCATTAGATTCCCTATCGAGACTCCAATGTCTGTATCAAGCCAGCAAGCCTTTACATCAACACAAATCCACTCAATGGGGTTTAATTCAACTTTGACAGTCCGAACTGGTTGCCGTCTGAAAATTAGCGCTGCAAGCTCGCGGCTTGTGTTGAGATAGTTCCTTCCGCCACTTCATCATAGCACATTGCATACATATATAATGGACGCATTTCTTTTCTTTAGTCTAATTCCCTATTTTTTGTGTTTGTTAATAAGTTACTTGTTTTATATTTAATTGCAATTTGACACATGTAAGTGTAGTGTTGTAGATGTAAGTGTTAAAAAAAATGACTTAATATTCGGCCAATCTCTAATAAAAACACATTGTCAGAAAGATACATGATTACTGAACTTATTTTTTTAAATCGATTAATTGCTAGTTTTACATTAAGGGGATATAGTAAGTCAGCTCAAATTTTAATTTCGTTCCCACTTGCCCGCGCGTCGTATGGTATGTACCGACATGTTTGTAATCACTAATACTGTAAGTAGAAAGGTCGTTAGACACTTATTTCATTAGGTTTATCATATTTATGCCTATTTCTTAACTCCAAGCCAGTCGCTTCTTATTTTTATTACGGTTATTTCCCATTTTAATTTTACGTCGTCCTGTTGCGTAATGTATATTCCGATCGTAAGCGACACAACCTCCCTGTTCAAAGGCCGAAGCGAAGTGACCGTGCGGCAGGAATCACGCTTCAAGAGGCCGATAGTTTAGGTAATTTCTTTTTACAGTGAAAATAATGGTATTTAAAAAAAAGTAAATAACATAAGCACTGCTTTATAGTTAGTTCAGTTAGTATGCAAAGTTTCATGATCTTATTTAAAGTATTTTATGAATAACAGCGGTTTATTGTTTATTTTGGAGGTAACTTTGGATTTTTTTTCTATCGAGAAAATTTTACGAAATCGTGTTTTCGTCTAACATAATCCTTAACATTAATCCTCAACTTTACCATATACTATTTATTTCAAAATTAATGCTGCAATATTTTCGGCATAACGAAGGATCTTGCTAAGCCATTTGAGATTATATTTCCTTTTTTGATTATTGGTTTTTGGGGCCTATGGTGTAGATTTGTCACGTCCGCATGGAGGGGTAAACACGATATCTCAAAAATATCAAATTTTCACCTCAATCTATGTTTTAATCTCTTCATCTATCTATATACTATATATTATGTGGGAGGCTATGGAATTTAAATGGCAGTTTAATTTTGTTTTGTTTTTTTCGGCTGAGAAATTCCGAAACTATCGATGTTTCGAGCAGCCTTGTTATAATAATATATTTTACTAAATACACTTTGACTCATTCCGAGCTCGGCCACCGTCGTGAGTGGATTATTAAAAATATCAAATTTTCACCTCAATCTATGTTTTAATCTCTTCATCTATCTATATACTATATATTATGTGGGAGGCTATGGAATTTAAATGGCAGTTTAATTTTGTTTTGTTTTTTTCGGCTGAGAAATTCCGAAACTATCGATGTTTCGAGCAGCCTTGTTATAATAATATATTTTACTAACAATCTATGTTTTAATCTCTTCATCTATCTATATACTATATATTATGTGGGAGGCTATGGAATTTAAATGGCAGTTTAATTTTGTTTTGTTTTTTTCGGCTGAGAAATTCCGAAACTATCGATGTTTCGAGCAGCCTTGTTATAATAATATATTTTACTAAATACACTTTGACTCATTCCGAGCTCGGCCACCGTCGTGAGTGGATTAATGTATCGTTTGTTTACAGCGGCTCGTGATGGAAAATATCGTTCACTGTAGAAATACAAAATATTCCAAAAACACAAATTTGATAAGTACTTGACCAAGGTAAGATATTATTATTATTTTTATAATCACAAATTTAGTACAATATACTGTTCTGCTAAGAGTACGTAGGATTTATATACTACCATCTTGAACTTTATGGAGCGACCTGAGGATGTACTTCGGTATCTGCTACTGGAAATCCTCGACGAGTAGAACTAGGTGTGCCGCGATTGTGCTCGTTATGTTAGTTATGATAAGACGTTACTCCCGGACTTGACGGAGTGACCTGAAGGTATAGATCGGTGAATGCAACTGAAACTCCTCGAAGAGTAGTAATAGTAGTAGTTGTGCTGAGTTTGGGCTCGTTTTGTTAATTATGATGAGACCTTCGGACAATGGCGAATTATCCTTAAGACAACCTAGGCGTGTGCCGAAGGGTACCAGGTTAAAAAAGGGCGCGCGCGGAAGTTTTTAAACGAATAAAAATCGAATAGGACTACTTACGAAGATAAGGTTATTAGTAAAAACTTGTGTCTATTTAAAATACTTTAAAAATGACGTATAACATGAGCCCTTAAGGCATGCACATTTGGATTTATCAAAAGTTTTTTTTTATATTTGCGACAGCTGTTTATTTATTTTATAATTTAAATTGTAGTCCTTATTTGTCTTTAATAGCCGGTTTCTAGTGTATTGTGTAACTTCGCTATGGAAGAGCGGTGCTTCCTGGCGCAAGCAAGATAATTTGCTTAAAAAGAAGCCACAACTACTCGTCCTTTAAATTGTATTAGGCTTAGTTAACATAATAAACTATTTTTTATCAACAATTTGCCACAAAACTAGTCAATTTAGTTTTAAATTAGGTATGATAATTTTTCCAGACTTCGATAGGCCATAAGCTTGATTAGATAAAACATAGTGAATTACTCTATTGATATCTGTTGTCGGTTACGGTGACAAGTAGACGCTTAATAATTATATCAACAGTTTGTTCGCCATAGTCTTTTATAATTGATAGATACATTAAATAACTTTATAGTAACTAACACCGAATCTATTAAAATTTCAAATCGTGAACGAATTATAAAACCGTTGATAACATCAGGACTTTTGAAATGTGAGGAACAGGGACAAACTACATAAAAAATATATGGAAAATGAAGTTTTAAAAGTAACATACAAGAGGTATAGGAATTATTCCTAAGATTTAAGCCTTTATTTATTACTTGTTACCAAGATACCATGTTCAGCTACAGACTACATTTTGATAAGTTATAATAAGTTTTGTTAGAAAATAATCAGTTTGATCCAGAAATTCTTTAATTAAATAGAAAAATTCATACAAATAAATACATCACATTTTATAACTATAATTTATTAAACAAAATATTTATTATCTGAATTTGATAGCCGGCAACAACTTACGCAAACTATACACAGTGATTACATAAGCAAATAATTGCTACAATGAATACTTATTGGTAATTTCCAACATATGATTTACTTACTTACATGATTGCTTTTAGAAAACGTATTGCAATTATTATTACACAAATATAACCACATAAATAGAAACTAATTAATAAATTAAATTATTTTTAAATAAAACGTGTAGATTTATTTACATAACATTAAAATGTACACATAGAATATTTATTATGCTAATAAAAAATGAAACTAAAAACTTAAAATCTATTAAAAATCATTTAAACATAGTTTTGGTTATTTTTGGTGAAGTGTTATTGTTTTTAATCTCTTGTCTTAAAGCACATGAGTAAAGAAAAAAGATCAGAGGCTCATCACGTACAGAGAGAAACTGCTTTAAACCGGCTCGGCCAGTGCTGAAATTAGGGTGTATACGTCGCGCATCGTGCTTGTTTTCGTTTCACGTTTGATTTAAAAATAACAAATGAGTAAAGAATAAGTGTCATGTAAAACACAATAAAGTGTAAATATATACCGTACTATGTGTGTGAACAATAATAATAGGTTGTTTGTAAAGTCATTTCGTTTTTCCCAATAGAGAGTTCGTACTCAGTAGTTTTTGATCGTTACCCTTTCAAATATGGAAAGTGAAAAGCAACACTTTCGGTATATTTGACTTTTATTAACTTTTATGTAAAAATGCTGTACAAGGAAGAAAAAATTATTCTATGTGTATGGAGACGATGTTTTGTCAGAACGCCAGTGCCTGCTTTAAAAAATTTCGATCCGGCGATTTGAAGGTGCACCATTTTCTAGAAGGCCAGTTGAAGCTGATAGTAACACAATAAAGTTATTAATTGAAGCAAACAGGCGATACTTAAGAGTTATACATATATTAACCTACTCAAAAATTAAAATTGTTTTTATGAATGTTTAAATAAATTAAAGATTTGCTGTGAAAAATTGTTGAATAAGTAGCTGTTATAGTGATTTTCAATTACGTTATGTATACGATATAATAAATTGATATCATAATTCTAGCAATTTTACAGCAATGTACCATGTATGTAATATAGACTTTTACATACAGTTTATGTAAAAGTCTATATAATTACCTTCTATTCATTAGTTGACTGTCAACTAAACCATCCACGCAAACACCCAAACCGCGTCATACACCGAATTATTTTTTCGTTCCAAAAGCTAAAGACAACTTCGTGTTTAATTATAATATCAATAGTGTAATATAAGTAAAAAAAAAAATAATTTTTAATTAATGTTTGTAATGTTAGTATAAGAAATAGCATTATGATTGTACTTAGTTTAAACATTTCTTTTTTTTATGAAATAGTGGTTTGTTTTTTAATGTTAACTTTTACTTTTCGGGGGAGTTGTAATGTGATCAAAATAATGGAAGAAAATGGTCCCACAGGTGTGTAAAGGTGAACTCGCTTTCACTGACTCGGACGGACCGGGCCAAAAATTTCATATTTTACTTAATTCTGTTTTTTTTTTTTGTTTTTTATGGGAATGAAGTGATTTATACAAAAAACTATAATAAAAACGTTTTTCTCCTAAGTTTATATAATAATATAACATTAGTGCTAAAAGTGAAGTAATTAACTCGTTTAAATATGAGGATACCACATTTTCGTTAAAAAAAAAACGATAATTTCGCTACAAAAGTAAATAAAAACACACAAAACTACGTGCAAATATTAAAGATAATTTATATTTCTCGATAGTATGATGTTTCAACCTTAGTAAACAAGAATACTAAATACGAGATAAAATGAACAAGCACTGAATTGGCGCGATTTAATTGACGATTTTTGACTAGCAAATAATCAAATCCGTCAACAAATTACAGATTAAAAATTATTTGTTTATCTAGCTTTGTCTATCAACAAGCTTTTCCATAAATATGATGATTATGTTTTCTTTTATGAACAGGTTACAAAACCGGCAACACAGTGAATTAAGCCTGATGACAAACTTGAGATACGACAGTTTTAAGACAGGCTATTGCTTTACAAAATATATGGAGACGCGCAGACTTCAAACAAAACGTCTCACAGACAGAATTGTCTAATGCCTACCAAAACTGCTCGGCAACAAGTCTGAATAACGACTGTCGGCTTCTCTTTTGTATGTATGCGGGCGCGCACATCAACAACAAAACAGTCTGTTGACATACCCCTCACTTCTAGTCTCGTCCGAGCATTCAAAGAGTAAACACAACAAAGAACTCGTAGAAAAATTAATTGACGAGGTTGAAAAGAGACCTTTACTATTCAATAAATTATGTACGGAATATTCTGATGCCAATTAAAAAAAAACAAATGGGACGAGGTCACATTGCAGCAACTAGTCGGTATTGTGAGGTGGAGAGAAATGTCGACTGAAGAAAAAACAAATGCATGTAAGTATAAGTAATCGTAATTGCGTTTATTAAGTATATATTATTATGTACGCATATCTATATATACTTATTTAAATAAAAATGAATCGCCGAAATGTATGTACGCGCGTAACTTTCGAACGACTGCACCAAATTGGATAATGGTAAATTCACAATACAAAGATCGCTGCTTTCTTAACGCTGACAGCTATTCACGTCCTCTGATTGGTCTAATAGCTGTCAAAGTTAAAAAAGCTGCGATTAAAAGCTAAAATGTTTGCATTGGGAATCCACCATAGTTCTTTTTTTTTGGTGTTCGTTATTGTCAGGAGGTTTGTATGGTAGGTAGGTAGGTAGGTAGGTGTAGGGTAGGTAAGTAGGTAGGTAGGTAGGTGTAGGGTAGGTAAGTAGGTATAGGATAGGTAGGTGAAGGGTAGGTAGGTGATTGGTACAATATTTATGTGTACGTTAGGTGTAGAACACCACGCTAGCACCAGCTAGACTATTAACTATATTTTTTCATATTGCCATGGCAATGAACCTTGGGGGCTAACAAAATAATTACACAAATACTGTCTTATATCATTGCCAGATGGCATAGCAGAGCTATTACTGTTATAATCAGTCAGTGGACAATCGTAAACGGTATCTGTGAATTCTATTCCGTCATGAACACGAACGTAATTATGAAGAATACAACAGGCTTTGATTATACCCTCACAACAGTCCCTGTTAACGTCTAAAGGTCTGTGTTAAATGCGCCATTTATTGGCTAAGATGCAGAAAGTACATTTGACGAATCGGCGAGCTCTAGTAAGACTGTAATTACTTTCTTAACTACTTATATGTTCAAATCCTTTTTAGCGTACGGCCGCAATGTTTTTAGATAATCCAAATGCTTCATCACCAATTATATAATATGGCAGAATCCGACCACTATCATTACCTAGTAGCGTATTTATTTCCTGATGCAATGTTTAAAGTCCCCTGTTCCAATCGTTTTCCCATATTAGAATTCTTAAAAATCGTTGAATCTGATGAGGATCCATACGAACCGATATCTACAAATACGAATTTGTAATCAGGATCTACCCACGGCATCAATACCACAGAAAAATATTTTTTATAATTGAAATCTTCCGAGCCCGCATAAATAGGTTTTTATATCCAATTAACTAAACTAAAAAAACGTTAGGATAAGCAGCTCTGATATTGAACTGTTTAGCTATTTTTATCCAATCCTCTTTTTTTCCAGAGAAGACGAACCTATTTATAGTTTGAACGGCTGATGTTTCTATTGCCTACCATAGATTCAAGGGAAACTGCAAGTAACGTAAGAACTGAAAGTGATGATGGCGACCACAGAAATCGTAATAATAAGACAATAGAAGTCGCATAGACGCGTGACCTTGTCGCCGCTATTATGTGTTGACGAACAGGATTCACCATTTTGTGATTTAGTAGCGCGGGGAACTTCGTACGTGAATTTATGTTATTATAATGGTGAACTGCAGCATAATAATAAAAAAAGTAGTAAAAACTCATCAAGGACGTGTAATTTAACTAATAAAGGCATAAAATTTCATCGGTAAGTTGAATATTTACTAATTATCATTGTTTTAACTAACGATGATGAGATGAATACTTTACTATGATATTTACCTTTGTAAACTTTCATTTATTACTTTTTGTATTGACAATTACCATTGCTGCTTTTGTTCTACCGTAATACGCGACGTTGACAAACTAGCCAAGCAAGGTAATGTGAAACATTAGATACTGTGCATTGCGTATATTTATAATACGGCTGCAGGTGGCGACATCGGTTTTGAAAGTAATCGAGCGCTAATTCATTTCTATTGTCTTTTTATTACTATATCTGTGATGGCGACGGTACGGATTCTATACCGAGCGAATGCGCCATCCACGTCCTTCGCCTAACAATAATAAGTCATTTAAACAGTCTCTATCTAAATATGTTGGAGAGAAATATTAATGTTCAACAGAATAAAACAACTGTAAATGATGAAGATCACAACTTTGCGTTGTCGCTGCTACCTACGCCTCAACGACTTAGTGTTTATAATAAAATAGATGTAAAAATGCAAATTTTAAATATATTTAAAGAAAAATGTGCCCCACAACACGATTTGCGCAAAATACGTATAATAAACCAGCAAATAATACCTCCAAAACCGATTACCAATCCGCGGCGTGGACCACTGCAAGCGATCTCACCTGGGTCTTCTCAAACACAACATGCAAAACTTCAACACCGGATGCAGGGACCATTTAAAACACATGTACATTCACCTCCGCCAGCGATCTCATCTGGGCCTTCTCAAACACACCATTACCTGAAGACCGGATGTAGCCAACACCATCACGACGTCACATATCTTAAGAACTGTCCAGTGCACATTCCGCTTCTTGTGGCGAGGACTCAATTAAGCGGTAGCCTCCGCCGGATATATTGCAAGACATCATGGAGTAAAAAAGATGAAGCAATTCGAAGGACGATATTCATAAAAAGCTAGCAAAGAATAAAACTTTTGCGAGCGTGGAATCATGCTACTACTAGAAAAAGGGTAAAAGGTTTCGGACTAGAATGGACAATATATAATTAAATACAGAAATTTCGCGAACTTTTTGATTTCTTGTATATAACCATATGAGTGCTACCTATTAGATTATTTAAGAAAGAAACTTTATACATTTAAAAATATATCATTCAGCTAAAAAGCACAACAAATTAAAAAAAATTATATAATATAATAAAATATTTTTAAGTAGTTTATAAAAACATTTTAACATAGATAAGTACATAATAAAAAACTCATAAACGTTTTGTTTATTTAATATTATCCTCATGTGTCAACCCTAACAAATTAGGTACGCTCCTTAGAAGTAGTGGTGGTTAATATATCATATAGCAAAGTAAAGCACCGTGCTTTTCATACATAACAAATAGCAAATGTTATCGTGGCTCTCACTTCTTGCTATTTGCTTAATGCTTTTTTACATCGCACTCTCTGTCTCTGTCAGTCGCGCATCACAAAATCGCAAAGCATGAAAGAAAGCAATAGCATCGCGGCGGCCAGTCGTCGGTCGGCGCATGCTAGAGATAGAGATTGCTTTCGGTCGCGTAAGTGAATAAGTAATCGTTTTACGCACCGCTTGCGCTACTGCTATTCCGCGATCTCGGGCGGCTCACGTAATATAATATACGTAAATATTATTTTACGTCGTGCTTTTTAGTGTAAATAAACAGTGATAGGACACCTTAATATTTATTAACTATAATTGTGCAAGTAAGGACAGAGTGAGATATCGTGTTGTTGTTTTGAGTGTAGGTATAATAACAGACGAAAATGTCTAGAAGGGACAGTGATTTGCCAATATGGAATTTCTTGAAAAGCCCATTGATGGTCGTAAAACTGCTACATGTAATTACTGTCGTCGAGAGTTGTCGTTTAAAAAGAGTGTTACAAATTTAAAACAAAAACACATTTCGGTGTACAATAATTTAATTAATTTTGGCAAAACCCTCGAGTCAGCAGCACCTGAAACAGTGAGTAACATTCCCTTGTCTGAAGTCGAAGGTTTGCATGTGGAAAATGTTGGTGATGGGAATAGGAAGAGGAACGCTGCATGCAGTGGTGGTGGAGAGATGGGGAGGCGTATTAATTGTGATGAACCTCCTAAAAAAATTCAGAGAACTATGCAAGCGTATATTCCAAAAAAGCTCAAACCAGACGAAAGGAACAAAATAGATTTACACCTTTTAAAAATGATCGTATACGATTTTCAGCCCTTTTCAATAGTAAATGACGTAGGTTTTCGTGCGTACACGCATGCACTGAATCCGAATTATGAAATACCGGACCGAAAAACTTTATCAGTGAATCTTCTGCCAAAAGTTTATGAGAAGAGGCTAGAAGAACTCAAATCATTCGTCCAGATGAATGCAAAATCAGTGTGCATTACCATTGATTATTGGACTTCCCGCACTATGGATAGTTATATGGGTATAACAGCGCACTTTATGACGGAAGACCCCATATAATTAAAATCGGTACTAATTCAATGTGGCGAATCAGAAGGGCACCATACAGGCATAAAAGTATATAGGGAACTGAAAAGTTTATTAGAAAACTGGGGCATTTACGACAAAGTCAACTGTTTGATGGGTGATGGCTCAGTAACGTCCGATTCCGAGGCTAATACAGGGTCGGACTCAGTACGTTGATTGAGTTAGATTGAGTAAGATTTTATGAAACCTACTAATATTATAAATGCGAAAGTTTGTGTGTATACATACACGTGTGTATTTTTGTTACTCTATTCACACAAAAACGACTGCATAAACGAAAGCATATAAAATAGCTTGCTTAAAATATAAAGCATATAGCATTAAGCAAGTGATTGCCATATAGCAACTTTGAACACTACTACTTAGAAGCTTTGCCTCTGGTCGGATTCTTTACTCATTACCGTAAAACCTTACAAGTTTGCCCAACTAATCTGAGTTTGCCCAGCAAGGTACTTTTCACAAATATTTAGAAAAAACTAGCAACATTTTAGTTGCGTTTATTATTTAATCTATGGAACAAATTTGAATACGTCTCCGGCAACACTATGTAACTGTTTTTTTCTAACGTCACTACACTCGGCTGTTAAACTGTGTCGAAGTTGGTGGTGTATTTTGTGGGCCAAAAGTCGTGCAAAAAACTTTCTTCAAAACTCGATTTGTAATTACAGCAGGTAAGTAAGTTTTTTTTTCACTGTTAGTTTGTAATAAATACACAAGAAATATCAAATATCCAACGCGAAATCTCTCTTAAAGTTGAAAATATCACGGTGGGCAATGTCAAATTGGTTATTCTAAAGCAGTCATTACGACTTTGCCCACCAAAATATTACCGATAGGGTTGTCACCTCAATGTTAAATTACATTCATTACGAAACTACCTAAGTAATGTTCACAGAATGAGAGGATATACAAAGGATTACAATAATCAACACATATGATAAAAAAGCAAACGTTGTTGTAAAAAGTATTGAATGTACCTATTTGCAAAATAATTAGGTTGACTAAGTTCAGTTTTTTTTGTATGTTTGTTGATTTCTTTGCATTTTTGTACACTGATCTCGTTGAAATTTTCGTTTAAATGTCCCTAAATGGTCTGAGAAACATCTTAAAAAAGTATCACTATGCTATCTCTTAAAGGTACTAAGCAGTGTACCAAGTCTCTCATTATGTTAACTGTATTTACTTTTGATGCTATTAAACCAAAAAAATGTTTTTTTTTCTCATACATATATAGTGGTTTTTTAGGAGTGCAATAACCTTATTTCGGTTAAGCGTATTTGTTAATTTTACTGAGGTCTCTTTTTCAGGATGAATAATACTAAGCCTAAAAATACAAGAAAAAGAAATAGGAAATTAGAATCGAGAGCATATAGAAATTATGCAGAGAAAATGTTAGAATTAGCGGTTGAAATGGTAGAAAATAGCAGGATGTCAAGTCGGGAGGCAGAAAAGAGGTTCGGAATCCCTCGACGGACGATATTGAACAAAGTTAAAAAAAATCACTTGAAATCAGCTGGAGGACAAAAGAAACTCACTGACGAAGAGGAAGAAAAACTGGCAAATGTGTTGTTAGCTTCAGCAGATTACGGCAGTCCCATGTCGAAAATGGATATAAAAATGTTGGTCTATAAATACGTAGAAAAAAATTCACGGACTGATTTGTTCGATGGCAAATTACCCAGTGATACATGGGTGGAAGGATTTTTAAGCAGACATCGTTCGATATTGACCATTAGAACAACCCAAAATATAAAAAAAAAGTACGGGCCGAGATAGGATTGGAAGAAATGGAGCAATTTTATACCAATTTACGTGAAACGCTAAATGGTGTACCACCGATGAATATACTAAACTACGACGAGACTAACTTGTCCGACAATCCAGGCACTTCAAAATGTGTATTCAGAAGGGGCGTCAAACATCCTGAAAGGATTTTAAATAACACAAAAAGTTGCATTTCTATTATGTTTACTGCAAGTGCAGCTGGGACATGTCTACCAACATATGTGGTTTATAAAGCTTCAAATTTATATTCAGAGTGGCTTGAAGGAGGACCAGCTGGAACCAGATATAATTGTTCGAATTCCGGTTGGTTTGATACGTCTTCATTCGAAGATTATTTCAAAACTATAGTGGTTGACTGGGCGAGACAAATTTCCGGGCCAAAAGTAGTCATTGGTGATAATTTGTCTTCCCACATAAATATTGAAGTAGTAGAATTATGTCAAAAACACAATATAAGGTTGGTATTTTTACCACCAAACTCCACTCACCTAACACAATCGCTGGATGTAGCATACTTTGGCCCACTAAAAAGAGAGTGGAAAAAATCTTGTTGGAATACAAATGGAAGGTTCCTGGACAAACCACATTGACCAAAAAACACTTTCCAAAACTTTTGGCTCAATTACTCGAAAATATGAAACACAAGGAAAACCATAACATAATAAGTGGCTTCAGAGCCACAGGAATATGGCCTGTAAATCCACGAAATGTTTTAAGAGAATCCTAGAGTATTTCGAGGATTCAGAATACGGATTTGATACGACTTTATTGGATCATCTCAAGGAATCAAGGGCTGCTAAGCCAATGCAAGTGAAAAGAAATAAGAAATTACGCACAGAACCCGGAAAGTCGGTATGTGCTGATGATATCTCGACAGTAAATATTCTACTAACAGCACGAAAAAAATCATCTGTAAGAAAAAATACTAAGGAAGATACAATAAAGATCAACCAAGAAAGAGAGACAGAAGATATTATAAGCATTGGGAGACAGAAAATGAGATATACTTAGATGAAATTACAGGTGAAGTGATAAGAAGGGAGGAAAAGATTAAATACGATATGCCGCCGACCTCAGAAATCATCACTTGGGAAAAACCAGCACTACGACCCCAATTTTCACCGGTGATCTATAATCCAGCCACACTTGATGCACTTAGTATCAAAATTATCAACATTCATTTAGCTTCACCAGCGCATGATACTAACGCTGAGCTATCCGATGTCCGTGTATTAAATAAAAAATTGATAAATGACAGCCAGAATCAGCCTTTTGTAGCTTATGATGAAAATGATATTTCAGAGTGTTTACGATCAATAACGAATAGTTCATCTAAATCTAAAGTTATAATAACCTCAGATGTTAAAGTAACCCCTAAGCAAATGATGGACATCAAGAAAAAAAATAAAATTAGGTACTGAAGTCATCGGAAAATCAGCTTTACAGATAAAAATTCTTACGAAAAAAGTGGGCGATGAAAATAGTAATGTGGTCTTATATGAAAAAAATAAATAAAAGAAAACGGGAAAATGTAACTAATGGAAGAAAAACAAAGATAGCGAAACGGAAGAAATTGAGATCATATTATTGTGAAATGAGTTCTGAATCGGATATTATCGAGTATTGCAAACACAGATGATTCGGAATATGAGACATTTGATGAATATGTATCAACATGTTTACAAGAGATAGACAACAAGGAAAACTGTGAGCCAGAAAACTTCACTGCACCCTTTGGATTCAGTGATATCACCTATTTTAAAAGCGATTTAGATTTAAGAGAAGAGGACTGGGTAGTTGTAAAATTTGCGACAAAAAAAGCATAAAACACTTTGTTGGCTGTGTTTTATATATAAAAAACAGTACTCCTACCGTAAAATTTGCAAGAAAAGTGAAAAATGCAAAAGATGGCAAAGTGATTTTTACGTATCCGAATGTGGAGGACGTGTGTGAAGTGAATCGTGATGATGTGGAAATAGTATTACCTCCACCGAGTATTTCTAGACGAGGCCAAATATTGTTTGATATTACCTTTAATCCTTCCTACAACATACAATAATAAAATATTTTAATTTATTTAAAGGAATTGCCAACATGCAAAGCTCTTCTCGAAATCTTCCAGCAATAAGGTAATTTCACAAAAAATGTTCCTATGTTGTTTAAGAACAATTAACCTCAAGAAGTACCTCGATGATTATTGTTGATTTTTTACTAGTTTGTCTTACTAGTCGTTTAATTTCGCATTTTTTATGTTAATTGTTACTGCCATAAAAATATAATGTTGACTTTACTGTATATAGATTTAGGTTAATACGTAAGTCATTTAAAACATAGACCTGCACTATAAATTGTGAAACACAGTCCAATCACAGGTATAGTGCAGGTCTTTGTTTTGTATCACTTTTTTAGTATCGCAAAGCTCTTCTCAAAATCTTCCTGCAATAAGTTAATTTCACGAAAAACGTTCCTATGTTGTTTAAGAATTATTTACCTCAAGAAGCACCTCGATGATTATTGTTGATTTTTACTAATTTGTTTTATTAGTCGTTTTACTTTGCATTGTTGATGTTAATTGTTACTGCCATAAAAATATAATGTTGACTTTACTTATATAGATTTAAGTTAATATATAAGTGATTGAAAACATAGATCTGCACTATACTTGTGAAATTCCAACACAGTCCAATCACAGGTATAGTACAGGTCTCTGTTTTGTATCAGTTCTGTAGTATAACTGCAAGCTGTTAGAAAAGTAAAATTAAGTTATATTTAATTTAATTTTGATAAGGCTAAAAATGTTTAATTCCTACTACTTATGACATGCTAAGAGGTACTGTTAATCTATAGTATTATATTGTTTGTTTTAGAAATTTTTATCTTCAATATAGATTTATATGAGTCAAAGTTTATATTAAGAGTTGATATTAAGCTTAATATTACCTATAGGTATTGTTTGTTTTAAAGCTAGTAAGCATTTGCTTTAAAATACTTCTAATTCTATGATTGTTTCAATATTTTTATATTAATGTTTAAGAGCAAGCTACGTGATCGTAACGTACCTACGTACACCATACTTTTATCAATAAAAAAGTGACAACCCTAGTTCAACCTTTCATTTGAATGAAAAATTACAAAAAAATTGTTGCTCAAATTTTGGAGCTAAAATGAACTTTTAACGTTTAGTATTAAGGTCCTATGATAGATTGATAATTTTACTAAAATGACCCCTAAATCTAACGCTTTTAATGTAGAAAATAACGAAGTTACTGAGGTTTCTGCAAAATGGGCAAACTTGTAAAAAGTACTATATATTTGGCCCGCCGTCCAAATTAAGGTTTTTAACACATAAACATTAATTGTCTTGATATTATCATAAGTTCTTTGCAAAGAAAAATACATTTATCAATGGTGTAGCGGAATTACAAATTGAAAATAATATTATTTTAAAAATATTTAAAGTAGAATAAAAAATCGCAAGAAATTTGGGCAAAGTTGTACGGTTTTACGGTAGGCTAAAGTAGCTTTTTTTTGTAAAGAGTTCAAATAAATCTTAAAATATGTATAAAATAAATATATAATAAGAATGGGACATGGCATGACATTTAAATTATTTTTCTTTGAATAATTAAAGCCTCCTTTTAAACAAGTTGAATTTACATTATTTCTAAAAACACTATTTAACTAAAATGCACACGAATTTTACTTCTTGATTTTAAAACATTGACAATGATTTGTGGGAACGCTTTAAGAGGTGTTGTATTAAGACTGTAATCGATTTTTATCAATTGTTGTGTGATTCATAAGAATGGATGAACAAAAACCTTTAGAAACAAAATCAACAGTACACGACCTAGTAAAAAACGACAACTTAAACTCCAGAAAATTTCAATACAAATCCTTAAGCAGACGAAAGTCTGATCTCTTGGAGAGGGAGACTTATTATGAAGCAATACATCCCGAACAAACGCCACAAATATGGCATCAAATTGTTCAAACTATATACAGACAGGGGGTATACATGGAATATGTCTGTCTATTGTGGAAAGACTCACGTGAATGCTCAAACAGATCAAGGTGCTGCTGAAAAAGTTGTGATGAGCCTAGTAAAAGATCTACTAGATGAGAACAGAATTCTTTACACGGATAATTACTACACGAGTATCCCACTTGCCTATAGGCTCAAGCATAGAAAGACAAATTTGGTGGGCACGCTGAGACTCAATAGAAAGCATTTACCAAAAGATTTAGTCACACAAAAACTGAAGAAAGGAGAAATAATAGCGAAGGAAACGACAGACGGAAAAATTGGCGTGACGAAATAGAAAGATAAGAGAGTCGTTACAACTTTGAGCACTGTTCATTCGGCGAAGAAAATGACAGCAGTAAAAACAAAAAGAGGACAAGTTATTTTCAAACCGGATTCTGTTGTTGATTACAATACTGGCAAGTCATCAATAGACGTCATGACCAAATGGCTTTGAGGCGATGTACTAAATGGTACAGGAAGCTAGCAATGGAGTTTATTTGGGGTACGAGTTTGGTAAATGCCTACTTTCTTTATAATGAGTGTTCTCGAAACAAGAAAATTACTATAACGGAGTTTCGTGAAAAAGTTATCGAAGGAATGATTGATAAATTTGTGGATCAATCACTAGGAAACCAACCACCTTCAATCAGCAGAGAAGCTGCTGGGAGCAGCAGAGAAGCTGCTGGGAGCAGCAGAGAAGCTGCTGGGAGCAACAGAGGAGCTGCTGGGAGCAGCAGAGGAGCTGCTGGAAGCAGCAAAGAAACTATTGGATCCAGCAACAAGCATCTTTTGGTGAACTTCCTAGTTGGCAGACCGCCAAAATTGAAGCGTGGCCGATGCAAAGGCTACTATGCCAGTTATGGGAAGAAGGGGATGGAAGTTGGTGGGGAGAGGAAGTATGCCACCCAAGTGCAAACTATTTGTAATATTTGCAAATCATTTTACTGCCGTGATTGTTTTAATCTAGCACATAAGTAACTTAAAATAATCTAGAATAATTATTAAGTGAACGAAAATAAACAATGTCGATTTTTTGACATATTTTTTTTATTTTTAGACATTTTCCCAACCCAGAAATAGTGGCGTATTCTCCAGGGCCAGCGCTATCGAATCGCCTAATTAAATGTTTGAAAACGTGTATACTTTTCTATACACCGGCCTCTGAATAAGATCGTGTCGGGTGTATCATTAAATGTACACCGGCCTGTGAGTAGAGGTACAATGGTGTATAGTTAAGTATACACCGGCGCTGAGAGTGTTAAAATCATTTTAGGTTACTTGAGAATGAGATCGCTATAAACAATTTCTATCGATAAAATAATAAATCATATTAAAAAATAACATAGGAAACTAAAATAAACATTCGCCATGTAGAGGCCCTATATAAGAAAATCATCTACCCCGTATCATCCCGTGAGTCTCGTAAGTGGCAACAGTGGGCGATTAGAAGAGAAAAACGGGAGCAAGAACTTCCTGAAAAAAAAAACCAAAATGAATAAAAACTGAGTTGGCCCAACTATGGTCAATATACCCCTATAAGAAAAGTTTGGACGATGATGATGATGATGAAATAAACAGAAACTACCGTAAAGTAAATGACGTGTGCATTTTTTAATAATTACATGAATTATTAGATAAGCTCTCTTTTATTTTGCTCAGAACTGTAACATAAAAAACCTATCCAAAATAAAAATGAAGTGCCAGGAGTTAAGTCAAAAAGATTTTTTTAATTACTAACTTAACACATTTTTAATTTAAAAAATAAGATAACCATGGAGCATTGAGAAAATTAATGTTTAGGAATTCTTTTCATTTTTTACGTTTTAGTAAATGTTGTGGTTTTTTGTTTTGTATTATCATAAACCTTATATAAATAATAATAGTACAAAGCTGTAGAGCTTAAAATGTTAATTTAAATTCATGGATTGATTAAGAATGAATTACATATTTTGTGGTGTTATTCATCTTAATAGCGAAGTAGTCCATTCCATTATTAACTTTAATTCCACAACTCACCACCACCATAAACTAACATTATAACGCCTCAAAACATATCACACACGGTTTATTGACTAGAGACCAGTTTTCAGAATATTGTTTAGCGATCAGCCATCCACTGGTGATCCCAAGTACACCATAGACACTTCCGTATTTCCATAAACAGCTGATACAGTTGGATACAATCTTCTCCTTGGAAGACCTGGAATTAAATGATGTTGTGATGATAACGAATATTTTATAGATAAGTCATAATCAAATATTTTTATTCGAAATTGAATTCTGCAAAGCACTTCATGAAAATGTATTGGTACGCCATTGTTCCTACTGCGGGGAGATCTTGTGAGAAGAAGCGGCAAAAAAAACTCACAAGTAGACAATTATTTAGTAGACTACAGAAAGATAACTTTCTAAATTGGACTATCTTCTTTTTTGTATGTACGAGTATGTGTTACGCGAAATCTTCGCCAATTATGAAACTAATTATTTTTAATAGCCTTCTTCTTCTTCAGGGATAGCCCCATATAAATCTGGAAGAAACGGTCCACGTGTAAGCGTGGAAAATAGGGGATGAAGTCTATAATGTGACTACTAAGCAAACATTCTATAGTTCGTGCCAAACCGATTGAGAAAAACGGACGATGACCTCAGATATGAGCCGAGTGTCAAAAGGCGTAACTTACAAAATCTCAATTTAAATGTCATAACAATATTTAAATATCCAGCACATATGTTTTGTTTCTTAAATAATATTGTCTGTGGTTCCTATAAAAATCGTAAAATCTTACGGCACATCGCGAAAAATGTGTTATATTTTATATTTCAATTTATGGTAAGTAACGCAGCAATTCATTTAATAACCATATTGAGCTTTTGCAAATTCATTCCTTTAAAATAAATAATACGCGCGGTACGTCATTTCGTTCTAAAAGACACGTTACAATGGCAGCGTCACTTTTTTTGGGCCGGCCCGCATGCACCGAATAAAAATAAAGTTCTTATATTTTATTGAAAATAAAGTTTTACCTTTTGAATAAGTATGTACTTATGAGGTGTCGTTATCACTCAAATCTTTATATGTGTTATAAATTAATGCTTTTTGTTGTTAAATGAATAAAGTACTTATTAGATGATTTTTCTTCTACAACGATCTTTTACATAACTTTTTTATAATAGTTAATAAATATATATTATATTAATCATTATAAAAAAATACTAAAAAAAATCATTATATATAAAGTACTACATTTAAAAAATGCATATATATTGAAGGTTTGTAGGCCTGGTTAAACGACCAAAAGGTCAATGTCCGTTTTTCTCAATCGATTTTGCATGAACTATAATTGGTTACTTTTAGGAGGTGATATTCCTTATGCCACTCAAAAGGGTCAACTTTTTATATAAAAATAATACACAATAGCAAACCGAGGGATATGTTCAACATAACATGCTACCGCATCCATTTAGCATGTTTTATCACAGAACCTGCGCTAACACTACGCGCGCAATGGAAACAAAATAGTGTAATTAGATTGTACACCCGTGACGTATGAAGGAAAAAAAGACAATTATACGCACTGGAACATACATAGATATACACGCTAAAGCATAAAAACATTAAATTTTAAATTGATAATCCTTGATCGTAGCTGTTCGTTTAATAGTATAGCTTTGTATTTTGTACGAAAACTATACACTGATTGTTGGTTTCGAAGAGGCGGTGGAAGATTATTCCAGCACTTAGTTGCGGCATATCTGAAGCTCCCTCGGAATGCGGCAGAATGATGTATGGGTATGAGCAACTTTTACGCCGAAGCTCTTGTCGAAATTGTAGCATTGTCTCGTGCCCATTGTAACTTATTATAAAGATAGGAGGGAGTTCTCGTTTTGATAGTGCCAAACAATAAAGTGGCGAAATGTAGTTGCCAACGGTAATCCATTTTAAGCATTCTTGCGTTGTTAATGTATTGGCATATTGGCATTTTGAACACGCTGGATTAGTTTCCTTAAACGCGCGAGAAGTCTAGGCCCTAATACCGCGTCAGCGTAGTTAAATTTAGATAGTACTAACGATTCGCATAATTTCTTACGCACATCAGTGCATAAAACATTTCTGATTTGGTACAGAACTTTTAACTGGTAAAAGCAGTTTTGAGCTATATTAATTATGTTTTTCAAACCTCAGCTGCTCATCCATTACTATTCCTAAGTTTCTCGCCTCGTTAATACGCTCAACATTTACATTTTTTATTTTTACCATTGGGTGGGCAGCTAACACTTTACTGATTTGTGCTTTAGTACCGAGTAGCATGTATTTTGATTTATTAGGATTTAAAACCAAGGTATTTGCTTCAGACCAATCAGCTATGCGATTTAGATCATCATTGAACTTTTGTATTGCATTGTATTGCAACCTTCACTGGGGCGGAAGGAAATATATAGCTGCACATCGTCGGCATATATGTGGTACTTGCAGTTTGTTATGCTTTTTGTAATATCTGCACTATACAAGGCAAAAATCAAAGTATTGAGCCTTGCGGCACCCCTCTCGCAACAGGAGAGCATTCGGAAACTGTTCTAGAGCCGTCACTATCCGTTACTTCGACAATCTGCCTACGATCACTAAAGTAGCAAACCAGTCAACTGTATCGGAACTAAACCCATAATACCTAAATTTTGCTAGCAGTAAACGTCTATTTATTGTGTCAAATGCACGGGAATAGTCCAAAAGTACTAAAATAGTAGCCTTACCAGTCTTGCGCATTTAAAATATTATCAACCACATCGGCTAAGGCTGTTGTTGTACTATGCTGTTTCCTAAAACCGGATTGAACGTTTGGTAAGATGTTATTCAAGTTTCTACAATTTTTTCTAGAATTTTAGACATACATGGCAGTATGCTTATTACTCGCAAATCCTTACAGTCCATAATATTTACTTTTTTAGGAATTGGTCTTACTAACGCCATTTGCCATAGAGTGGGAAACCTTTTTGTAGTGAGAGAGATGTTTAAAATCTTTGTGATAGCACCTATGGAATAGGGGAGACTCGACAGTAGCATTTCCAATAAGATACCATTCACACCTAGAGCGTTTGATTTTAAATTTTGAAGTATTTTATAACAGCGTTATTGTCAGTTTGAACAAGGTCAAATATTGCAGAACTAAATCTGTTCGTCTCGTAGTAATCTATAGTTGACTGTGAAGCAGAACCCGGGCCTGGGATATTAAGGAAATGATAGTTTATATTTTTAGGATCGCTTAAATTAGGGGGCAGAGATGCTTCGTGGTCATTTTCTATTTTAGTTTGTCGTTTTATGTGGGTCCAGAGTATTTGAGGATTACTTATATTATAGTTAACGTAGGTATTAAAATAAGCAGACTTTTCATTGTGTATAGCAATAGTAACTTGTTTTTTAGTTATTAATATGATAATCTAGCTTTGTTAACCGTCCTTTTGAATGCGCTCGATCACGGAGACCCATCATTAATTTACCACAGTAAGTTATCCAGGGGTAAAGATGTTCCTTAATGCATACCGATCTAAGTGGCGCAAGTAGGTTAAAAACAGATAAAATGGCTGTGTTAAATTCAGTTACCATAGCGTTGAGGTCTGTCATTTTTGTAATTGAATCCCAGTCTACATTTTCTAAAACCTGGTGTAGGCGATTCGATTCAATATACTTGAGTGGCCTATAAACTATTCTACGTGGAGGACATTTTGAAGTTATTAACCCAACTTCGCATGATATAAACGCGTGGTGGCTCAAATCGGGAATATAGTCCACATTTACTTGATTGAGGTTTACATTAGAGCAAATAAGATCTATTAGTGTTTCGCTGTTATTTGTGAAATGTGTAGGTTTGTTGACATATTGTTTAAGACTGTTTATAATAAGAAACTCCTCTAACCGTTTCAGCCCAGGCCAACACGATTGTGACGTTAAGCCAAAGTAAAATTTTGGCGGTATTTTAGGCGTTATGTGAACGGGGCCACGATCGTGATGGATATGCTCTATCTATAGGTATAAGTGAGACAGCTAGCAAGCGTCGCGAAGTTCAAATTTAAACTCATTCATTTCGCCGTTGGTGTTGTTTGGGGTGTTGCTGCGCGTGAGTAATCAAAATTACCATACAATTATGTATTTCTCACGTTATGATTGTTGTTTATTGTTGTTATTGAACTGTTTTACGTACCAGTCAATGAATTTGTTTGTATTTTTAGGAAATTCTTAAGAAATAGTGGCACTGAAGTCTAACGTCACAATTGTATCACTCGGGCCCAACTACATAGTACATTGCCATGGCGGAATCGCTATTTAGTCATGATGACAACGCAATTGGGGAGTTACTGGAACAGTCTGACTTGGAAGATGTTGATGAAGATGATGATGACTTATATGTGCAAAATGATGAAGATAATAACTCGTCCGAGGATGATGTCCCACTCTCATCTTTGAGGGCGGCTACCAATCAAAGTGATGGCAAATGGACAAAAAAAAAAAGATTTCGAGGGAAGACTACTAGTCAAGCTCAAGAAAATTCAGATAATG
Source organism: Parnassius smintheus behrii (assembly GCA_036936625.1). Lineage (NCBI taxonomy): Eukaryota > Metazoa > Arthropoda > Insecta > Lepidoptera > Papilionidae > Parnassius > Parnassius smintheus. Next base: position 30,935,235 of record JAUPFT010000005.1, on the reverse strand, counting down.
AACCGCCCAAATCACCTGCAGAGTGCTTCGAAAATTATTTTGATGCCGAACTGTTTGAAAAGTTTGCGATCTGTACTGCGCAATATTACATGGCCGAAAAAGGGCAGCAAATGAGGCCGCAATGTACACCTAATGAAATAAAAAAATTCTTTGGAGTTCACGGGATGATGAGTTGCATTAAATGCCCTCGAATGAAAATGTATTGGCATCAAAAATTTCGATACGACCCAATAGCTAATGCTATGTCACCTGAGCGCTTTTTTATGTTACGGGTCAATTTACATGTAGTTGATCCTAACAGAGTTGACGAAAATGAACGGTCCGCTAATAAATTGTGGAAAGTGCAAGCAGTCATAGATGCAGTTAGAAAACGCTGCCATGCATTGCCACGCGAGAGTCCAACTTATTCTGTCGATGAACAGATGATACCATTCACAGGTCGGTGCGCACAGAAACAGTATGTAGCACACAAGCCTAGGCCAGTTGGATTGAAAAATTTCCTAGTTACGACTGCACAAGGATTGACCCTGGACTTTGAGATATATCAAGGCTCAACCACCGACTTACCAGATAGGTCATTTGGCTTAGGTCCTGCGGTTGTTTTGCGATTGACAAGAACATTACCTGGTGGAAGTTTATATTTTGATCGTTATTTTACAACGATTGGTTTACTGGAAGAACTAATTAATCGCAATTTCGATGGAACGGGTACGATAATGGCAAACCGATTCAAAAAATCCTGGTACACATTCAAGAAGGATCAAGCGATGAAACGAGGAGATTGCGAAGAAGTTTGTAGTCCAAATGGAAAACTTTGCACGGTCAAGTGGAAAGATAACAAAAGTGTTTTGTTGGCTTCAACGATTCACGGAGCTGAACCTACTGTAAGTCGATGGGACAAACAAACACGTACTTACAAGAACATTCCTTGTCCTTCCATCGTCGCCAATTACAACAACAACATGGGAGGCATAGACTTGTGCGACCAGATGATTGAAAACTATAGGACGTGGTTCAAAACCAAGAAGTGGACTGTAAAGGTCATAATTCATCTCTTTGATCTCGCTATCGTAAACTCCTGGTTTGAGTATCGAGAAGACGCACGAAAAGCTAATATGCGTAAAAATGATGTCATGGACTTGCTGGCATTTCGTATATCCATTGTAGAGTATTTATTAGGTGGACCGACTAGAACAAGGACTCGCGATAACTTAGAATTAGCCCCGAAACCGACTAGTTCTGAGTACCTGCAATACTGCCGACACCTGACAAAAGATATGATGGCTACAACCATTGGCCAATTGGCCAAGCTCCTCGCAAATGCAGGTTGCCTGATTGCACCATTAGAACCTGAGCAAGATGTTCGAAATGCGACGTATATTTATGTATAACTAAGGATAAAAATTGTTTTTTAAATTCCACAACGCTTGTTAAACGAAAGTCTGAATAATGTTATGATACTGTATGTTTTTCTTTTAATTTTAACAAACAAAATGTTATTCCTATTATGCTAAGGTTAAAAAAATATTTTCGTTTATTTGATTATACAGTTTATTGTTAATGCTAAGCAAAAGTTTGTTGAACTAAAATAATAACATTTCTTTTCAATTCTATGTTAAACTTGGTTTTAAGTTAGAGAAAGATTAAATTATTAAGCTAATATAAAATAAATGATATAATAAACACACCACATCTTTTTATTCACCATAATTTACAAGAATAATTTGAAAAAATGCAGTAACTTAATATAATTACAATTATTAGTGGCTAGAAATATGGCCCACATCAAAACAATTGTGACCGTCACAATTGTGACTCGGAATGAGTTGGCCCACATCGACACAATCGTGATCGTCACAATTGTGACGTGGAATGAGTAGGGCCCAAGTAGATACAATTGTACGCCCCCCTGAAAAGTCCTGAAAACACATTGTATCACTGAAAGTCTTCAGTTTTTGTATTCTCTGATCCCCAACGATAAAGAATATCAATTTTTTTTAACACTAACTCGTTTAGTTTCGTCATGGGTCTGAAAGGGCTAATATTTTAGTGTAAGGGTTATGTTTATCAAGGTAGTTGATATTAAAATCTCCGAGGAGCAATAAATAGTCAATCGTGTCTGTAAGCGCATCAAGGAAATTATGTAATTGAAAGCAAGGTGGCCTGTAGGCAGTACCAATTACAATGGACTTACCAATGATCTTGGTACCCAGTCACATTTATTCCACTAACGGTGCTATGGGGTGAGTGAGAATGCGAACTGGTAGCCCCCGTCTGATATAAAAACCCACACCGCCACCTCGTGTACGTATTTCGACCGACCTGGTAATATGTCGTAACTGATAGCCAGGCAAACAAGGTGCCCGACCTTCTTCCCCTTCCCGAAGCCAGGTTTCACTTAACGCCATAATGTCCACCTTATGACGGTCCATTGCCACCACAAACTCATCATGACGTGTTCCGAGTGAGCCGGGGTTTATAAAACCAACCTTTAAGGTTTTTTTTCTAGCCATTGTAATATAATGTTATTAAAATTATACTTGGTATATAACAGTTAATAATATATAATTTATAACGATTAAGATAGTTAATGTAGGTAAAGGTTGGTAAAGGTAAAAGAAATTACTTATAAAGGCCCTATCGCTATACACGGTTAGTTCTGAGGAAATAATATAAGTAGTGCCCAGATGAGGACGGATAAAATGTATAAATAAAGCCAAATGGGATGAGAATATATTATATAAATAAATGTAAAATTTATTCCAATACATACATTCAAAAGATTGACGAATCGCTACAATTGTAACATTGTGTACAGAAAAATAACAGACGTTTATGTGTACGTTAAGACAAAGCGTAGCAAAATATATTAAGTTCATAATAATATATAGATAGTATTCGTATTCGCGAATTTAAGAAAACATTAACATTCAAAAATAGTACAAAAAATACACTTACCTCGAAATGCAACACCTAAAAATTCATAACTCCTTTCAAATGATAGAGTTCTACGCTCACAGTCTAAAATTACTCTTATACGTTCTCCCACCTGTAAAACATCAAATGAATACTTAAATGGCTTTTTTGGTCTTTTTACGAAATTATTTAATTTATTCCTAAAAATATGTTTTATGTATTTTTCACAAGATTGAAAACCAAATTAAACTGTAGTAAATCTTTGCAATCTGGAGTAACAACATTTTTCTTTAAAGGAAATGTAAATGTAACAAGGTGGATAACTTTGCGGAGTCAAGAACGGGTAATGTAGAACCCGACCCATGTGATTTAACATTTTAGTACCGACGTGCTATTAGTTACATAAGTATACGTAGCGGCGCGAAAATCTAGTGGTGACCGTTATTGCCCATAAGTCAAAAATAAGGTATCATGGGGTAGTAAGCGGGTCGCGGGGCGGGCGTGCCTATCACTGATTGGCTGTGCGTATCATTCGCACGCGCTGATTGGCTACAGCTATTGGCGGACTGATACGACATGCACAGCTATGCCCTCTCTGCCCTATTTCGTTCAGCGCTAGACTTACGAGCCGCGACTAGTACCGACGTGACGTCTACTAGACCACCATAGAATTTCTAACGAAAACTTTTATGTTCCTGATATTGTTCTATAAAAGTTATTTAATAAGTTAGTATATAAAAGTTTCTATGTGTTGTTATGGTTTACACATTTATTACTAATTAAAAACATAAATATTGCAGTCTCAAATTATTTGGGGGAAGAAATTAAACTTCATCTTAATAATTAACATTTATCAATTAAACAATCATATTTTCTTGACAACATTTTTCCTTAAAGATTAATTACTAGATAAGCAATAAAAATAAAACAAAAAATCAAAATTTTTCTTGAAAATCACAAGGCATTAAACTGTAGGAATTATTGAAGTTTTCAAGCACTCTATTCATACAGGCTTGCTGCATTGTGGTCACACATGTTTCATACAAGTGTCACATTTGTAAGCAATCTTGCGCATTAAGTTTGAAGGGCAGGTGCAGGGGGGAGGGGTAGATTTCCATACTTTAGGTTGGGGTTCAATAATTTGCAAAAACACTAGTGCCATCTTGTACGACATCCGAATAAACTTTCGAACATTAAATTCTAAAAGGTGCGCTAGATGGCGACTACACCAATTCTGGTTATTCTCGAACTGGCAAGTAGCAACATTATATGACATAATGGCTACCGGCGTCTGAGCAAGTTGTTGTTTTATTAAAGTTTATAAGTGATTTTCGGTTGTTGCTACAATAAGTTTGGTTGAGTTGGGATTAGCCTTCTGTTTCTTGCTGTCTGTTTAGATTTTCATGCTGGAACCACATTGTATGTTTGTGTAGTGTTGTGCGAATTAGACGCTTTCATTTATCATTCCGCTAACCCGGTGGACATATTTAATTTGGTTTATTGTTGTATTTTGCGGAATAGACGCTTTTACATCGTGTATGTTAAATATATATAACAAAAATAAATGTTAATATTACTGAAATCTATAATACGTCTTTAATTGAACCCTAATCCCTTAAAATGTAAATATAACCGCCTATAGTATAGATAGCTGTATATACATAACTACATACATCTATCTTCAGTCAACATGATATTGAGATTAGTTCAAGGGATATGATACCAGACGGCGACACTATTCATATTGGGTGACAAAAAAACCTAGGAGATGACTCTCTATTTCTGTATATATTACTCTATTCTATGGGCAGGTGTTACAGTTTTCTGGTTTGACTTTCCTCTGCTTCATTTTCTTCCCTTACTTTTTCTGGTGCATCTGGTCCAAGAATTCTATTTATCAACAAACGCACTTTTCTTAATAGATGTATATTCAGAACCCCCTGAATTTGTGAAACGACCAGAGATTGTGGCTGCCCGTTTCATGCCCTAAGTACTTGGCTGATCTATTTATATAATTGTCTCAAAATATCTGAAAATCTAATATCAGAAATCGATATAATCTGAAAAAAGTCGTACCAAAAATAGTTACATAAGTACTAACGAGTGGTCTGACAGACCACTCGCGATTTTATAATGATCAAAACATACCCGAATAGTGCTCGCCGACACAGCCACTCTCCACAAATGTTACCGGACGACTGTCCGAGGGGTAGAGAAAAGATCAGGGGGATACCTCGGCGCTAATAAATGGAACTAGACTTTTCGGAATCTCAAAGTTTCTGTCAGACCACACGTCGGAACTTAAAGGTTATAAACCTAACCTAGCAGCCCGAAAAAACAAATCATCAGTAGCTGATAATGGAAATATATCAGTCCAAATAGCTAAATTAACAGTTGACCTGTAGTCATCACGGTCGCAGAAGACGCCTTTTTATCGCATGTCTATTATTCGCTGCTTTAAGCCCCTAACACTTTGTCCTTATTCTATGTACACTAATCGTTTTAGTTCGGCCCACAAATAAAAGTCTTGAGGTATTAGGTCTGGTGATCTCGCAGGCCAGTTCACAAGTCACCGCGTCCTATCCACCTATCACCGAATTGGCTCGTCATTGTTAGATACTCGACATAAGAGTATTGGTACATGTTTACGATACACACGCGGAAAAATAAACAGTAAGTAAAGTGTCAAGTAACTGAAGAGAATTGATGGCTTGCGGATGGGGGCAGATTTGCCCTTGAGCCTGTGACCCTGCCTTCTAAATTTATTGTTTTATTGCCACTCATAAGGTAGGGTGGATTGATAAATATTAATTGAATTATTTATATAATTCAATTTTTTTTTTTGGAAAATATCAGTGCTATAGGTAAATTAGTCATCCAGTATTATTTTAAAATCATAATAAAATCATCATACATAAAATACTTTAGACATTGAAATATAAATTAATCATTTAAAAATGTATAAGGTTCAGCTTCGGAAATGACAATCCCATATATATTTTAAGGTAGAGTGAAGAAATCCATAGCTATTGTGATATTTATTCTAAAAAATCACAATATTTAATAAATCTGTACCAAAGAGATTTAAATATATTTAATATAGAGCAGACATTGGAAACATTTGCATACAAAAACTGTCAGTATGTACATGTGTTGCGCCATCTAGCGAACCATAGAAATACTACGTTGAATATTTGTTTGTAAAACATTTTAGCTATTCCCCACTAGGTAATGCTACTAAATATGAGGTAAAAATCCGTTTTAGGCATATCATCAATCACTAACATTTTGGTAAATATATAGTGACATTACTGGATAACAGAGGGCGCTTATTACAATAATAATTAAATGTTCTAGAACAATCTACTAAAAATCATAAAACTTAAAGATTAATTTATAAATATACATTATTAATATGATAATAAACCAAAATCATATTCAGTTTTTGATCCATATCGTGACTTACAATACTTTAATGCACAACCGGACTTATTTTCTTTAAATTATTTTTTAATTTTATGAAACGAGTGTGTCCTTTTGACAATGTCACTAAGACTAAATGACAAAGATTGGAGATATATCCTATAGGACAAAAGTTACAGACGACAATTGTGCTGCTAATGTCCAGCCTATTACTACTACTTACTTAAATGTCTTTGATTTGTACCAAAAAAATTATGAAATGTAGTGACATACATATTATGTCAAACAACAACATGTATCATTTCCAAATTTGAAAAAGGTAGATCATATTTCCATGTTTATGTTTTAAAAAGTGCATAGCAATTGCCAAATTAGACATACATAAACAAAATGGTGATTTAAAATGTATTTGCTAAATAGGATGCCATCTCTTATGTAAGGGAGTTTGAAAAATATGCTTCTCTAAGCATACATTCTTACAAGTGAGGAATCTTTCTCATCTTTTCTCCCCCCTTAATGGGATTTCTGTTTCTAAATTGCTTCTAAAACTCAACAACAGCTGTTATTGAATGTGGATAAAATTTAAATAGGGATTTTATTTAATTTAATAATGCCTTATAATTATTTTATTACTAATAATATATTATTGTATTAAAAATAAATTTAATTATTAAATTAGTTATATTAGTAAATAAAAATTAGCTACTCAGGTAAGCTGATCTTAGGGAGATAGTGCTACATATAAAAAAGAAAATAAAGTTGAAATGATAACCTTCTTCTTTTGAAGACTTACAAAATTAAGAATCTTACTTGATATTTAGGACAGTTGTTAAGCCGTGGATAATGCCCTTGAGTTTCTCCATTGTGCAATAAGTGATTATCAACTAAATTCCATCCCCAACTTTGCTCATCAGAACCTAATAAGCCCACATAACCTTGGCATTGTAAGGGTGCATCTCTAGTTGATATTCCCACAACAGCAACTGTTCCAAGTGGTCCTTCCCATATGACCTCCCAAGCATGACGACCTCGATAAAACCCAATTTTGGCCCTACATGCATCAGTACTTTGTGCTACTGGATTTCTGAAAGGTATTATTTATCATGAAGATTTATGCTCTATGATTTCAATTATAAAGGTTACTTATAAATTATTGAATAAACCTGTGTAAAGTGAATCCATTTGGTTTTATATAAATATTTCTTGAGCAGTCTCGTGGACTCCAAGCGTGAAAAAAAGCTCTTAGCTTAGATTTATAAGTTGGTACTGAGGTTAGTAAATCAGACTTCATCACTTCTTCTGCTAATTTTTTATAACAGTGAAATCTCCAAACATCATTGTTTTCATCACTAAGAATTCTAAACCAAGTTTTGCACGCTAATGAACAATTTCGCAAATCTCTTAAACTTAAATATGAAAATATATTTTCCAAAACATGATCCGGTACAAGTTCGGCAATTGTATATTGATCTCTATAGTCAAATCCATACAAGTTGATGTTTTGTAACACAAACATTATAATATCACTATCATAAAATAATAATTTCGTACAAATGAAGTAAACTTTTTATTTTTGATTTGATTTACAAATTTGATCACCAGAAACACAGATCACTATATACTAGTCTACGACCATAAAATGACTATTCACAGATAACTATATACCAGTTACCAGTCACTAGTCAGAGACAGATAGGATCGTAGACAGAGAAACCTATAGACTAATGATCGGCGTGGCTTCGAGTGAGAAAGGACGATAACGAATTTTTAGGTTATACAATAATCTTTATGACTTTTAAACACATTTAGATAAAAATTTTAATTGTTCTAAGAACTGAACTGAACAAGTTTCAGCAATCTTAAGGTCACAAAACTTTTTGACGTGACAACGTCTTATAAATTGGTTTGCCGGGTGACACTTCAAGAAACTGCGTTACGCTCCGCTCACGTTATGCGCTCACAATGAGAGCGAGTGAGAGGCAAGCGTCCCTTCCACTCGGGCATGGTTAGCCCGCCTAAGAGCGAGAGAGACAGACATAAAAAGTGTTATTTCATCCTTCTTCCTACTATACGAATGAATATTCACATTAAAATTATTTTACCACTCAAAGTCGTTGTCACGTAAAACTTTCGCCCGTATACCGACTTTACAGGCAACAAATTTTTTTTTCTCACTTAAACCAACTTGTAAAATCCTTAAATCGTTACGCTGTTAAAGTTGTTTAGCAAACTCTACAGTTTGCTAAACAACTGTAAAAAAACCGGCATGGAGAAAGGGACAAATAATCACACCGCTCTATCTCATTTCTATGCAAGACGTATGCATAAATCTATCTTTTTCGTGTGCGAATGCGAAAGAAGGCGTCAATTTGTCTATAGGTTTCTCTGTCTACGGATAGGACAGTTCTTTACAGAGAGTACTATGGAGTAATATACTAATACTACTATATTCCTTGGTTCTTTACTTCTTTAGTTGACGGTTAGTTCCAATAAATTCGCAAAGCGCTAGTTTCGTATAGTGATGTAAACTAGGTCTAATATTCCAGTGACGATATCGATAGTTTAGTGATGTACAGGTAAAAGATCGATGTGCTTGGACTACTTTCTTATTTTATAATATTTATTTACAAAATTCAATGAATACATATCTATCGTACGTATTCAGTCTTATATTAGAATAAAACAACATCTCAAATTTTATTATTTTTGTTTTTCAATCTTTGGGATTTAAATTTATTAAAAGCCACTTGTTGGGGTGCACACATTTGTTTTACAAGTTTTTCTTGCATACCCCTTCCCAAAATTTTATTTAAAATAATACACCAATTATGGATATGAATTCGTAAAATTAAATTAAGGAATGTTTTGTCACGATTTCTTTGTGATTTTCACACCCTAGCCAACTAAAATCATATTTTTGAAGTATTAATTGCTTTAAAAGCTTTTTAAAACATTTTTTGTGGGCGTTGTTATTTAAACAATCATGTATAAGGCCAGAGATATCCCTATACAAAAATAGAAAGTTTTTTGATGGGTAATTTAAATTACTATTTTTTAAAAGATTGTACTCTCGTTGCTCGATCCATTTATGGAATACAGCTTTATTTTTTTCCATGTATGTATCAGAGTATTTCTTACAATCAATTTTTTTGTCAATCTTCTGCATATGTATAACCTTGTTATAACTTTTTTGGACCAATGTTATGGGTGGAACATTTTCTTTATCCTCATCAGTTACTGTCGCATTTTGATTGTAGTTCAATATTAGTTAAATAAAATCTACCACAGTGTCTCCTCCATCATCCTCACAATTTGCATAAATTGAATGTGGACCCATAATATTGAACATTAACAATGATTTGAACGAATTTTTAAAAGTGTTTGCATCAGGATTGATGTTTCTATAGTTGATTGCTCTTATTCTGCCGAAAAAATTCTCTAAAGAATCCTGATTAATATTTCTGGGATAAAAATAAAGTATTCCATATTTTTCGAACAACAATTTAGAAAATCTTTCAAAACTTTCTAAAGATGTAATCCATCCATCAAGAGAAGGAAATCTGACCTTATAAATTTTATTACTTTTTCGCACTCTCTTACTTTTTTCTTCAATCAATCTAATATTTTTCAAAATATCTTTTGCTTCTTGCCAAAAATTAAAATGCTTGCTGTTTGGTTTTATAGGTCCTCGTAATTTTTCCTTGACAGTACTCCCCCGAGACCCATTTACACTATCAAAAAGTTTATCGATGAAATCTACAGCTTCCCCGGTAGTGGCCATTGTCATTCTGACATTTTCGCCCATCATAGTAGTTTCTGAAATATTACATAGATATATTAAAGAGATGCATGACAAGTATTATTAAGATAGTGTATATTGATAATAAAGTTTTTAAAAACTTACTAAATAATGCAGTGTATTTAAACATCGCACTAGTTTTTTCACTCAAAGCTTGGGCAGCTACGCTATCCTTCATTTTTTTTATTCGTTCTGCATAAATGTGGTGATCTGTCAACTTTTTGTTCATTCTTGTATGACCTAATTGGCAATCAGCATTGTACACAGTTAATATATCGTTCTAAGTGGCAACTATTCCTTTTTTTGTGACTATTTATTAGAGTGACATTGACATAGAGCATAGACTTAGACTGTAGACTGCGCTAGTGTTTCTTAGTTTCTTATTAATTTATGGCATAGACTTAATCCAAACAGCATATAATCACTACACACTTATAGTTCATAAAAATAGCTTGATCTCTGCGACAGCTGTCAGTAAAATCCCGCCTATGAAGTCCTGAATTTCTTAGTAGTACAGAGAGTACCTGTCAATGTCATACTTTATGGGCATACCCATAAAGTACTACTAAGAAATTCAGGTCTTCATAGGCGTGATTTTACTTACAGCTATCGCAGAGATCAAGCTATCTTTTATGAACTATAGGCGACAACCGACAACTACACTACAGAATAACGAATCGAAAGCAGTGACAACTGTGACATTACTGTTTACACTTAATAGTTTAATTTGACACCATAATCATATTTTTTAGGGTTCCGTAGTCAACTAGGAACCCTTATAGTTTCGCCATGTCTGTCTGTCCGTCTGTCCGTCCTCACTTAATCTCTGTGACCGTTAGCACTAGAAAGCTGAAATTTGGTACCAATATGTGTATCAATCACGCCGACAAAGTGGTAAAATAAAAATTGGGAAAAAACGTTTTATTAGCCCCCCTATATGTATAGTGGGAAGTGATTTTTTTTTAATTTCAACCCTAACGTGTGATATATTGTTGGTAAGGTATTTAAAAATGAATAGGGGTTTACTGAAATAATTTTTTGATAATGTCAATAATTTCGGAAATAATCGCTCCAAAATTAAAAAACAATGTGTCACCCCCCTCTAACTTTTGAACCATAAGTTTAGAAAATATGAAAAAATCTGAAAAGTAGAACTTTATAAGGACTTTCTAGGAAAATCGTTTTGAACTTGGATGGAAACAACAGTTTTTGTACAAACTCCTAAGTGGGAACACTTATTGTGACGGACGGGAAAATACGGAACCCTACACTGAGCGTGGCCCGACACGCTCTTGGCTGGTTTTTTAGGTAATTGACGCGTTTAGGAATTCTGAATAATTCAAAATATTAAACCTTTAATAGGATATGCAAGATTTAGTTGATATTGTTGCGCGCCTAAGTTGACGTCATGTACCCGGCACTAGCGCCATCTAGTGTCGGGGACGAGAGCGAGGGGAGCTTTCCAGAAAATGACATAACTAATCTTTCAACTGACAGCGCCATCTAGTATCGAAACGAAGAACTAAGCCTCTATAAGCCTATACTCGAACTTTCGATGCCTTGTCGATTGGTGCGCGTATTTACTTGAATATTCTGGATTTTTCGGTGATAATGTGTATTTATAGGCGCTGGAAGATGCGATTGGGGAAGATTGAATTCGGCGAGACAAGCGAAGCTTCGGAGCGAAATAAAGTGAATCAGTGTGATTAATTATTAGTGTTTTAAGTTTTATTTGGTGTAAAGAAAATTAAAGTGTTAATGTTGGTAATTCAATCGGCAGTTTTTATTGTCACGAACCTCAAGCTCGTAACAATATTGATTTCACGGGTTCTCATTATTTACAAGTTCTTATTTATCGATTATGGGTTCATTGATATCGATGGTTCGATGTTTGACAAGTGGCAACATCGATGTTTTTATTTTTAACATTGGTGATCATCGAACTACTACTACTGTCTGTACTACTAAGAAATTCAGGACTTCATAGGCGTGATTTTTACTGACAGCTGTCGCAGAGATCAAGCTATCCTTTATGAACCATAGTGTGCCAGAGGGGTACGCCTGCGTATAGCTACTCCCTCCGGTCTGCCGGTGGCCCGTGTTTTGCTCTATTGTTACAAATATAAGACAAATTATTTATGTAATTACTCTAAGAGAGCATTACTTACGTTTAGTTCCGTTCTGTGCTTTAAGTATTAAACCAATGGAGGTGGTATTGCAAGGAATACTCCTCTGTTGAAGGTACGAGAGTTACATAAAAATAGTTGCTCAGCCTCGTACGCCATCCTGCAAGTGATCGTGCCATCTATGAATATTTTTAACATAGAATTATCGTTAAAACTAGTATTTTATGAATAATTTCGTCAAACACCAAGTGTTGCCATCATAGTTCATGAAGTGAAAAATAAGCTTTTTTAAATAAACGTAATTTACCAAGGTAAATAAATACATATTGACGAAAATTTATTTCTTATTAAGTAAATCGGTTTGTGATGAATAATAGACATTACATAAAGATGTGTAGTTTTTTATAAAAAAAAGGGTAGCAAACGAGCACACAGTCCACCTGATGGTAAGTGGATGCTGTGGTCCATAAACATCCACATCTACCCTCAATTAAGAATAAAAGTGCAGATGCGTTGCCAGCCGCGGAATAAGATGAAATGCCACGTTTACAGTAATAAGGTTCTCCAGTTCTCTATACTGATCATAAAAACACAACATTATTGAGCAGCTATTGGACGCTGCTATTTCGTGAGAGCGTGGTTCTTCTTCGGTCGAGCCGTCCCATTCCTGCTGCAACCACAATATAGTGCAGCGTGGCTCTACCATGTAGAAAAGTAGTGAATTTTGTCAAATGATTTAAATATTCAGCTGAATCTTGACACGGGTTTGAATATAATATAATTTAATATACTCGATAATGTATCGATATATGTATCAAAATATACGAAATAAAGGCTAATTAAGTCGAATCGACACTTGCCACTTCGTAGCAAAAGTGTGCATTTTTTATAAAATAAACTGGTATCACTGCAACCGAAATATAGTGATGTATGCCGAAACTTTAGCTATCGATAATAATTAACCATCCGGGTTAGTATGCCAAACCGGTTTATAGTTTTTTTTAATAATAAATTGTTACAAAAAACGGTAAATAATATCTATTACTCATTTGACTTTACAACCGATACAGCCCAATGCATTAGTAAGCTGAAGTCTTAATTTTACGTGGTGAAGCCATGCTGCAGTTATATTAGTAGTATAGTTGTAGCACGAATGGGTGGGCTCGACCAGCGAAGGACCACGCTCTCACAGAATACCAGCGTAAAATAGTAGCTTAATGCTGCCGTGTTTCGTATGGTGACTGTAGAAAACCAGAGACCCTTTTTACTGGAAACGAGACATTCCATCAGTTCTCACGGATGACAACACATATGCGTTTTGATTCGTAATCGAGGTTAGATGTAGATGTCTATGGGCCACAGAAAACACTTACTATCGGGTGGACTGTTTCCTCGTTTGTCATCCTATCCTATAAAAAAGTAGCAACGAGCAGGCCATATAGCTCGAAGAACCAACAACCGATTGGGGAAAAAGGTTTTCGTACCGTTAAGTGAAGTGTAGGGTAGCCCCCCACTAGATGAGCTAGCTCAGGACTGTCACAGGAATGAAAAGTCACTAAAATTACTTTTACCAACACTGGACTTATGCCACAGACTACTAAGAAGATACTACGCATACTTATGCGGACTTTGATGATTTGTTTATCGATAAAAATTTCGATATAGTCCTTCCCCTACGTTGCTTACGCCATAGATTTAAGGAGTTTATACTAAATCTATGGCTTACGCATGTAGCAGCGGCACTAGTGTATCGCCACGTGTACAATTTGATGGTATGCATAAATGCAATGAACACAAACATAAATACTGTAGTTTGCGTTTATAGTCACACAATTCAATTTTGCATTTGTAGTAAAGTATACAACAGTGTGTTTTCCTAGGTCTCAAAGTCTGTAAGTGACAGAATTTTCGTTAAGAAATTAACGCGCATGGCCTCTTCATTTGGTTAAATACTCCCAGTTTCGACTCCGGGCCAATTATATATTGTAACTTTTACTATTTCTTAATTTTCTATTTTTAAATATTATTATTTCTTATTGTGAAATAAAAGTGTTTTTTTTATACATAAATTACGAGGTCCCGTATAACAATACGTGGTACCTTCACCAGCTGTGTAAGTTACTTAATATTTTTTATTTGTTTCAAAAGCAAGTCACAGTCTTTGTTTTTAGATTGTGAAAACATGTACTTAAAAAAAGCTTTTGTTGCAGATTTGTTGAATGTGAAGGCTCAGCGGTGAATACGCCTTCCATCTCAACAGGCTCGGCAGTGCGTTGCCCTCGTCCTCCGTTGCCCAAGTCTATCGGATCTTGGAAGATGACGATATCATATTCGCCATCAATCGTGGTAAGCAACCCTAAATTTTAGGACAGGCTAATTGTAACATTTCGTCTCTCGTAGATGTAGACTATAGCTATCTTCAATTTGTTATAGGTAGCGAACCAAGCCCCGAGGAAAGCAAGAACGAGGAAATGGCCGTACCATTCCTGCCCCGCACAATCCGCAGTCTTCTAGAGACACCTATGTATGAAGTGGAAGAGCTGACTGCTTAGCCTATCACACAGTCGATCTTGGAGCCCGCCTATGAGCCCGAAACAAGCGTGCCAGCTCCAATGGTGACGTACCAGTCGTGGCGCTTTTTTGATTTAAAGTAGGAAGCATTCCCTACCGTTCCGATTCCTCCTGAATCGAGACGAAAACGCTTCTTGCAAAATAATGTTGGTGCAGCAACTCCATGTGTCATATATTTTCATTACCATATGGGATCGACAAACTATGGAGCACATTGTCTCGGAGAATAATAAATATTCTCAGCAGTTGGCACACCAATTAACGGAGAATAACAATCTCCATCCCAATAGTCGCATCAATCGTTGGTACGACACCTGAGTCTACGAGTTCTATGTCTTTTTCGGCATGATTATTTCGATGGGGGTTGTTATTAAGTCCAGGTTGGAAGAATATTGGTGTGCCACTCAAAACACATTTATTACTCCTGGCTTTACAGCACACGTGTCATACGATCGTTTCACATTGTTATCAGAATGCTTACACTTCAACGATAATGATGACATGTGTGCTGTAGAGCTGGAATACTTCGAGGCCAAGTTATTCAAAATTAAACCATAGCTGATACATTTCAATATAAAATTCGAAAGTATTTACAAACTAGATCAAAATATATCTTTAGATGAACGTCTTCTGATGTGGAAAGGTTGGTTAGACATAAACCAATTAGTGCCCAATAAAGTTGCTACGATGGGGATTAAGACTTATGAGGTCTGTGAGTCTCGAACCGGTTATTTATGGCGGTTCGAAATTCACGCTCATAAGAAGTCTCCACCGCAGCAGTCAGAAGACATATTATCTGCGTTCACCCCTGCCACTGTCTTAAGACTTTTACATGGTCTAGAAAACAGGGGTCATACGGTGATGATGGACAATTTTTATAATTCGCCTTCATTGGCGCGGCGCATGAAGTCGTTAGGCTTTGATTGTGTGGGCCTTGTGTGGGCCTGCGGAACAACCGTAAGTTTGTTCCGCAGGCCCTTCAAAGTTTGACTAAGGGCAACATGCGGCCAGGCCAGCTTACTGGTATTACCGCCAGAGATGTAAATGTCATGGTATGGAGGGATAGCAACCGGGTTGCTATGATATCCACATACCATGGCAACGCCGTCTAGTCGTCGTCTAGTGACGGTCACCCCACCAAACCCATCCTGATTTTGGACTACAATATCATGATGGGTGGGGTGGACAGAAAAGACCAGATGCTGTTAATGTACCCAATAGAGCAAAAGAGAACGAGCATCTGGTACAAGAAATTTTTTAGGAGGCTGTTGAATGTATCTGTATTGAATTCATTTATAATCCATTAAAAAATCTGCTGCTGCCCTCGCTTTTCCTTCTCTTACACACCGCTCCTTCCGTTTTTCCTTTGTCTCTTCTATCCAAACACGCTATTAAAAATAATACCTCCGCTTCCTCTTCCCCATCCCACACAGAACGTGCGAGTCGATGTAACACACCGCGTCTTCAAGCACCCATTCGTTGATAAGCAGCGACTGCGCCAGCAGTGTGCTAAATGTAAAAAGGAGTACACGTTCTGTGTGGGCTGCAACACATCTGTATGTATAGAACCTTGCTTTCTTCAACTTCACTCATAAAATATTATATTTATTTGCCATCATCATTATTATCATTATCATCATCATCATTCATCAACAGCCCCTGAGTAATTTCTTGTCACTTCCTCGTTCTTTACTTTTTTCTTTGTAATTTGATGTGTTTTTGGTCCTATTACTTTAATATTTTCACTAAGCAATAAAACCGCCAAATTGTACTTTCTTAGTAATTTGACCTGCATTTTTTTTGTTCGTGTACGTATTTTTTCGAATTTCATGTTTAAATGTTTCAGCGTTGGTTTTTATTTTTATTTTAAAATTGGAAATCTGTCAAAATAAGCAAATTCACTATTTGTCCAAAGTTGTTTAGAAGAGATTGCTATTGTATGGCCATCTAACTGTAATTTCTATTTTATGATTATTGTTTTCACTCTTAGCCCAAGGTAGTCTGAAAGAGATTGCTTTTTGTACGTAGTACTTTTTATTACTAAGCAATAAGCCTTAGCTCGTTGCGGTGCTATAGTTGGA
This sequence comes from Parnassius smintheus behrii, assembly GCA_036936625.1. Classification (NCBI taxonomy): domain Eukaryota; kingdom Metazoa; phylum Arthropoda; class Insecta; order Lepidoptera; family Papilionidae; genus Parnassius; species Parnassius smintheus. Next base: position 30,918,319 of record JAUPFT010000005.1, on the reverse strand, counting down.
ATAGCCTCAAAGTACGAAACGGTCACCCATCCAGTTGCAAGATAACGCATGCATTGCTTGACCTTTGTTATGGATCGCGCCCGCAAACTACCACTAGGCTAGGGCCACTTCAAATTAAGTAAAATTAAAAAAATCGAAATAAAAAACAAATAAAAATCCTTTATTTTAGCGAAAAAAAAGTCAAAACTTTTTATAATTACATTCCAATGTTAATTATAAATATAAAAAAGCAAAGAAAAATACCTTATTTGTATTTCATTTTGATTTTATGTCCATGATTACAATTATTAAAAAAGCACCACAGGGCATAACCATACTAGCGTAGCTGGGTACTGCGTCATACTTGGTACTTTTTGTAGTGAAAATGTAACTTTTAGTTGTTGATTTCCAACATAATTTTGTATAAAAGATTCCTTTTTGGTTTTGTTTTTGACTTAGGAAATGTTATTAAATTTAGGAATATACATTCACATGTAAATAAATTACAAAATTGTTAGTTACAAATGCAAAAGTTTGAGAGCATTTTTTTAGGGTCACCTTTTCAAGTGTTTGTTACAATACGTTCATTTCTCAATAACTAAATAGGTGTAACATTTGAAACCGTTTATAATAAGAAAAAAGACCAAACTATAGAATAAGTTAAGAATTAAAACCCATTGTGCCTCAGGCGTCGTCGGTATTGAATTACAAAATATGTACAAAATATACCTTTTTTTGTGCCTGTTTCTGGTCATCCGAAGTGGCCCACATTATTGTCGAGCTTGTGGTGTAAAAAAACTGTACGCAGAGTTGTGTTTTATTATTCACTATTGTAAAGTGTCTTATAGTAAATAAAATAAATATTAATTGAAATAATTGCTTTGTTTTCTAATGATTACATTTTTTATTCAACAAACTGGAAAAAAATCGCTTCTAGCACTTTTACCATCGAATTTATAAAGTATCAAAAGGGTGAACGTACACATTTACACATATTCTATTAGCTTACTTAACAATAATTCTATCAAGATATTAGTTTCGATATATAAATCTTAAGATATTGCCATTTTAATGACACACGCCACGTATGCAATATATCACACGCTTAGGGTTTGACAAATGCGCCAAAGCGGCTATTTCGGCCGAGACTGTTGAGAGGATAAAATGCACAGTCGAATGCACCCTGCGATGAAGTTTTCTATGCTCAAGATCGCTCAGTAATTTATTTTCATAACCTTCAAGCAAACAATAAACTCGTTATGATAAGCTCAGAAAAGCAGTTAAATATAATTGAATTGTGTAGTTGTTTCAAAATTATGTGGCTATAGACAGCAAGAGAAAAAATTATTTGAATATCAATTTACGTAGAATAGTTACTATGATACTTTATGGGCATGCACTAATTAGGTCGGCAGGCCCATGAAGTTATAGATAAAGATAAGCTTCAAGTAGGTATTCGGAGTGTGGTCTCCATCCTTATCTATAACTTCATGGGCAGGCCATAAAGTATGACACTGACAGGTACTGTCTGTACTACTAAGAAATTCAGGACTTCATAGGCGTGATTTTACTGACAGCTGTCGCAGAGATCAAGCTATCTTTTATGAACTATAAGCGACAACCGACAACTACAATAACGAAGCGAAAGCAGTGACAACTGTGACATTACTTTTTACACTTAATAGTTAAATTTGACACAACATAATCATATTTTTTTAGGTAATTGACGCGTTTAGGAATTCTGAATTATTCTAAATTTTAAACCTTTAATAGGAGATGCAAGATTTAGTTGATATTGATTTCACGGGTTCTCATTGTTTACAAGTTCTTATTTATCGATTATGGGTTCATTGATATCGATGGTTCGATGTTTGACAAGTGGCAACATCGGTGTTTTAATTTTTAACATTGATGATCATCGAACATCCCTAAGTTTCAATAGATTACTGTGTATATCGTAGACAGAGAATCCTATTCTCTGTCTACGGTGTATATACAGACTAGTATATAGTTATCTGTGTATATACTAGAGAATTGGTATATATTATACATAGATAAATAAATATGTAGCAAGATATTATATTCAGTAATCTATGGTCGTATCGTGTTCTACTACAACAAACAAAATAAAAATTATCAAAAATTGCGTATTAAATACTTATGAAGTTAAATTCATCAAAAAAGTAGTTATCATGCCCGTTATAGAAATGAATGTGGTCGAAAGTGATGAGGATTACATTATTTCAAGGGCCAAAGAGGCACAAAAGTCTAACATACATTCTGCTAAAGCGTGGATGCTTACGGCAAAAACATTATTTCCAACGAATTTTAAAATCCAGTTTGAAGCATATGTAATGGAAAAACAATCAGGAAATGTCCAAGAAGCAGCCGAATGTTTTAGTTCATTAATGATGTCAAGACAAAATCTTCCAGATTTATTACCAGAGATACAATCGATAGCTAATTCTCTTAAGTCCAATGAACCTAGCTTCTTGAGTCAGATGTTTGATTTTATAAGCCCAGACATGCAATTGACGATTCTTAAAACAAGCGTTGAAAACAGTGATGATACTATGGAACATTGCAGATTGTTAGTTCTTCTACTTAAGAAATTTCCACAATTAGGTGTGGATAGTCTTGTAAAAACATTAATTAATGCAGAAAAATTCTTTTATGATAATAGATATGCACGTTTGTTAGTTGTAGAAACTTTACCTCTTCTTAGTTCATTGGAATCTCCGAGGTTATTACAACGTCTTTTAGTTAAAGCTATAGATTTCTACAATTCTTATATGTATGATGAAACTGAAAATGATATCTCAGACCCTTGGCAAAGACTTTATGGTGTCTTGGATTTATTGGGGAGGCAGCTTGGTTGGGATACATACTTAGTGAATTATAGTAATAGTTTAAATAAAGAATCATACTTTCAGAAACTAATGAGTCTAAGAACGTGTGAAGATTGTCGTCAATTGTTGTATTGTGGTACAACATTTTTTTTGAGGTCTCTGTATGAACAAAAGTCATTGAAAGGCAATCATATTCTTGTTGAAGCATTATCTGACCCAGATCAACCACCATCAAAGAGGAGAAAGGGGGAAATTGAAATTACAGGAATATCAGCAGCTCAATTTCAAGCAGCTGCAAATTGCTGGGAACTATTACATAGCAATGAAGTAATAGCAAGAGAGTTTATGAAGTTAGTTACTCAGCTTCAAGTAAAACCATGGACTGAGGGCTTTACTGAAGAAATTGCCCTTTTTAGGGGAAGATATGAAGACACTACTCCTCTTGCAACTGCCACTAATTTAACTGCTAATATTATAAGAGCATCTATTAATTTTGCCCAAAAAAAGTTTCAAGCATGTATTGAAGCAATTTTAGCTGCTATACCACAGTTGCCAGCTGCAGAAGGTGTTCTAGAATCAGACCTTATTGTTGGTGGTAAACACAGGCATTTACACTTTTTACCTTTAACAAAAGTTGCTATAATGCATTATTTTTGTACTTTGCTTATTAGAATTTTACTAAGTACTGGAAATAATGCTGACTTAACTTATGGCCATATGTTGGTACTCATGCAGCTTGGTTGGCCTCAAGAAGAGGCAATATTTATCCATATTTTAGACGTAATCAAACAAAAAGGAGTTTTTCATTACCATCTTTTTTCCGCCTATATAATTCACATTGATTTTTTGGAAGAACTAAGTTTTATTTGGAATGAACAAGGTAAAAATATTGCTTTAGATATACTTCCAAATTCTCAACAACATTTGGGGCAAAGAAGGATCGGCACTCGTGGTGCTGATAAAGGTGTAAAAGAGGACTTTAAACAGGCTATGAAAGCTCAAGTTGCACGATGTAATGAATCTATATTAAATTTAATAATTCAATTTATTACTTCTGAAAGATCCTACCTTTTGCAGATCCTATAAATTCATATTTTATTTAACTGAAGAAATAAAACAGTGAGAATATAATGTGTACTTTATTGTTACAGCAGATGAAATTTTAATTAAGTCTAAGAACTCCCTTCATATGTTCCCACTCCAAGTAAGAGGTTGCGTCGTGTAAAATGTAAACTTTTTATAGGCGAATTTTTTGTAGCGAATGAACGTAATAAAAATTTTTCTTCTTTTGGCACTGAAGTGTTACTTCCAGTTTCTTCAGAAGGTGTTTCATCAGTTATTAATGCAAAATCCCACAGTTTTATACTGCAGTCCAATGAACCTAGAAACAATAATAAGGAAATTAGAGTTAAAAAGTAAATACACTTTAATTACGAGCTGTAATGATTCTAGCAAGAATAATAGGTCAATTTTATGAAATTATATTGTCATCAGCTCCTAATGTCTGCAAAATTTCAGATTATTGCAACATCTGCTAGTGGATAGAAACTGAATTAAAAAAATCCCATGTCATTTACATATACTAGGTACTATTATATCAGTATTCACATATACTGGTACTAGGCTACCTACTATGTAACCCAACATATAAAACGATTATTCATTTTTTTAAATAAACTTGCCGCAGCGCCCGTGTTTTGTGTATTCCTCAAATAATAATACTCACTCCTGCCAGTTGTCTGTCGACTCCCGCGATTCGCAGACACTGGAATATAATGTCGTTATGTTGGTGGGCTACGTATGCAGCCCGTGCGAGTATTCATGAAAGCTTTTCTAATTGGTATACAAATATAAAACTATGGTAAATACGGTATAATTCTTGTTGTCGTCTTTAAAATGTCCAAACGATTGAATGTCTTGTTTGTATTTATGGATACTTCATGTATTTATTTGTATGCATTTATTAAATTTTGGTAGTTTTAGATGGTGGGCTATTTAAATAAATTATGTGAACAAATACAAAGATGGTGCTAGTGTATGACAGTTTGAGTGAGAATGAGGACGAAGGGTTTGCCAAACAAAGTTTCGAAGAACAGCAAGGATCACCTCACCAGTTTGATACGGAACAAGAAGGCGAAGAGAATGATGATATTCCTCTGCTTCGTAATGTTATAAGATAGAGTTGGTTTCCACCTCCTACTTAAACAAAAGGATCTCATAACATTTTAGCATGTGCACCAGGCTTAAGAGGTGTGGCAAAGGATGGCAAAATGACTCATATCAATCCTGCTATTTTTAAATGCTAATGTTTGGTATGATCTCATTGATTCAACAAACATTTATGTTGATATCCATTATCCAATGATATTGTGATAATATCGTTGGCTGAACAACCTGTATAATATAACATGTCTATTAGCGGAAGTATTGGTCGTTGCTTTTTTGCAGTAGGGCTCGCGATCGCAGTACGCGCAAATTATGGAGCAAATGCATACGACGCATTTATAGCGATTATCATGCAGTCGTGTGTCCTGAATGCGTAGCAATAGAGAATGATTTCATATGAAGCGAATTGACTGTTGGTTCAATTTGATTTTTAATATTTAAAAAAAAATCAAATATGAACATTTTGTTTTTTTTTTAATTGTTTTTAGGAAAGCATATGATTTGCAAGTGGGCTACGCTTGTAGTCCGCGCGTGCGTTCTAGGAGTATTTTTATTTATGCATGTGTTTGTGTGTGTATATGTCATTTATATTTATAAAAGATTTCTTGAGTTAGTTACTCATACTCATCTGTCAACGCACGGTTTAAACTACTAGACCTAGAAATCTGAAATTTGGACAGTACGAGGGCGGTGAATAAGTTTGCGGAATGGAGGGGTTGGAGATGGAAGGGTAATTTTTTTAACCGTCACTACTTAATGACTTAATACAACTATAAATACCAAGTTTCAGCTAGATCGGTTGATTAACCGTTGTAATATCACAGGACAAAAAAGTCAATCGAGAAGTGTACACTAACTATGGAGAAAATTAAGTTTCGTGCCGTGATTAAGTTCCTCACTTAACATGGAAAAACGCCACATATCATTATGGGAGAGATGTCATCTGTTTACAGGGACTCTTGCCTTGGAAAAAACGGATAGGATGACAAACGAGCATACAGTCCACCTGATGGTAAGTGGTTGCTGTGGCCCATAGACACTTACATGTATCCTCAATTACAAATCAAAATGCAGATGCGTTGTCACCCGTGAGGACTTAGATGGAATGACTCATTTCCAGTAAAAAGGGTCTCCGGTTCTCTATATCCACCATACGAAACACAGCAGCATTAAGCTACTATTTTACGCTGGTATTCTGTTAAATGATGATTTATAAGTGACATTGGCTTTTCAAGCAAGGCAGAAACTAAATTGAAGAAGATCAGCATTTAGACCGATTGATTGAGGCAACTTCCTTAGACGTTATCGAAAAGGTGAAAGAACTTGTTTTTGAAGATGTTCGTCTGAAGAAAAACAGATCGCAGAAATTACTGTAGTAACATCTAAAAACATTTTAAACATTCACCATGACCATCTTGGCATGTCCAAGGTCATTGCAAAATGGCGCCAAGAATGCTCACACCTCTTCAAAAACAGCTACGGTCGAGTGTTCGCGCGAGTTTTTGGACCTGTGTAATGGAGAAGAGAGACGAAATTATAAACCAAATTTTTAATATGGATAAAAATTGGGTTCATCACTATGAAAGTGAGTCCGAACAGAAGTCCGTATAGTGGAATAAACAGACGTAGCTCCGCCTAAGAAGTTCAAGGTGTCACAATCGGCTGGATAGACCATGGTTTAAGTTTTTTGAGATTCAGAGGGTATTTTATTTATCGATTATAAAGACGAAGGTGTCAATGTCACGGAATAGTATTGTTACGAGCTTAGGGTTCGTGACAATAAAAACTGCCGATAGAATTACCAATAATAAACTTAAAAGACACCAATAATTAATCACACTGATTCACTTTATTTCACTCCGAAGCTTCGCTTGTATCGCCAGATGCAATACTGCCCTGATCGCGGCTTTCAACGGATTTAAATAGGGCTCTTCTGTAAAAAGCTTAGTTCCTCTGTTCGATAATAGATGGCGCCAGTGCCATCAACTGTGGCACGCAACACTGCCCCCTCCTAACAATATGCTCGTCCCGAGCATTATCAGTACCATGGTAATGCGCCAGTCGATCCACATGGACGATCTTAGAAGTACCTCTCGCGAACTGTAGCTGCAACCTCCCTGACACGATGATCCTGCCGCACGGCTTCCACCTCCAGTGCAAGGGCCAAGGCGTCTTTAAGCGTCTCGTGGTGCCCGAACCTCACAGCAGCTCTGACTTCGAGGTCGCGGATGCCGTCGATGAATGTACCAGGTTCCCTTCGATGAGCGCAGGTACAAACCGGTATGCTTTTCGCATCAGCTTCTCCACCTCTAGAGCCCACAGCTACAGGTTTTCGTTGATGCGCTGCATGTGATCTTTAAGCTGCGCACGAAAGACGTGTTCCAGGTGAGCGTCACCATATCTCGCCTCCAATGCCTCTAGGAGCTGCTCATAAGTCACTTTCTCACCGAAAGCTTCCAGATCAGTTAAGGCCTGGTCTCGCAGGCCTAGTGTGAGAGCAGTCATGGCCTGACTTTTATTCCAGCCGTTCGCCTTCATAACGGCTTCGCACTGGATTTTGTAGGCCGTCCAGGAAGAAATCCCGTCAAACGGCGGCACTTTGTCCACGTAGCGAAGGTGTTGTAGCTACTAGGGGGGCTGTAATTCCATTCCCAAGTTTGAGGTCATCCAGCGTTTTCTTCACGTCAGCCATGACGTTGTCAACCCGATTGTTCACTTGGTCAATTCGGGTTTCAGCTTTCTCGATTCGGATTTCAGCTTCCATGATTCGGGTTTCAGCTTCCGACAGGCGGTTGTCATATTAAGCAACCCTATCCTTCACTTCTTTTATCTCTTTGCCAAAGGTAGCGTGAAGGTTAGGTTAGGTATTAGAAGCATCTGCTCCTCCAACAGATGGGCCTGTTCCTCTTGTCCGCCCCGCAGCTGCTCTTCTAATCGGCGCCTGCTCCTCCAGTCGACGGGCCTGTTCCTCCTGTCCGCCCCGCAGCTGCTGCTGCAGCATCACCATCAGAGCACCTAAGTCAGGTGCTACAGACGTGGGAGCTGCTGATGGGCCGGCCTCCGTGGCCGGCAGCTGGCCCTCAGACGTCTGCGGCGTTACACCACCAAATCGTCTCTGGTCCGTCTCCTGCTGGCATTGACTTCGGGTACGGACACCCTCCATTTCGTCCTTAGGTGAAATCGGCATGATTTGATCCCACTTCTGACACCAATTGTTACGAGCTTAAGGTTCGTGACAATAAAAACTGCCGATCGAATTACTAATTAAAACTTAAAAGACATCAATAATTAATCACACTGATTCACTTTATTTGCCCCGAAGCTTCGCTTGTATGTCCAAATTTAATACTGGGATCGCGGCTTTCAACGGCTTTAAATAGGGCTCTTCCACCGAAACATCCAGAATATTTCAGCAAATACGGGCGCCGATCTACCAGGCGCAGAAAGTTCGAGTGTGGGGTTTTCTAAAAAGCTTAATTCCTCTGTTCGATAATAGATGGTGCTAGTGCCAATCAATTGTGGCGCGCAACAATATAACGCTACGCTATTAGAGAAATTAAAAGATTATATTGAAGAGAAAAAATAAGGGGAAAGTTGTTTCAAGATGTGCTTCTTTTGCACGACAAAGCACCCGTTCACATGAGTCATGGCTTTCTTACACAAGTGCGGCTTCGAAATTTTAAACCATCCTTCATTTAGTCTAGATCAGGCCCCTTTGGATTATTATTTGTTCCCAAATATGAAAAAAGAGCTTCGGATTTTTTTTTACAGATGACAAAGAAATGAAGTCAAAAGTGAAAATTTTGAGGGCCATGACAAAACATTTTTTAAGGTACATAAGTTATTTGTACAGTTTGAGAAAAGGAAAAATATTCGTTTCTCTTTCATTTCGCGAACTTTTTGACCTTCCCTAGTAGATGCCTTATTTGACGCAGGCATCCACTAAGAAAGGATTTTGAAAAATACAACTCCTAAGCGGGTGAAATAGGGTGTAAGACGTGGACGTGTAGATTACTTGTTCATATGAAATGTTATATTTTAATTTAAGAATAAAATAAATAAACACGTATTTTACGATTATTAAAAAGTGGCCAGAGGTTGTTTTCAAAGAATCATGTCCAGTTGACCTGAAAATTTTCTAACGCGTCTAATGATGTAAAATGTCTTATACAATAGCATTTTTTTGCTTATTTCATATTGCATAATTGAATTATCAAATAAATCCAGGAAAAAAGTGTTACTATGTTAATCATTCTCAATAGACTTTTGGAGACGAACAATGACTCAAAAGCCCAGAAGCCATGACAAAATATATATTTAAAAAAAAACTGTTTTACACGTTCTGTTTCACAGACTACGAAAAACTTGTTCATTCGTCATGTGGTTTACGAAAGTTCAAAATATCCCTTTTGTTTTTTTTACACAACTTATTAATTTATGATTAGATATTATTTTATTATGGTTTTATACTATGATGTGGAAAGAAAAATAAGTGTACAGACCTTATCTGACAGCTGTTATAACCTCAAAAACTTATATATACTTAATAGAATTTTTCCCGGGCCTCTAAATGAAAAGATTTTTTTATAGGATAAGGGTGACAAACGAGCACACAGTCCACGGTAAGCGGATGCTGTGGTCCATATACATCTACATTTAAACTCGATTAATAATCAAAATCCAGATGCGATGTCACCCTTGAGGACTAAGATGGAATGCGTCGATTCCAGTAAAACGGGTCTACGGTTCTCTACACTCACCATACAAAACAAAGCATTATTAAATAAGCTACTATTTAGGCAGGTATTCCGTGAGAGCATTCCGTGGGAAGGACCATTCCCCGGTCGATCCGACCCATTCATGTTACAACCATAATATAACTGCAGCGTGGCTCCACCACGTAAAAAAGATGATAAGTTATTATAAACAATAATTGATTTTATACAACACTTGTTGTAGGTAGACGCAACCTGTAAACCGAATCAAGTGACAGGTCAATCAATGTATAGAAAGTGGGCAAGATGGAACAATGGACAAGGAAACTGGTAAATTTACGGATTTTATCGCGTTTATTTCACTACTATTACTTATTTTTAATTCCCGACGTTTCGGGTGCTTTACAGCACCCATGGTCACGGGGGGGGGGGGGACTGAGATGTTTGACGTCCCAATGTCATAGTTAGTCCGGCTACCTTCAGTTTCTGAATATTAATTTTTGGTCCAATTTACGCAAAACAAGCTTATAGTATCATGAAGTCTTGCAGTGGTATGCTTAGGTTTGGGTTTAATTTTGTTAATTATAGGATCCCAAGCAGGTTATTTTTTTTTTATGGAAGAGGGGGCAAACGAGCATGCGGCTCACCTGATGTTAAGTGACTACCGCCGCCCATGATCAACCGCAACACCAGGAGAATTGCGGGTGCGTTGCCGGCCCTTTAGAAAGGAGTAAGCTCTTTTCTTGAAGGTCCCCAGGTCGTATCGGTCCGGAAAAATCACCAGTGGTAAACTATTCCACAGAGAGGTTGTACGTGGAAGAAAACTCCTTGTGAAACGTACAGTGGTGGACCGCCAAGCATCCAGATGGTGTGGATGGTATCGGGACGTTTGCCGTGTAGTGCGTTCACGAAATTTGGCGGCTGGGATTAATCCGAACAATTCCTCAGAGCACTCCCCGTGATAGATGCGATAAAATACGCAAAGAGATGCTACATCTCTTCGCAGCGCCAGTGAATCGAGCCGATCGGAAAGCACTCGGTCGTCGACGATTCGAGCTGCTCTGCGCTGGATGCGGTCAAGTGGAAGGAGCTGGTACTGGGGAGCCCCAGCCCAGAGATGGGAACAGTATTCCATGTGCGGCCGAACTTAAGCCCTGTAAAGTTGCAGGCGGTGTGTCGGCATGAAATACTGTCCCGCTCTGCTGAGCACGCCAAGCTTTTTAGAGGCCAATTTGGCCTTCCCTTCCAAGTGACCACGAAACTGCACGTCACTCGATATGTCGACGCCGAGGATTCCGATACTGGCTGAGGCAACAAGGGGAGTGCCTTGAAACTGAGGGGATACGACAAAGGGGTTCTTTTTAGCGGTTAACGCGCAAACTTGTGTCTTCTGGGGGTTAAACTGGACTAGATTTAGTCGTCCCCAATCCGAGACTCTGTTCAGCAAAGACTCGACTTCAGACACAAGTTTGTCCCGGCACTCGGAGACGTTTTCCCGAGAAATATTGGCTCGGCCGGTGTAAAGAGCATCACCAGTGCTGTCATCTGCATAGCAATGAATGTTACGGGTATGCAACATATCATTGATATGCAGAAGAAACAGCGTTGGCGATAGCACGCAGCCCTGTGGAACACCAGCATTAATAGGCTTGCAATCGGAGCTTGCACCGTCTACAACGACCTTGATGCTCCGATCTGCAAGAAAGCTGGTGATCCAATCGCACAATTTCTCGGGAAGCCCATAGGAAGGGAGCTTCGAAAGAAGCGCTTTGTGCCAAACCCGATCGAAGGCCTTCGCAATGTCCAAACTAACGGCCAATGCCTCCCCCTTGAACTCTACTGCCTCCGCCCATCTGTGAGTGAGGTAGACCAGAAGATCACCAGCTGACCGACCACGGCGAAAACCGTATTGGCGGTCACTAATCAGCTGGTGATCCTCAAGGTACCTCATGAGCTGGCAGTTTACAATGGACTCCATTGTTTTGGAGAACAAGGAGGTGATGGCGATTGGCCGGTAGTTGGACGGGTCTGAGCGGTCGCCTTTTTTAGGGATCGGGTGGACGAAAGCCGTCTTCCACGATTTTGGGACTACGCCTAGGGAGTAGGAGTACCGGAAAAGACGCGTTAAAACCGGTGCCAACTCTGGAGCACACGTCCTCAGCACAATTGGGGGGATTCCGTCAGGCCCACTCGACTTGTGGATGTCCAGGGAGAGGAGTGCTTTGCGAACCGAGCGCTGTGTGAACTGCACTTCCGGCATGGAGCACTCACACCGCGGGATGGTCGGCGGCGTACTCCCCCCGTCATCGAGAGTCGAGTTAGACGCAAAGAAAGAGCCTAGAAGATCGGCTTTCTCCTTTGCAGTATGGGCCAGTGAGTCGTCCTCCCTGTGCAGAGATGGAAGAGATGGCTGACAGAAATTCCCCTGGACAGCCTTGGCGAGAGACCAGAATGCACGGGTTCCAGAAGGAAGGCGAACTAGTTTCTCGCCAATTCTGCCTATGTGCTCTGACTTTGCCTTGGCAATGACTCTTTTGAAGGACCTAGAGGCGGAATTATACTTCTTTTTTAGAGCGCTGGTGTTTACATCCCGGGACGCTGATGCATCAACCCAGGCTTGTTAGCACTCCTGCTTATAGCATGATGCTATTTTACAGGAGCGACCAAACCATGGCTGAGATTTGCCTCCAATGGGCACCACAGAGGAAGGAATAAAAAGTTCCATACCCTGAAGTACCACATCAGTAACAGAATCCGCAACAACGTTGGGATCATCCGGCGAGAAGCAAACCCGCCCCCAAGGGTAGGATGCAAAGGAAGACCGCATCCCATCCCAATCGGCTGACCTATAGTGCCAAACACGGCGGCAGCCTGCAGAATGCAACCGCGATTTCAGCGTGAGTGGCACAACACTCCGGACCAGACAATAGTCCGAGGAGCCTAAAGGGGCGTCGACGGAAATCTGATATCCGTCCGGGTGAGAGGTCAGCAGAAGGTCCAACAGGGAAGGTGCATGATCCTCCACATCTGGAATCCGCGTAGGCGAAGTAACCAGTTGTGTCAGACCATATGCCAAGGCAAAATCATGAACAGATCTCCCCGCATGATCGGTTAAACGTGAACCAAGCCATTCGGCGTGATGGGCGTTAAAGTCGCCGAGGATCACGATCTCTGCGGAGGGGATCTGCTGTAGCAACGAATCTGCAGCCATTTGGACGTGGTCGAAGAGTCGGTCTGTTTCGGCATTACCGCTATGGGACCTATAGAGGCACCCGTAGACGCGCGGATGGTCGTCGCTGTCTACGCGTAGCCAAAGGATGGACAGGTCCGAACCTTCAAGTCTGCCGAGGCGTCGAGAACAGATGTCCTCTCTGACGTAAACGCAAACTCCAGCCCGAGGCACAAAGGAGTGTTCCAGTTTGTACCCCGGGTAGGAGAGATACGAGACATCAGCCGGAGAGGACACCTGCGTCTCGGTCAGAAAGAGCAGAGCCGGCCTCGCCGTCTCGAGATGGTAGTGGACGGCGTTTAGGTTAGAGTGAAGTCCCCTGATATTGCAGAAATTCACGGACAGCGTGGCAGGGGTCGCCTTGGTCTTGTTGCTCCGTTTGCCCCGAGCAGTTGTAGTCTTTAGCGGAATTTTGCCCCCCCCCCCAGAATACGCGGGGCAGCCTGAGCACCCACGCTCAGAGGTGGAGAAACATGGTCGTGGATGCTCAGCGAGGGATTCTCCAGGGGTGCTGGTACCCTCCTGGGGTGGTCTATCATTATTTAATTCCGCTACCATGTTGATGGGGGGGGGGGGAAGGATTTGAGCCTCCGGCCACCTGCACTCACCAGACGAAACGCGGAAGCAGAGCTTCCACTTCACGCTGGTATTCTGTGAGGTCGTGGTACCACCCCGGTTTGAGCCAGCCCATACGTGCAACAGCAAAGCTGCCGCGTGGCTCTACCACTGTTAGTGGTAGGTGGTAGGTAGGTGGTAGGTGGCAGCACCCATCCATCTTCTCTACTGAAATTTGGATGTTTTTTAATTTCAATAGTCTCGCGTATCATCCTTGGTAGGAATCGGTGTTCTTTTGCGAGGATTTGCGGGTTATCGAATCGAATGTAATGGTAGGGACGATCTTGAACATGTTCGCAGACTACAGACTTCCCGGAGCGTCGGTGCTTCACGACGACGAAACGTCGGGAATTAAAAATAAGTAAAAGTAGTGAAATAAACGCGGTAAAATCCGTAAATTTAGTTTTATTCAATGTGTAGTGTTCGCGTAAATTTAAGAAATCATTATGGTGGCAATACTCTTTTTTAAAAGAAAAAAAAATCTAAACACATATATTTTTTATTTTTTCAAAAATTGTCCTTATAGTTTTAACCAAGGGTGCAGTTTGTAAGCATAAGCCATTTTTTTACAGGAAAAGGGTTGACGAGCGAGCACACAGTCCACCTGATGGTAAGTGGTTGCTGTGGCCCATAGACATCTACATCTATCCTCGTTCGTAAATCAAAATGCAGATGCGTTGTCAGCCTTGAGGACTAAGATGGAATGACTCTTTTCCAGTAAAAAGGGTCTCCGGTTCTCTACACTCACCATACGAAACACAGCAGCATTAATCTGCTATTTGACGCTGGTATTCTGTGAGAGCGTGGTCCTTCCCCAATCGAGCCAACCCATTCCTGCTAAAACTATACAATTAATATAGCTGCAGCATGGCTCTACCACGTTAAAACGTAGACGTAAACGTTAGACGCACAGCCCAAACAGCAGGACGTAGAAGCGTGAAATTAAGACAATAGCTTTTAGTCTTTTATTATGTAGGCACTAGGGATCTATTGAGAAAGGATTTTGAAAAATTCAAATACTTATAGGATGAAAAATGGTAAAATAGGGAGCTACAGTTTGTACGACTTATTTTACAGGACGATTTCATATTTGTATGTTTGTATGGAGAAACATTATGAAATGATTTTTGTAACGTTTGTTTGTAGGATAAGAGATATCAACGAGCACACAGTCCACCTGATGGTTGCTGTGGCCCGTAGATATCTACATGTATCTTCGATTACGAATCAAAATGCAGATGCGTTGTCACCCATGTGCACATAGATGGACCGTAGGACTATGATGGAATGCCTCATTTGCGGTGAAAAGGGTCTCCCCTGTTCTTTACACTTACCATTAAAATACCAAATTGCTTGAATAACAACTGAACAGTTTTTCTGTATGTAATGAAAAGTCAAAGTCAATTATGAATATAATATTTACCTGAAGACAAAATTGTTCCATCACGGCTAAATGCTAAGGCATGTATAGGGGAAGTGTGAAAAGGTGGTAGCGATGCTGTAAGACCACCATTAGATATATCCCAAACCAGTATGTCACCCATGCTGCCTCCCGATACAAGCCACCTTCCACACACGGAAAAGGCGAGCGTAAATATGGCGGACTGAAAAAAAATTATCGTTATAACAATTAATAATAAACTATGCTCGCAGTTACTCCGTGTGATCATCATCATTCTCTAAACCATTTCCCATTATCTGGGGTCGGCGCAGTAAACCTTCTTGTTCCATTCCTCTCTATCAGCCGTCATTTCCATACTTACTCCTTTCATTCTCATATCACTCTTCACACAATCGATCCATCTTTTATTCGGCCTTCCTCTGCCCGTGTGTCCCTCCACATTCATATTCAACACTCCGTGTGATAGAAGTCGTAATAAAAAAGATATCCGTAGTAGAACCAGAGCAACTGAGTAAGCCCAATGTATCAATAAGCTGAAGTGGAAATGGGTCGACCATATAGCTCGAGGAACCGACAACCCATGGTGAAGAAAGGTTTTCAAGTGGCAGCCTCGAATCGGTAAGAAAAATGTAAGGCGCCCCCCACTAGCAGGAGGTGGATAAAGATGGCTTAGTACTGTGTTGTGTGGCATTAATTGCGGAAAAACTTAGTTAAGCAATGAACTTGTGAAGGGCTGTAAGCTATAATGATGATGAGAACTGATAACAACTGTTCCTTTGAATATACGTACTGATAGCTTCAAAACAGTTCTAAGCATGTTGGTAAAATTTAAATATAAGGTGTTTTGCAAACAAGGAATATCAACATCAGCCCTCAAAAGTCCACTGCTACATGGGACTCCCCGGTTGTTAGCAGTATTTGCCTCACTTGTTACAATTATCAGGTGGATTGATGATCACAAAACCGGAGGTTCGCACTTTTGACTCTGCTTTCCGTCGCCGGTCTGAATATTTTACGTGTAATTAATAGAATTAGGCGTTACTTTTCGGAAATTCATTATATTATAGATGTAAAATTATTTAGCAATGATCCCCATAAAAAATAAAAATTATGTGTCTTATCTGGTTACAAGAGCAACTCCCGCTCCACCTCATTTTTTTTAAAAAACGTTACCCTCACACTAGGATTTTCTCCTGTATTGTGGAGGCAGTTTACATACATAAATTGCACAAGGACAAACATCCAGACATGGAACAATTACTGTGAAGCCATACAAATATTTGTTCTGTGCGGGATTCGAACCCGCGGCCCTCAGCGCCGTAACTCATTGCTAAGCTACTGCGCCATGGAGCCATCTTAATGTTTAAGAATTGCATGCACTATCCCCGTTACTACTAATCCCAACAAAATTAGTTGAAACATCATTGCACCAGGAAAGACATCACCGTACGGAACGTGTTTCAACTCTAAACGAGGCATCATCAGGAAAAAATGAATACACTCGGCGATGGCTGGCGAGCCAAAACGCGGAGCTGCTCTTCAAATTAGGTACATAAGACGCATCATTTTTCTTTTTATTCTTTATGCGGATCATAGATGTATAATTTATTATCTTTAATATTTTACCTGTGGCGTAAACGGGATGTTAATAGCGTCATGTGTCGGAAACCATAAGATCTTTCCATACGTCACCACACGGCAAACAATATAATATAAACCGGTGGTTATTTACCGTATGGAGAATATTATGATGTATTATGTAACTGGAAAAGAAGCTATCCCCAAAACTATTTGTTGATACCATTGTAAAAGGATATTCTTTTTTCGAATAACCCAAAAGAATCATCCATACTATCGCTCCATCCATTCCTTCATTAATTACAGCCTCTCAAAAGTCAGTAAAGTGTTGATAATATTTTATCAAATTGTTTACCTTATGACCAGTCATGATTCTAACTTGAGTCCCTGTCAGACAATCCCATACGCGAACAGTCCTGTCACAAGAACCTGTTGCTATGTAATTGGAATTAGGATGAAACTGGACACACTGAAACATAATAACATATTTTGTTTTAGCCAGATACAATAAAATCTTAAGCCATTTCTTGTTCAAAGCAAAGTATGCGACAGGTCAACATGGTAATTTTCTAGTGGTATGGCATCACCTCAGATGAAGTAAAATCACTTACCAGTTAGTTTATATCCATATTTTTTTTGCAATGCAAAAAAATCAGAGTAAAATTTATTAAATAAAGTTTATTATAAGCAAAAAGAAAAAATATTCTATCAATTACAATCAATATCAAATTTACTCATATTATCATCGCTACCAGCACTTAGTGACTCTTCGTCACTAATTTCTCCGACTTCTATGATAAACTCTTCCATTACATTTTCCATTCCTATATCCTTTTTTAATCACTCTCCAGTTTCTGAACATGTTTTTAAAAATTTGCCCAGTTTTCTGCCTTAACTGTCGAAATTGCATTCGTTGTTACCTCTTTCAGTTTTATCAAACACAAATCGATTTTTATGTTGTGTTCCCTTACGAAGCGTTTAATGGCGGCCCAGGCTAATTCAATAGGATTTATAGTCAACCAAATCTAAGAAATACATTTTGACAGCTGTCAGACTTATTGCACCAAGCATGCCAACCAACAAAAATGGAACGTACAATATTCGATTCTTAAAAAATCAATGTCGATTATTTAGAGTTGGTAATCATTTATAGTTTGGTTTGAATAATACCAGTGTACATTAGAAACGGATAATTTAAAACACAAGCTTTATCAGTTTCTTCGTATTTGTTGTTACTGCTTATTTCTTGGGGCAAAGTTATAAAAATTTAAGATTGAAACTAGATTAAAAAATAAATTTATTCAATCACTTTCAGTACAGCTAGTTGAGCTATCGTTGTTTAGATTAGTTATTATTTGATTTTCAATAATGCAGTCAAAATTAATGTCCCTTTCAAAGTCATCCATAATCAATTTTTTTCTACCACTTTTGCCCAATCATCCTTTGTGTCATGGGCACATGCTTCAACGAATATAGAGGAAACAATCCAAAAAGTTAAAGCCAAGTCACAAATAAGAACACAAATACAAAATCACAAAATTACGCACAGTAAGTTTCCAAAATGGCGGGAGACTGAAATTACGTAGTGGTTTTTTCAGCGCGGCCTTGTATATGAGTTGTTTTGCCTACAAAAATTTACGTTGACAAAGTTAAAAAAATAAACTTGTTTTATTCATGATGATTCATGTAATTTAAGGAATTTTAAAAATAATATATATATACGAGGGGTGATCCAAAAGTAATGATAATCGGTTACTTCAGGTCCGCATAAAAATCCAAACAAAATATTTTTTGCTTGCTTATATACTCACTACGTCAGCCTAAAAAAATCATATAAATAGATCACGATTTCCGGGAGATACATTCATTTGAATACGAACTGTCAAAGAGATAACATCAACATGGAGAAAAACGAAATTAGAGCTGTCATCAAGTACCTCTGTTTGAAAAAAATGTATTCAAAAGACATACACAGTGACTTAGTGGAAACATTGGGGGACTCTGCTCCTCTATATTTTACAGTTGCACGCTGGGCCAAGGAGATTAAACAGGCCAGAACATCCACTGAAGATGAACATTGCGAAGGACGCCCATCCACGTCCCTCACTGAAGACAATGTGAAAAAAGTCGAAGAGTGACCATCAGGCATGTAGCTGAGGTCACAGGGATCTCATATGGCAGCGTTCAAAGAATCCTTGCCAACGAGTTGCATATGAAAAAGGTCTAGCGCGTTGGGTACCCAGAATGTTCACCGACGAGCAAAAGAAAAATCGAGTTGACATTTCGAGGGTCAATCTCGAAAAGTTCCAAGCAGATCAAGAAAATTTTTTGTTCCGTTTTGTGACTATGGACAAGACCTGGATCCACCATTTTGATCCTGAAACGAAACAACAATCGATGATTTGGAAGCCTTCTCACCGACGCCAAAGAAATTCAAAGTTTCAAGTTCGGCGGGAAAGGTTATGGCATCTGTTTTTTGGGACGCTCAAGGCATAATTATGGTGGAATATTTGGAAAAGGGAGCCGCTATTACGGGCTCTTACTACGCAGAACAAATAAGAAGATTACGGGAGGCCATTAAGGAAAAAAGACGCGGCAAACTGCGAGCTGGAGTGCTATTTCACCAAGACAACGCACCGGTTCACAAAGCCGCAGTTGCGATGGCTGCCAATCAAGAAACGGGATTCGAACTGCTCGAACACCCTCCCTATTCGCCAAATCTAGCTCCTAGTGACTTCTACCTCTTTCCTCGGCTCAAGGAACGCCTCCGAGGCAAGAAATTCGAAGACAATAGCGAAGTAACGGCCGCTGTTGAAGCGTTTTGGGAGGGTCAAGACAAATAATTTTTTTCAAAGGGAATCCTGGGTTTAGAAAAAAGATGGACTAAATGTATTGATTTGTTAGGAGACTATGTAGAAAAATAAATTATTATTTTAACTTTAATTACCGTGTTTTATTTTCATTATCATTACTTTTGGATCATATATATATATAATCGGAATCTCGGAAACGGCTCCAACGATTTTATAAAATTTTGTGTCCAGAGAGTTTCGGGGGCAATAAATCGATCTAGCTAGGATTATTTTTAGAAAATGTCCTTTTATCCGTGTTTTCAGGCAATAAAAAACTGCTACAATATAAGAAGGTAAATTTTGACAGGTTACTAACGATCGTAATAGCTCAGATGGGATGTTGTTCGGGCGTGATATTGGTGTTCCGTGGTTCGCATCCCGAGTCCGACTTTTTTTCCTTTTTTTTCAAGTTCCCTTCTTTTGTGAGAAAATCTATTATCTCGAGCCCTCTCTTTAGTATTTTTTTGTGTTCTTATTGTCAATAATGTTACGAGCTTGAGGTTCGTGACAATAAAAATTGCCGATAAAATTACCTAAATTAACACTTTAATTTACTTTACACAAATTAAAGTTAAAACACTAATAATTAAACACACTAAATCACTTAATTCCGCTCCGAAGCTTCGCTTGTGTCGCTGAGTTCAACTCTGCCTCGATCGCATCTTGCGCCACCTATTTATTTAAATTAGCAAAATATCCGGAATGTTCAAGTAAACACGCGCAAGGTACCGAGAGTTCGAGTATAGATTTTCTAGAAACTTAGTTCTTCGGGTGGCGCTGTCGGTCGAAAGATTTGTGATGTCATTTACTGCAACGCTCTCCTCGCTCTCGTTCCTGACACTAGATGGCGCTAGTGTGTCGTCGACTGGAGCGCGTAACAATAAGATCAAAAACTATTATTCATGTAATTTGTATATAAATGTAACTTAAAAAAACCGAGCAAAGCTCGGTCATCCGGGTACTATATAATTAAACAAATAATACATCAAAAAAATTAATGACTCGATTATTTGAACATTTTTACCGATTATGTAATTATTTTTGCCGATTATTCGCATAACAATGAATTTTAGTCATCCAAACACTACGGTAAGCTACATAGCGACATATCATTGAAACGACGTCAAATAAAAAAGTTGATACTGGTTATTTTTTTAATATTTTGCTTTGTCTTAAAGATTCGAATTAAAATTAGTGATAAAAACTATACGCGTTGTAATAAAATATAGATAAATTCATAATTCTTTAGTAGGGATTTACGTAAAAGGTTATTTTAAATCGTGTGCTTGTGCAAAGTTATTTTGGAATGATTAATATGAAACGTCAAAAGGTATTTCTTAGATTTGGTTGACTATAAATCGCAATATATGGAGGTAGTCTTATAATGTCATGGCCATGTCCTTTAATTATATTGTCAATTTTATAATTGATATCAACGGGACTATATTGTTATATAATCTCAAATAAATCGGGTTTCCTCATTGACCGGTCACAAGAAATGTTATTGTCTTCCACCCATTTTATCATTGCAGTTTCTTTTTGTTGGTGGCTTATTTAGCTGGACACAATGGTAGGTGCGTTGCCTATTACCACGACACTGTAGTCAGGCAGTGAAGGCAAAAGCTTTTCGACTACCCATTTCTCAAAATTCTCGCCATACAATTGTTCATGATAGTCGCCGCTAGTAGTACCGGCTTTAAATATCAAAGAAGCCCCGGTGGAAATCCGTTTATGCCTCCAGCGCTGACTACTACGAGTCTGTTTCCACAACTAGTATCTGTGAGAATTCCTTTTGATCCGGGTATTTGCCAACACTTTTTGAAAATTAAATTATTGTCCAGCCACGTTTCATCTAAACAAAATATTATTTCTTTTGCGTTGTCGGAATTCTTTCATTTCCTTTAAATATTGATAACGTTTGAAAACTGTATCTGACTTTTCAATTAAAACAGATCGTTTTCGTTTGATACTGACGCCATCTGTACCCCTTTTTTTTCAACAACTGTTGTAATGTAACGCACGAACACCGCACCGTATGAACGATATGTATGAATGATTTTCTTTTGTAAATAAAATTCTGTTATAGTGTTATGTTTCACTGTACGATCAAAAGTGTCTAACAAAATTATTGCCTTGTCTTCTTCCGTTTTGTGTGCGATTTTAATTGTTTATCGGGTCCTGCTAATTTTGATTCGGATTTTATTCTGGACAAAGTTCTTTTATAAGCCGGTGTAAAACGCAGGTAACGCAACCCCATCCAATATGTGATTAACAGGGTAATTATAATAATTGTTTTTCCGTTCAATGCCACAAATTTCTAACACTTCGGGCTAGTTCTCATGCTTGCGAATGAAATATTGTTTTTGTTTTGTTTTAACAAGTGACGAGGAAGTAACCCAACGACGCCGAGAATATCTTATTCCTTTTTTAATTTAACTCATTTATAAAATAGCCGCAGATTAACGAAATTCTTGCACGTACGAGTACGAGAGAGAGACAGAAGTCGAGAGTTACTCGTACTCGCACGCAGAGTACGAATGCGGCATCACATTGCGTTTTGAACATTGAATGCCATTTAAATTTCTTCTCATTTAACGATTTTACCAATATACACGTATATTGGTAAAGTCGTTAAATGAGCAATTATCAATGGTTTTAAATGGATATGTTTCAATTTGGTTGATCCGTGTAATATCGCCAGACTAAGATAGCGTGGTCGATATGCGGGTATGCGGGGTGTGCCCAACTCCTACTCAGCTTATACCTCGATTGCCATGTCGACCTGTCACGTACTGTGCCTCATATAGCTTATAGTTACTGTTATACTATTGTATATGATAATTGGATAGTGAATGTGAAATTTTAATTAAACCTAGTTCTTCTAATTAAAATTATAAATTCTATATATGTACTCACAACTACTAAATGCACTATTTAATAGCTTTCTCAATTGAAATAAATTGCAAGTAAATAAATTATAAAACAGTTACTTGTATATGAACAAAACGTAAAATATTACATCAACATCTGAAAGATGTCCAGCAAATATTCTAAGAGGCTGATGGTGGTCAGTTGCCCAAAGTCTTGCGGTGCGGTCATGACCACTTGAAGCAAAGTAATGGCCATGAGGTGACCATTTAACATCCCAAACTGGCCACACGTGTCCTCGGTATACCACTAGACAGGTCCAGCATTGCAATGACCATAGTCTTACTGAAAATGTAGAAAATATTATTTGTAAAATATACTGTGTATAATCTGTACTGTTACACTTAAAAGAATAGTATTACAAGAGATATTTCATGAATCCATACATACTTGTGGAATCCTCTGAACATGATAAAAGCAATGTTTTAAACTGGTCAAATCCAACTTTGTATACAGGTCCAGAATGACCATAAAGTGTACGGCACGTGTCTCTATCCTTTTCTTCCATCATCCTAACTAAAACATCCCCTATAGAGTAGAATACAAGGGAAGTTATTATTAACTTTTCTGTAAAAACCATGAAACTATTTTAAAATATTCTTTTAACTACTAATTAGGTTACTAACCTGCCTCTCTGTCGATGTCTTGCAATTTTTCCGCGGACTTCATACCACGTAATCTAACAGGAGTAAGTGTCCACACCTGAAAATATACAGAACAATTTTGATTCAATATAGATTTAAATAATGTTTTATGCTATCAGTGATTCTGAGGAAAACTTGTCCTGGGAGGAACCATCAAGAAATCCAAAGCCACTTTTTAAAATATAATTTAATATGATTGTTAACATACATATTATTTAAAGGGTGATTATATTGCATTATTTCTGTATTTACACCTCTGTAATGATAACCTATTATTATTATTTGCTATATAAATCGATATTGTTTAAAAAAGGCAAAGTATCGATATAAATATCGATACCGCATTTATCTATGACCAATTGTCTTTGAGAACTGTTATAGCGGATCTTAGGATTAGTTCATTCATTCTTTCCTGTATAGGATAGTTATATATTCTTTGTTCATTCCATAGACAGGTCATTCGTGTTGTAACCTCCAAGAGAGTAACTTGTGTGGAATAAATCTGTGTAAATCTTTTAAATCCGAGTTTATTTTATTAATCTAAAAGTGAACTTTACATCTCAGAAGTGGGATAAACAAGACCCATAGTGTATTTATACTAAAATTCAAGTATTTACGTTTTTTTTTCCACGTGTCATTTTTAAGACAATTAAAAAAATATGAATAACGAAATAGAAAACGACGATGGTCGTAGGAAGTCACGATCACGTCATCGCAAGAGAAAAAATTCTCACCGTGAATCAGAAAGTAGATCCAAGCATAAAAAACATCATAAAAATCGCCGTGACAAAGAATCGAACAAAAGGTGATGTAATACACATTCTACGGACTCAGATGGAAGCCGTCAAGATAATGTCACTCGTCGTCAACGCGCGAGATTAAGTGAAAGTGGAAGACGTCATTGTCGCACAACAACTCCAACTAGGAGCGGAACTCCTTGTCGCGAACCGGCTTGTGGTTGTACACACGGACGTAGATCCCGTAAGCGTCATCGTGATGATCTACAAGAGAATCTCCAGCCTCGTGTGTCTGAAGGAACAGGAGAAACGTCGCGTCGCAAACCATCGACTGAAGCAGGTAGCAATAGTACATTACATATCTTATCCGAGTTAGTAAAATGTTTGTCATCTACCCGCCCTGATGGTAATAAGTTTCCTACGTTAGGCAATGTGGTGCCCGAATTCGATCCTATGATTAAAAGTCAAACAGTACATATGTGGTTGAATAAAGTGGACGAGTGTGCTAAGTTATATAAATGGGGTGATGACCAAATCATACATTATGCTATACCTAAGCTGTCAGGGGTAGCTAGAGTATGGTACCAAGCGTTACCCACTATGTCGTCCTCGTGGTCTGATTGGAAAACAAAACTTATTGAATCCTTTCCCAGTAGTGACGATTATGCCGAATTGTTGACCGAAATGCTGTCTAAACAAGTGAGATATAACGAGTCCCTAGAGCTTTATTATTACGAAAAATTAAATTTATTAAACCGTTGCGGGATCGAAGGTAAACGTGCCGTCGATTGCATTCTTTATGGTATAGAAGATCGTTTGGTTAGGTTGGGAGCTAAGGCTGCCAAATGCCAGGAGCCTGAACAAATTTTAGAATATTTTCAGTCAATTAAACAGCAACCCCGTGATTACAATAAGGGAAGGAGCGTTCAAGATAAAAAAAACGGCCTTCGCTAATAATACCCCATTAACTAGTCAGAGGCAGTCTCATACTACATCTAATTCGAATATTATTTGCTATAACTGTAACGAATCGGGGCATTATAGTTATGAATGCACGAAAAAGACTGTAAAATGCACGAATTGCTATAGGTTAGGCCACTTAGCCGAAAAGTGTACAAGGGTTCAAACCGATTCCAAAAATAAAAGTGATAGTTTACATGAGAAAAACGTCATACAATATTGAGTACAGAGCCGGGTCACGAATGGCACACGTTGATGCCCTAAGTCGTAGCCCTGTGGACGAACCCTCTACTGAAGATGAGTCGCGGGTGATTGATGTTTTACAAATTGATGTAAAGGACTGGATCGCTACAGTTCAGAGTAACGATGATGAAATTAAAGGCATTAAGGAGGTACTGCAAGATAGTCGCACGAAATCTGTTGCAGACATTTATAAAAATTATCAGTTAAAAGGAGATCATGTTTACCGTATAGTTGATAATGGTATCCGCTGGGTAGTTCCAAGATCAGTAAGGTGGCAAGTATTACGAATGAACCACGACGAAGTAGGACATTTCGGTTTTGATAAGACTATTAGTCGTCTGCAAGGTATGTCGCTGATATACAGTTAGGGATGAACACAACTGTGAACAGAGCAACTGGCAAAAGTCCCTCAGAGTTATTATTTGGTTATAAACTTATGAATGTTTCAGAGACTATCCTCGGAGATGTTATAAGTCCAACAATTGAGTATACACAAGGAGAAAAATTAGTGGAAATGAGATCCGCAGCGAGTGATAGAATAGAGAAGCAACAAGAAAATTCAAAAAAGGCATTTGATGAACGAAGGAAGCACGCAACAAAGTATAAAGAAGGCGATTTAATTAGGATTGAGAGAACAGTCGTTGATAGAGAACACTTAGGTAAATCAAAAAAATTATTACCAAAATATAATGGCCCGTACAGGATTAAGAAAGTACTACCGAATGATAGGTTTCTTGTTGAGGATACACCTTTATCGATAAAAGGGAAAAGACGATACGAAAACGTAGTAGCGCTGGATAAAATACATCCTTGGTTAAATTATAAAGAGATCTCAAGCGGAAGCGAGAACGACCATAGTGATTATGCCAATGGTACCGACTAAAGTAATGAGCAAATTAAATAATTAAAAAAAATCATATTTTATAAATTTCTTTAAGTATTTGTGACATTTTGTCGTTTAGAAAATGGTGATTAACCTTAGACTTAGGAATAACTAGTGTATGATGAAAGTACGGAAGGTTACAGATCGAAGTAGACTATTCTGTAGTGATAAAAGATGTAGTAGATGTGTATGGGTCGTGAGCGATTAGTGTTGTCGCACAGATAATCGCAGATCATGACAGACTGTATACTTCTACAAAATGACATAGGCTATGAGCGGTCAGTGAAGAACTCACAGATGATCGCAGATCATAGCAGACTATGCATGAGTGTTAACGGCTTGGTCGCGAGCAGAATAACTAGTGTATGATGAAAGTACGGAAGGTTACAGATCGAAGTAGACTATTCTGTAGTGATAAAAGATGTAGTAGATGTGTATGGGTCGTGAGCGGTTAGTGTTGTCGCACAGATAATCGCAGATCATGACGGACTGTATACTTCTACAAAATGACATAGGCTATGAGCGGTCAGTGAAGAACTCACAGATGATCGCAGATCATAGCAGACTATGCATGAGTGTCAACGGCTTGGTTGCGAGCAATCAGTGAAAACTATTCACAGATGGTTGCAGATCGTAACAGACTACGCCAATATGTAGTGTTCATTTATTTACTTAGCGTTTCATTTTTCACACTTGCCTTCCTATTTATATAAGGTATAAACACTAGCTGTATTACTGTTTAAATTGTATAACGTCTCTACATATTATAACGTAACGAAATTATCTTTGTAATAGATCAAGTGACAGGACTCATCGTTAACATACATATTATTTAAAGGGTGATTATATTGCATTATTTCTGTATTTACACCTCTGTAATGATAACCTATTATTATTATTTGCTATATAAATCGATATTGTTTAAAAAAGGCAAAGTATCGATATAAATATCGATACCGCATTTATCTATGACCAATTGTCTTTGAGAACTGTTATAGCGGATCTTAGGATTAGTTCATTCATTCTTTCCTGTATAGGATAGTTATATATTCTTTGTTCATTCCATAGACAGGTCATTCGTGTTGTAACCTCCAAGAGAGTAACTTGTGTGGAATAAATCTGTGTAAATCTTTTAAATCCGAGTTTATTTTATTAATCTAAAAGTGAACTTTACATGATGTACAGTTATAAATGAAAACATTTGGAAACAGCGTGGTAGCGATCACTTAACTCAATTATTAATCATGTATTTTCTATACTTTGTTGTAAATGTATATTCATTGCCTTGTCAAGAAATTACAATTCTTTGAAGACGAGTAACTAGTATTTATATTGTTTGTGATTGTTCCTACTTCCTAGTATTTACAAAATGTATGTCACTATTTTAATACAATTATTTTCTATCTTGGTGAGTACATACATTAACGTTTCGTATATAATATACTAAGATCTCAAAGTTAATATATTTATTAATTGCAAGTCTCATGCATGTGTCAAGATTAGAACACTACCTACGTACCTACATACTACACGTCAAGGTCAAGCGATTTTGTGGTCTTAAAATGCCTCTATCATAACTATATTGCTCTTAAACGATAACATGAGTTACCGTATTTCAAGAAAATACTCTAATTAATTCTAATCTTATATTTTCTAAAAAATCATTTTATATTGCTACTATGAAAAAAAAATGTTTTTAAAAAATTTTAAGTGGACGTCCAGATGTTGATTTTGTATGTGGTCACGATAAATTCCATAAAAATTGAAGTATCGAAATATAGTTTTTTTTAAGCTTCAGGATTACATCATCTGGTTTCCTAATTCATATCAATAGCCTAGTACGCGTAGTACATACAGTATAAATCTGTAGAAGAGTCGTATCTGCAATTCTAATTTTCTAACATTTTCTGTTCAGGGGACTAAATAAAGGGCACTGAAGCCAAATTACTGGTTTTAGAATTCTTTTCTGTCTATTTGTCTGTGTATTAAAGATTCACACAAAAACTACTGGACAGATTTCCATGAAATTTTGTGTGTAGGTAGTTAGGGACCCGGGACTACTTATAGGCTACTTTTTATTATATTACATACATACATAAACAATTACGGATTAATACGGGACTTAAAAAAGGAGGGTTAAGTCTTTTCTTTCCTTTAGATGTTAATTTCTATTTTATACGATTGATGTGTTTTATTAAAATAAATAAAATATTTATAAATAAATCCCAAAATTAGTTTTAACCGTTGCTTAATAAATTGAACTACGCCGATAATCTACGATATTATTGCTGTATTCACTTTTTCAAGACAGTGCCATCAAACGTAAAATCATAGAGTAGAGTAATATATACAGAAATGCGTAAAATACAAAAGGTTAGTGACGTGAGTTTTGCCTCCAATTACTAATAAATTAAATAATATAAATAACATACATTTATATAGTTATATATTGGGTCCTTACATATGAAATTAGCATTTTGTCGTACTGACCACTTTGATCTGAAATATCTCCTCTTTGGTTATGAATTCCAAATTCAAATTTATAAATTCATTTAGCTGGTACATTTGAGTTTTGAAAACAGTCATTTCATTTATTTTTCCTCATTATTTTTTTCTTTGGCGTCGCTTATTACCGCACAATGGAAAACATGAAATATCGGTATATTTACGAGTACGAGTTCTACCGTGGCACCAGTGCTGCACTGCTGCAGAAACAGCTCGAACGATTAATGACGTGTACGGCGCTGGTCTTACAAAAGAAAGCACGGTACGTTTTTGGTTTCAACGTTTTTGTTCTGGAAATTTTATAAAATTTTACAGCGTTTGTTGACTATATCATGACATAGCTTGACCAAATCAACGAATGGAGATTGTTTCAACTAAACACGACATTGCTGTTTCTAGATGTGATTATTATATCGTAAAATAATTTCATTAGACACCGCTAGCAGCGCTGATTGCGTATATATTTGATAAAAGCGGAAGTTTTAATTGATTCTACGTAACTTTATGCCAAATTTATGTATTATATAAATTTTGGTGGCTTTGTTGTGCGATAGAGCCACTCCAGTCGCACCTCAACTTATAGTGTCTGAGTACTAGAGGGTATAGTTTTAATGTAATAATAGCGCCATCTACTAACTACTAAATAAACTAATAATAAGCGTGACGGCACCTGCGCTGTTGCACTTGCGGAAGCCCCTCTGTAGATAGCCAGAATTTTTGTTTGTTAATAAAATGATTTTAATTTTTTTATTGCTATTAAAAATTTAAAGGCGCTTTCGTTTTTAGGGTTCCGTAGTCAACTAGGAACCCTTGTAGTTTCGCCATGTCTGTCTGTCCGTCTGTCCGTCATCGCTTAATCTCTGTGACCGTTAGCAATAGAAAGCTGAAATTTGGTACCAATATATGTATCAATCAGGCCGACAAAGTGGTAAAACAAAAATTGGAAAAAAAATGTTTTATTAGGGTAGCCCCCCTATATGTAAAGTGGGAAGTGATTTTTTTTTAATTTCAACCCTAACGTGTGATATATTGTTGCAAAGGTATTTAAAAATGAATAGGAGTTTCCTAAAATCATTTTTTGATAATGTCAATAATTTCGGAAATAATCGCTCCAAAAGTAAAAAACAATATGTCCCCCCCCCCCCTCTAACTTTTGAACCATAAGTTTAGAAAATATGAAAAAAAATCTGAAAAGTAGAACTTTATAAGGACTTTCTAGGAAACTTATTTTGAACTTGGATGGAAACAACAGTACCCACTACCGGGATCAGTTGCAGGAGCGCGAACATAATGGATACCCACCTTTAAACTCATAAGTGGGAACACTTATTGTGACCGACGGGAAACTACGGAACCCTACACTGAGCGTGGCCCGACACGCTCTTGGCCGGTTTTTTATTTTAGCCCTTGATAAACAGTACTTGATAGCCAAATGTACCATACAGTCTATATCGATTTTATACTTTGTGTAATCTATTTATTTTAATAAACATTATTATTTTTATGTATAGGTGACACTGCCTGTTAAAATAATAGGGTACAATATATTTACCAAAATTAAATGAAACGCTCATGAGGCGTCACTTTTTGATTTTCCAAACTATTTATTTTTTAGAAAATAATGATAATAAATGTCTCACGGTGAATACAGTTGAAAAAAGCCGTGGAAAGGTTAGAAAATAATCCTCAAGCATCTTTTGAGTTTACCCATGCATAAAAAATATGTTAGATCGGCTTATCCGACTTCAGTTGTAGTATGATGACTTCTTGTAAATCCAAACTAATTTTATGGAGTATTATAGTACGTGAGGGTAACATGGTTTTTCTAATTATAAGAATATGATCACTTTCTTATAACTAAAAAACTACAGCCTTGTTTGCATAAATGGCTTTTTGATACGATAGCTCTTCATCGGTCAATCAAATAATAAAGGGTCAAAAGGGCGCTGCTTTAAATACGTATTTTAGTCTATTTTATGTAGTGTAGTTACTTTTTTAAATTTGATTTTGAAGCGTTTCTAATTATTGCCAAAGCATGTTTTTTATATAGTAGTTAAAGTATATAAAGGAGGATGGCAAATTTCTATAGGATCTGGGCTTGACTTTTTTTAATGTCTCAAAACAAACTTTACTTAGATTGGTTTGTTTTTATGTTGTAAACACAATCACGTTTAAAAATAATATCTAAATAGCCACGATTTTTTTTATAATAACGTCAACAATATTTTTAAAGCTGAATCAACAAATACCTTTTATTTATTTTTATTTTTTGACCATTTCGTTAAAATATAACATTGGTATGTCAAAGTTACAATCAATTCAAATTATATTAGATTACATTAGATTATTAAAACTACAAATTAAAATACATCTACATTTGCATGTCAAGTCAGAAAATGAACATTTCATATATTCTTCTATATTATAGAAAGAGTGATTCAAAAAGTATGTTTTTGTCACTTGTCGAAACACGTTTAATAGAAGTCTTGTTATTGGTAAAGGCAATTATTTGTACATTTTGATTTTTAACGAAAAACCTTGCTTGGACGCTTTATCCGACTGCGATGTAGCCTATAAGCTTAGTTAGCGATAAGTGAAGAGGGTAATTAGCGATCTCGTTTCCATTTATTTAGATTTCTCTAAAATAATTTTATTACCCAATAATAGAACATCTCTCAAATCGCACCCTACGTATGTGCATCATACTCCTAGAGTTCGATGTCAAAAAGGGCCGTCTGTCAAGCCGTCTCCGTGTTGCTGCTGTTGTGTTGTGACCGTTTCGACGACAAATTATGACCGATAATTCAATAAAAACTACACCTACATATATTGCACTAGCTTGCACAGTATGTAGTGTAAAAAACAAGGATGGCGTAATTATTATCACACGAAGTCTTTCCTGAAAGATTTCAAGGCCTTTTTGTAGTTTGACCATTTCAATTCTAACTGAAGAGAGTTAGTCGCTAGATACCTACTGTCTTTCAGTCTTTAATACTAAAGTTACATATGTATTGAAAAATCGAGTAATGGTAGGTTACAGGAATAAATGAAGTGTAATGGTAGAATTTAGGAGTACTTTTATGAAAGAAGTAGGCCAGACCAAATTACTTTTTATTCATCATCTTCTTACAACTACAACATCAAGGAGTGATGCTGGCACTGGCGATATTGTCGGCTGATGCCTGGTCCACCCAAGGTACCACACAAGCGTCATAACACGTGCACAGCACCCAACTGAACAATTACAGCAATACTCTATTGTAGCTTCCCTTCCAGACACAATACTTTCAATTAATATATAAACATAATATACTTTTCTCGAAATTTGTCTGGATTTGATTTTGCCTCTTATAAGTGAATTATGTCCACTTCCTCTCAAACAATACTCTGTTTTCATTTTTTGTTCAAATTAATGTTTTCTCTGCTTATTTCAATTTGTTAGCCTCCGTGAAAACTGACATGTTCACTATAATAGGATCTTGGCTGTTGAATCTGATACGTTCCTAGGGCAAATAATATAACTTCACTATATTCTAGACGGGGGAATATAATATTATTATTGGAATGAGCTGTAATACTAGCAAAATCAGATGTTCGTCTATTCATATTCATACTATTTATAAAATCAGATAATTTATTATTTAATGGAAATCGTTCTCTAATCACATTTATGATTTGCTCAGCATCATTCCTGTTTTTTAATCGAACACCGAATTTATTTCAAAGGCTTGCAGCTATGGAAAACATATGCATCATATGTTATTTTATTAAAAAAATCTTGCCGGAATATTTTAAAGTTTCGTTTGAAGTACCCGTTAACAACTTCCACCACCCATCGGAATATGGTCACACAACGACTTCTGTTAGGTCGCTCAGTGGTGAGCGGATTCCCACCCCCAAGCAAGGATTCCGGCATATATGTTCTGTAGCTGCAAGCCTCTAACAAACTAATTGAATCTCTAAATCCCCTTCTAGAATAAAAACATCGTTATTTTGAAAGTATTGTCTGAGAGGAGAGTTTTCATCTCTGAAAAGAGACTTCATTATATCGGCATCAGTTGTGGTAGCTTTGTATGGGCCAAAACAGTCTACAATGTAGCCATTAGGTGTCATCAGCAAAAGCGATTTTAACAAGTTTTCGTATTTATGTAAGGAATATGTGTCCTTACGGAACATATAATTGGAGCTTTTGTTTATAAAAATATATGTCCCATCACATATAATTAACGCATTTTCATTATTTTGATAATAAATTGCATTGGAATCATTAAATTGTGATTTCTTATATTTACGCGAACACTACACATTGAAATAATACTAGTTTTTACGGAATTTATCGTGTATATTTAACTTTTTAAATACGCGACGTTTCGAGCGCTTTACAGCACCCATGGTCACGGGAGGGGGGGGGGGACTGAGATGTTCAACGTCCAGATGTCATAGTTAACCGCGGTTACCACAGATTAAAATTTAACTTTTGTTCAGATCTACACAGTATGAACTTATGGTATCATGAAGTCTTGCAGTTGTATGCTTGGGTTGCGATTTAATTTTATTTATTATAGGATCCCAAGCAGATGGTAGCACCCTGCCATCTTCTCTATTGAAATAAGGATGTTTTTTGATTTCAACAGCCTCGCGAATCATCCTTGGAAGGAATCGGTGTTCTTTAGCGAGGATTTGTGGTCTATCAAATCTGATGTAGTGACGGGGGCGATCCTGTACGTGTTCACAGACTGCAGACTTCCCGGGGCGTCGATTCTTTACATCAGCTATATGTTCTTTAACGCGGGTTTTAATTGATTTTTTAGTTTGTTTGTCTTATGTGGAGAGACCACATTCACAATCAAGCTTGTACACTCCTGCATTTACACGTTACACTTGACTGATGGTAAAAACTGATCAATCTTCTTCAGCGGCTTGAAGTATGTTTTGATGGAAGCGCGCTTCAAGATGTAACCAATCTTGTCAGTGACTCCTCTAACATATGGCAGTACAGCAGGTACACGCTCGACTGTGTCCGGCTTCACTCGTTCACTGTGACGTAGGCGCGGGACCCGAAGCTTGTTGTCATGCAAAACTTGCTTGACATGGTGGAGCTTGACAGCCAGGTGTTTAATGTCACAGATCCCTCTGAAACAAAGATTTACCCACGGTAGCCAACTGTGAAGGATGGTGGTGAGAATCACCGTTTAAATATCTATCTGTATGGGTCTTTTTTCTATACACAGTATGGCTCAAGGTGTTATCAGGATTCCGAATTACTAACACATCTAGAAAAGCTAAGGAATTGTTTGCCTCTAACTCCATTGTGAACTGAATTTTAGAATTTATAGAGTTAAGATGGTCTAAAAATGCAGTTACTTTATCCAAAGGTAGAATTGTGAGTGTCGTCTACGTACCGCTTGTAGAATCTTGTATTTATGGGAGAGGTAAGCAGGGCTTTCTCCTCAAAGTCTTCCATGAATATGTCGGCGACTATGGGAGATACAGGTGAGCCCATCGCCACACCATCTACTTCCTTGTAGAACTCCTTCCACAATAGGTAGCCAGATGTAAGGCAGTGTCTGAGTAATACCGCATATTCTACGGGCATGTTGTTTTCTTCCAGCCTTCTAGTTACAATTGAGATGCAGTCTTCGACAGGTAAGGATGTAAACAACCACTGCACATCAAAACTGACCATAGTTTCATTGTCTGCCAGATGTAGGTCTTTAATCTCGTTGCCAAAATGGTAGGAATCCTTGTGCTCTTGTATGTCCCCTGAGCGGTGAGAGTATTTTCGCTAAGTGTTGAGCCAATCTGTAAGTTGGTGAATCGATTTGGCTCACTATTGGACGTAATGGAGCATTGGGCTTGTGTATTTTTGGTAACCCATACAATTTTGGTGATTTGGCGCACGTAGGTATTATCCATTTTACGTCCAGATCTAATTTTTCGGAGTGTTTCTTTATGAGGTCACCAGTTGTTTTTAGTATGCTATTTGTTGGGTCGTTTTTAACCTTTTTATAAGTACTTACATCCGACAAAAGTTCTTGTATTTTAGAATTGGGTCGTTTTTAACCTTTTTATAAGTATTAGAATTATAATCTGACGTATCCATGACTACCGTGGCGTCTCCCTTTTCTGCGCGGAGAATCGTAAGTTTTGGTTTATTGAGTAGGTTCTTTAACGCTATAAATTCGTCTTTGGGAAGATTCGGTTTAGGCACTGAACATCGACGTAACATAGACGAAATTTCTTGACGTATCGCCTCCAAATCTTCTTTCTGCATATTGTTTTTAAATAAACAGTCCTCGACACTACAGATAATTTCTTCGTACGGTAATTTGCGTGGTGTTATAGCAAAATTGAGGCCTTTGGATCGAATAACCACAAAGGCTTGATCAAAAAGCTACAAGACAAAGACGTACCCACTAACATCACAAAAATTATAGAAAACTACCTTGCATGCAGACAACTGAAAGGCAGGTTTAGAACAACTGAAACAGAGGAGAAACCTATACTCCATGGCGTGCCTCAAGAATCGATCCTGGGACCGGTGATTTTCAACTTGTATGTCCATGACACCTGGGACATACATGACAGAATTAAGGGGCTCAAACTCTCACAATACGCGGATGACCTCTGCATTCTCAACAGAGCCACAAACCCAGACCATGCAGCTATGCGATCGGAATGGGCAGCAGAAACCATTACTAACTACTATTGGGGGCTCAAATGCAACATACAGAAAACCGAGTGCATTATGTTCTCAAAGAAAAGTAAATACCGCCCAGCGGTAAAATTAAAACAACAGATGCTACCGTACCAAAACCAGATCAAATACCTCGGCGTGGTCTTCGATAAACGCATGAGAATGAATCAACACACCGAAAAGGTAGTGAAGAAACAGAAACGGGTCAGAGGAGCCCTTGGCCCGATAATTGGATACTACGCAAAAACAGATCTAGAAACCAAACTGGCCATAATACAGGCCTGCATTCTGCCACTGCTGGACTACGGAGTGGTCCAACTGCTATCGAGGTACAGCGCGATGAACCTGAGTAAAATCGAAAGACAATACAGAATGGCACTCAAGAGTGCTGCCCAACTACCGAAAAGAATATCCACAGAGGCGCTATGGGAGATGGCTGCCATAGAAGCCTGGCACCTACGTGCCGAGGACATAAATCAGAAGATGTTGGACAACATTGCCCAGCTGGAAATAGAAGACCTAGAATCCCCCGGTGACGCCTACCTGGCGCACGGAGAATTCAATCCCCTCAGGACCAATCATAGAATAGGTGAAATTGTATATGATGCCAAAAAGAAAAATTACAAGCGATGGCCCACCGATAACACGGGAGCCCCGCGCCCTCTTAGGATAAGGTAATTAAGGCTAGCAAATAAATACACAAAAACAAATGAAATACATAATAATTTTATTGTAAGTATAAACTTTATTATGAATAAACAAAACACAGCAAACACAGATCCACCTAGGACATAAGTTAGCTGACTCACCCTCGCACGGTTCACCGGCCGTGAGGATGCAAATGTAAATACACAAGTAGGCAAATAAATAATTTCTGATTCTGATTCTCACCACCATCCTTCACAGTTAGATACCGTGGGTAAATCTTTGTTTCAGAGAGCACGAGGGATCTGTGACATTAAACACCTGGCTGGCAAGCTCCACCATGTCAAGCAAGTTTTGCATGACAACAAGCTTCGGGTCCCGCGCCTACGTCACAGTGAACGAGTAAAGCCGGACACAGTCGAGCGTGTACCTGCTGTACTGCCATATGTTAGAGGAGTCACTGACAAGATTGGTTACATCTTGAAGCGCGCTTCCATCAAAACATACTTCAAGCCGCTGAAGAAGATTGGTCAGTTTTTACCATCAGTCAAGTATAATGCGTCCCTCTGCAATATGCAGGACTGTACGAGCTTGATTGTGAATGTGGTCTCTCCTACATAGGACAAACTAAAAGATCAATTAAAACCCGCGTTAAAGAATATATAGCTGATGTGAAGAATCGACGCTCCGGGAAGTCTGCAGTCTGTGAACACGTACAGGATCGCCCCCGCCACTACATCAGACTTGATAGATCACAAATCCTCGCTAAAGAACACCGATTCTTTCCAAGGATGATTCGCGAGGCTATTGAAATCAAAAAACATCCTAATTTCAATAGAGATAGCTGGGTGCTACCATCTGCTTGGGATCCTATAATAAATAAAATTAAATCCCAACCCAAGCAT
Source organism: Parnassius smintheus behrii (assembly GCA_036936625.1). Taxonomy (NCBI): domain Eukaryota; kingdom Metazoa; phylum Arthropoda; class Insecta; order Lepidoptera; family Papilionidae; genus Parnassius; species Parnassius smintheus. Next base: position 30,881,787 of record JAUPFT010000005.1, on the reverse strand, counting down.
ACAACTGCAAGACTTCAAGATACCACAAGTTCATACTGTGTAGATCGGAACAAAAGTTAAATTTTAATCTATGGTAACCGCGGTTAACTATGACATCTGGACGTTGAACATCTCAGTCCCCTCCGTGACCATGGGTGCTGTAAAGCGCTCGAAACGTCGAGTATTTAAAAAGTTAAATATACGCGATAAATTCCGTAAAAACTAGTATTATTTCATTAAATTGTGTTGTAACAATTGCTCACGGGTAATGTGTTTAATTCCCAGATTTCTAGGCATAAAATCTTGTTCCAATATTTCCCTAACTTTATCCATTAATTTTTCTAATGTTCAGCTTGGAACCATTAATAACTGAGATAACCGGTCGTCTCATTCACCAGTTCTCATATTCATTAAAAGAGCACCTAAACCTAAAATGCCTCTATTTGTTTCTATAAGATGCGGCGTTTCATATAATAAAAGTTCAAATTGTTGTTTATTCATTCTGAGCCAATAATGAAACAAATGCTCATCAATTCTTTCAACACTTTCCGTACTCGAGAAATCAAGAATTGTGTTGAAAGCATTTATAAAAGAAAGAGAATGTTCCACTTGTTAAGCCGTAAATGTTCTCAAACTATTTTGAGAATTGAACAACATATCCCAATCAGTACTAAATGTATGTTCTACACAAATACAAGCATTTATAGGCAAGTAATACTTGTTTGCTAAAAGTTGTTGCTATTAGAGGGTCAAATTCTGTGCAAATCTGTGTTCTGGCAACCAGAAAAAAAACAATGTGCTGCAGTGTTTGCCGCTCGTCTATACTGCGGCAAACTAATCAGCCTAGGTACTACGTCATCTTGCTGGTCGGTATTTGGAGGGCTTTGAGGTTCTTGGGGTTGAGGCTTTGGCTCCTGCTCCGACTGTCTGCTGCATATTATGTGTTGCAACTCTCTTGCGTCTCAGCCAACAGGGATGACAAACATGGTCTGTTGCAGTTGCCTGAAATAACCATACAGCCTTGTCTTAATATAAATGTTTTGGCTCATTATTATTAAACCCGATCAAATAGAAACATTTTTACAAAACAATATAAAATTGCAGTGATAAATTCACTACAACTTTGATTCCAAGACAAAACAAAAAAAAAGTACAAAATAAAAAGGTAATTATTACCTGCCGTGGGGCAATTCTATTTTCAAGCTCAACATGATGTATTGCTTGTTGCGACTGAGATGGATTCTCTCCCACAATAAGGTCACGTTTACGATTCCTCAGAGAACTTCCACAAAGTATGCAAACATGCTTGTGGCCACAGGAAGATGAGGCACCAGGTTCATTAGGTAACCCGCAGTTAACATGTTGTATTGCCAATTGCTGACAGGCATCGCATACATAATCTTCTTCAGTGATCTAAAATAAGAATTAGAGTTTTATTATGATGTATGATTTATTAGAGTTGTAGTATGATGTTATATTATGTTACTGTAATAAAATAAGTAGGTATGTAAATACATACTATTATTGCAGAATTCCACTCCCAGATCTTAGAAATTACTCTGGTCAAAAACGACATGGTGGCGAAGTGCATATGTTACAATTAACACAGCAATCGCACGCCTAGTTGTCTTTGTTGTGTAGTTTGCACGATGTCTCTCACAATTATCCAAGATGTGAAAAAATCAGTCCGTAAAACAATACCGAGGTCAAAACAACAGAAGTAAATAACAACACTGGCGCGGATTGATGACCACAGATTAAGCGATGACAAATGACTTTCCGTTGTACATATGTAATTACACAAAACATTTAGCTTACTACGACCTACATAATTATTTTTATGACAAGAATCCAGTACATAATAAATCAGCATAGTAGTTGATTTGATGTCTGCATACTAAATGAATTGAATTAAAATTAACAACTATTCATAAAAACGTGAATAATTATAGTCTTTGAATACCAAGTCCTTTCACACACGAAATGAAGGTGCGTTCTGAAACTATTATTTGAAATAATTTTGAACAGTTACAAAAATAGAAATAATACATACATACATAAACACTCACGTCTGTCACCCAGAGGGGTAGGCAGAGACTACAGACTTCCATTTGGCACGATCCTGACACACCTCTCTCGCCTCCTTCACATCCATACACCTACGCATACATGCTCGTCGGTTAAGGGTACTCCTAATTTGGCCCGCTTTTAATAAATCGCCAATTTGGTCGATAAATTTTCGCCTAGGACGTCCCTTTCCGACTCTGACATTCACTTCTGCAACATAAATTTTCTTTGTCAGTCTTTCCTCATCCATTCTTTCCACATGACCAAACCACCGAAGCATTCCTTTCTTAATCCTGGTCACATCATATTGCGAACCACACTCTTTTCTTATTACACAATTTCTTACCCTGTCATTCAGATTCAGCCCTAACATACTCCTTAACGACCGCATTTCTACTGCGTTCATTCTACTCTCGTGCTTCTTCTGCCACACCCAACTTTCACTACCATACGTTAAAGTAGGGACCAACACAGCATTGTGAATTGCCATACGTGCCTTTTTCGACACATTTTGACTCTTCACAATAGAGTGTAGGGCCCCATTCACTCTATTTCCCGCATTCACTCGAAATAAATGGATGGATATGATGAAGAAATAAATGGATAACTTTTTTGTGGCTACTTAGAGAGGTATTTCTTGTGTGTTTTAAGACCTTAAACAATAAGGGTATTGTTCATAAATATTTCATATTGGGACTCTATCATTTCGTTGTCTGGTACGATTTGGCCATCCTCCTTTGTTTTTGTATTTGTCCTCCTCCTAGTTTTGGTTTTATAGGGCGGCAAAGCTTGATGTGATCACATTACCCTCACGTACCTTAATTTATTTACATTAAAAATACTTATGTTAGATCACAGAAAAAGCCTAAAAGTAGCTGTTCCCCGTGACTTAGTTCGCATAATATTTACAATGTTTGGATTCCGTGGGTTTTAATTTTTTGCGCAGAACCCTCATTCTTTTTCTAAAATAACAGTAGCCTAACCCTCATTCTTTTTCTAAAATAAAAGTAGCCTAAGTTACTCCTTATAACATCAGCTAACTGCCAATGACAATCCTGTCAAAATCGGTCCAGTGATTTTGGAGAAAGGCAGACAATTTTTTTAAATGCTGTTCTTCTTATAAGTACCATATATTATATTTTCACATGCATTAGTAAAAAAAACTGATGAACTGAAAAAACTGACTATTTTGACATTACAAATAGACACGTCAATTTTATTTATTTCTATAGATTAGCGGGGTCTAATATACCACAAGAGATATTTTTATTTTTTATACTCCACGGTAATTTATGTTTATTAAAGTCAGTCTTAATTTTGCTACTTAAGGACTTGACTTTGGATCACACTCTTTTGAAACCAAACATATTGTTTCAATTTTTTTACTCAAGATCATAAAAGGATATTTTTTAAACAAGAAACACAACAATATTTAAATAATGATAACTTATTAATTAAAATAAAAATACTATGTTACCTTTATAGTTGAATTATTAAATCCCACAGAGAGCAAAGTGGAGTCATCACAAATATCAGCACAAATGGCGGTGTTACCACTGTTTAAAAGAGTATAAAAGCAAATAGATGGTAAGCAATCAGGGCCCAATTGAACACGTTTAGCTCTTAAAGCCTTAACTTTCTCTATTTTATCAGTTTCTTTTCTGAAAAAAAAAAACCCTTGCATAGTAAACGTCATAAGGTTTGCAAATCAAATCCATGAATGTATTGAGATTTTATTTATGTTCATGATGTATTGTATGTGATAATTGCTCAGAATAATAAATGTTAATTTGCTTACAGTTCTGGCAGAGGAATCCGGTCATTTGGTGGAGCATTAGGATCAGACTTTGGTTTTTTCATGAAAATATTATCCTTTTTTGCCTTTTTCTTTTTGGGCTTGTCAGGTGTTTCCTCAGCTTCTTCTTCATCTTCTACCGGCAGGGGTAGAACTTGAATATCTGGTTCTTTCAGTAGGCCATAATACACTTTTGTGCGATTTTCTAATGAATAAAAAATACATTATCAATAATAATGAAAATTATATAAAATTTAATAAAAATATATGTTTCTTCAATAAGACATGTTACATAGGTATAATCCCTACTAAATATTATATAAATAATATGGCTCTATCACATTTCCAAATAGTTTAATTACCATTTTTTGTAGCCTCTCCAAGAAGACCGCCAGCAGTGGCTCGAACCTGGGCTTGTGTTCTCCCAGGACCATCATGAACATCTATCTGAATATGGTTATTTATGATGTTTATAATTACTGTGGAACTCTTTTGTTCCTGCAAAAATCTTTTAAGCTGAGCTGATGCATCTCTTGATAACTGAACCTCAAATTTGTTTGAGCTGTAAAAACAAATAATACTTTCTTAAAACAAAAACTCAAATTAAATATTATGTAGAGAACTCAAGAAACATACTAGGCGTTATTTTATTATATTCTACACAAAGATTTGTGCAGGAATCCATATCTTATATTTCTTTGTTATTATCAATGATTACAAAACATATTAGTTCAATTGAAAAATTGAGAAATGAAAAATTGCAAACCAGAGAGCACTATTAGCAGCGTACCATGGCTATGTCGCCTCAATCCTGAGATTCATTCACTCAATCCTGAGAGAAATGCACCTAACATTCGCAAAGTATTCATTGCACAAAAAAAATGTCTACGTGCGATCTGTAGTTTAAAAAGCACAAACACATGCAAGCCGCATTTTCAAAAATTAAAAGTTCTAACATTTCCCTCATTATATATTTACGAAATAAGCATTTTTGTAAAACGTAATATTAACATGTATAAGTTCGTGGAAAGTCAACGTCGCTCAGATAAGCTTCATTCATTCATCATAATTTTTATTAAGCATTTAGTATCAAGTAGAACTGTTTTATTACAGAAGAGTATATATGCAATGGCACCAAAAGTATATAACAAAATACCTAAATACATTAGAGATTGTAACAACATTAATATTTATAAACATAAACTTTTTGATTGACACATTTTAACATTAAAATACTACATTGAATATATACCTATCATGACATGTGCCAATTAATACTAGATGACAATTAGACAAAATGATGATAATTATTATATGTTATATTATACTATACCTTTATTATGTATCTTTAAAATTTTCTTATATTAATACATTATTTCAATTAGAAACTGACACCAGAAGAGAACAAAAAATATTAAGCAGTTATTATTTTATATTCTGTATGCCTACTGGCGGGACATAGAGAACCTACCTTGTATTTTACTATGACATATATTGAGATCTGTAAAATAACCTATGTTCACAAAATAAACTGATTTGATTTGATTTGAATGAAGTAGAACTGAATAACGGAATGTATAACAAACAAAAAAGTTAATTTACATATTTTTTTTTTCAAATTGTTTTGCATTAGTATCTAGAAGACCTTTTAATTTTGATTTATGTTATGTTTAAACAGACATTATATTTTATATTATATATAATATGAAAATACCACTAGCAGACTGGAGGGGAATAGCCATATGCAGCCATTAATACCACAATAAACAATAAAACTAGTGTCAGCCCCATTGCTCACTAGACTAAGGCCCACTTTCCACTATGGGATATAATATAATTTATATTACATCTCAAGATATAAATTAATATCGCTCACTGTACTTTTAAATGGAACCGTTTCCACTGACATGTAATATATATTACATCCCATACTATAAATATTTTTTCGATCGACCGAGTGATATTTTCATATTGTATATTTCACCTCCTGTACCCCGCACACCCTTGTGCGCCTCCGCTACATCCTCAGATCGTCCAATGCGGAATGTATGGGTATCATCCAATTGGCCATAGCAATAGATGCTAGGAAAAACCTAGCACTAAACTAAACCTTTCCATGGGGACTTTTGGCACTTTATTTCTATTGATGTACCCAAGGTCTCTACCAAAATTCAGCTCTGTCGGAGTTTTTGTTATTTGAAATGTGTATTTTGACTGGACTATTACTATTAATAATTTAAAGATGTAGATGCCACAGATAATAGTTTGTAAGAATTTGCCATTTAACCAATTAAAAAAAAAGGAATAACAATAATTACTGTTACCATTACAGCCTATTAGTCCACTGGTGAACATAAGCCTCCCCCATACATTGCCTCACAGCGGATTGACTACAGCAGTTTTCATTTCAGTTGTTATTAGGAATATGCTGCTGCCCATCTCCTGGTTTGTTTTCCTATGTCGCCTCTTACGACACTCATGGGACGATATGGAGCAGTGGATATTCTTACACTGCCACTACACGGTAACAATAGTTATTACGATATAATAAAAAAAAATTGATAATACATGGCAACTTAAAATAAAACATATACCTGTATATTTCAGCTAACTCATTGCCTTTAATTTGATCCTTGCTTTTAACAATAGATAGTTTGGCTAAATCCTCTTGATAATAATCCTCCTGCTCAGGTCCAAATTTTTCTATGAACTTTACAGCATGTTCAGTATGATCATACAAAATTAGAAGTAGATACATATGCACAAATACTGGATACAAAAGTGTTGATAATTCATGCTGAAAAAGAATTTACTTAAATATAAAAAAGAATTAACTTTAGAAAACATTATTGGATGTAATCAAGTTGATACATTTTTTTTTGGCAGAATAATATGTTATCAAATTCTCTTCCTTTTATCAATTGAGCAGTTGAAAAATATAATTTGTACATAATAAATTTATATCAATTCTCCATCAACTTCTAATAATTAGATAGTTTTTTGTTATTGATTACACAGAAGCTTGTACAAAACATCTGCACAGAATATCTTAAAGTACTACATAGTATCCGTAAAAATGAATGAAGATTAATTAAATAGGTTGCACCCCTCTACTTTGAACCTGTTGAAAGTAAAGTTATGCCCTTTATACACTTCACTATTAGGCACAAGTCTATTCTTATTTCTGAGGGTAATGGAGAATTTAGTCCACCATGTCACACCGATGTGTGTGGTCATGTGAAGTCCACTGACACAAGTGGACTTCACATGTCCTAAAATATTTTATTTCTTGGGGTTACTTCACTATGTTTTCCTTTAACATAGAGAGAGAAAATTGCAATTGACAATTTCATTAGTGTAGTTGAGAAACAAATTCGGGTGTTCCGATACTGTGAAAGTTTCAATGTGCTCTTTGCCTTTGACTAACAATTGTTCTGTTTGGGTTCACTATTAACAGCACGCAGATAGTTTGCCGATGATGTCATGATGTCACATCTCGATGATTAGTACAAGTGACAAAAATATATTTTACTGAAATAGTGGTTGCAAATGCAATACATCAATAAAGGAAAAATTATTGGGGTTGTTAGTACCATTTATTATAGGTGAAACCTTTTGTTTTTCCTTCTCGAAAAACATTAGAACCTTTTAAAACAATAACATGTTCTCTACATCGACAAGCCTTTCCTTTACACATTTTGATAAAAAAAGCTTACATAAAACAAACAAAAATTTAGAAGAAAGCAACGAATAATTTCAGAGGAAGAGCAATCAATTCAAAGATTTTCTACATGTAAGCGCATGACTGCATTTTTAACGGTACTAACTAGGCAACCGCAGGACACGGTCAGCGGAGGCAAAAGAAGTAGTCAATGGCAAAATTGGCAAAATATTATCACTATTACTATAGCCCATCACACGTCCACTGCAAAACATAGGCCTCATCTATAGATTGCCACAATATATAATTCTGAGACTCCACCTGCATCCTACTTTGTGCATGTAATTATCAGGTTGTCTCTCATCTAGTGGGAGGGTCCTCCAACACTGCAGTAGTAGTTTCTTCGAGGTATAAGGTCAGCCAATTCCTACTTAGGCTTGCTGATATGTTGAATCTGAATGGGTTTACATTTTAATAGCAAAGCTTAGTAGGTATGGCTTGGCTACACAAGTTAAATCAAGAACCTAATGGATATGCACATTAGATAGCCAAAAAGTCACAAGGAAAGGGAAATTTAAGTAGAGTGGCTTTGCTGACGCACAGCTGCATCTGCTGGCATCTTTAATGTGATTGAATTCTGGACAGTGCAATAGTGTAATGCCTTCCGAAAAAAGTTAAGTTTTTTAAAAAGTTTAAGATTTATTAAAAATTATATTACTAATATTTGAAGAACCATACTATTATTATTTACTATATATAGGATTAAGAGAATAGACAAAAAAATAAGAAAATATAGACACCAGAATTTATTTGAACTTCACTTTGCAAATAATACCTTGTAAATATCTAACGAGTTTTCAATAAATTTTTTGAGACTGTCATAAGCAAACTCGTAACTGTAAGGATCACTTTCAGTGTGATGTGCTGTGAGAATGTTTGCTATTTCAACCTCCGGTAAATCCAAACTTTCATATTCAACATCTCCTAGGCTAGCTTCTTTTCTAAGTATCTCTTCAGTTCCCTAAAAGAAATAAAATATTTGTAAAATATAATGTTGAGTTTATTTGCATTAAAAATGGGGACACGTTCATCCCTTACCTTTAAATTATATTTACGAAGTAATTGAAGAACAGCTAAAAGAGGTGTTGATTTATCACCCATTTTTATTATTTGTTATTGATAATGCTAGTGGCTAAATGATTTTATTGCTTTATTGTTTGCTATCGATCAAATCAACATCAACACAATTCTTCTTGAATTCCCACGATTTGACATTGACAAGTGATGTTGTTTTTATTAATTGCTCGAGAGCAGGCAAAGGAACTAAGCCATACAGCCTTGTCTTTTTTTTTTAATTTTAATATATAGAATTTTGAAGTGTAAATACCGGAACCAATTTTTATTTTTCTTCTTCCCATCTCTTCAAAGTCCATAAAAGCCGAAACCAAGTCTTATTTTCTTTAATTCTTCATATTTTCAAAAACCACAAAAGCTAAAGCTAAGTCTTCTTTATATTATATAATTTTTATAAGTTTCAATCCATATAGATTTATCAGTCCAGTTTCAAGGTTCCCGCGTTTTTTTTTCTTTTCTTCACAATATGCTGATGCATCACATTGCGAGGCCCTTGGGAGATTTTGACGACAGCTCAACCCAGTGGACATTTTTGATGACGACAGCCACTCAAGTTCATAAGGCGCTTAAGCGATCAAAATAACTTGAGGTTTATATCGACATCAAAGTACTTGTTTCGTCGTTTTCGCTAATTGTTCACACGCGTGGACAATTAATTCACAAAATCACATCACTTTTACAAATTAAAATCCACTTTGAAACATTATTCAAGCGACAAAACAGGAGCGACTGTCCGTCGTCGGCCAAGTTCCCGCCAAAAAAAACCGACAATTTGACATATCAAGGGTGTGTTCCGAAATAGAGCCCAGTATCATGGAGGTTAGAGAACAGGAGAACGATTGCTGTAGAAAATAGTGTCCCAGAAATATGGACTATTGTCGTATTGTGCGCTAGTTTGAAATGATTATAATATCATTCAAAGAAAAAAAGAAAGAATATAACAAAATTATTATTATTTATTTTTTAAAAATATATAAAAGGAAATGATAAATATAAATAAATATATATTTCATATACTAACATAAATAAATAAATAATAAATAAATAAATAAAAGCCCAACGAGATGGAGGCCCTCGGCAGGGGAGACCAAACGGCCGAGGGCTAGGGGGAAAGGGAAATCCGTCCGGCGGACGATGCGGGCGATATCGAGGAGCACCGCCTTCTGCATTTGAGCCTGGAGCGGTCCGTCACGAAGTCCCAGCCGCCTCAGATGACCCGGGAGGCTGACTGGGATTAGCTCGTTTGTAGAAACGACTACAGGAATAATTTCAGACAGCAGACCACCCCACATGTCGGTCACCTCGTGAGCCAGGTCCAGGTATTTTGTTCGCTTATCTGTTTCGGCTTTCACGAGGTTCTCATCATACGGAATGGTAATGTCGGCCAAAAATATTCTTGACTGTGCCCGGTCCATCAGCACAATATCAGGCTTATTCGCAAGAATAGTCCTGTCTGTGATAATGGCCCGGTCCCAGTAGAGCCTGGCGCGATCATTTGCGAGCACAGACTCCGGCAAGTACTTGCAATAAGGCAATTTCCGGTCCACGAGACCGTACTTCAGAGCGAGCTCCTGGTGAAGAATTCTGGCTACTAGGTTATGCCCGTGCAAGTATTCATTCATTCATTCGCTTGAATAATGCTAGGAAATGAACAGCAGCAAAAAGTAGAAAATTATGCGGTGGGTTACCCGCCTGCCAAGCATGGTAATTTCCTAATTAGGTATTCTATGTTCTGCAGTAGATTTTGATAGACTGTAAATAAATAAAGGAATGAAAATGCCGTAGGCAGAGGGTGGGAAATAAAAAGAGAGCAATAAAAGTTAGAGTAGACCTATAAACTCTTACTCGCTTCAGCGGTATAAAATTAAACGAGGGCGTTTCACCGAGAGATTTTATCGCAGACACTCTACGAGCCTGATGAGTGTATTAAAACAATTTCCATTGTGGAAATTGTTTTAGTACAAGCAAAAAAAGGTAATGTTTCTGAGAGGCGAGGGAATCAAAATAGGAAATAGACAGCAGTGCCTTCCCAATAACAACTAAAAATAAAACTTACTTAAAAAGCTAGCAGGTGTGGGTTTTAACCCACATTTACTGCACTTTTTTGCTAGTCATATGTCCGATAGGCAGCAATATGTAGAATATGCGAGACATAAGCGAGAGCCATATTTCACACGGTCCGGGGTAAGTCAGGACAGTAACCTTGGCCCTTTGGAGTTCTTGCTGATGATAAACGACCTACCAGAAGTGGTAAAGGACGCTAAGTGTTTTTTGTTTGCTGACGACCTCAAATTGTCTCTTGCGGTAAAAAATGGGGATGACTGTGCCAGACTACAACGGGACATAGACAGGGTTGTGAGTTGGAGCAAAGACAATCTCTTGCAATTTAACAGCTCTAAGTGTGTGTTAATTACTGTCTCTCGCACACACACTCCTATGTTACATAATTATCACATTGACGGGCTGCTGATGACGAGGGTCAGAGAAGTTAAGGTTTTAGGAGTAACTTTTAATACAAAGCTTACTTTCACACATCATGAGCATCTGTAAAAAAGCTTATAGAAATATTATCATATTTAGTTAACAGAAAACAAAGTACGCACATTACAAAAATTTGTCTAAAATCAAGAAAAGAAATGACCTATGTTTCTGAATACAGAGTCATACAAACTGGAGTACCGCAAGGAAGTGTTTTGGGACCATTGTTGTTTCTTATTTATATCAACGACCTTCCCAACGTCATTAATCACAAAATAGTATTATTTGCTGACGATAGCACAGTTATTTTCACTAGCAGAAACAAAATAGATTTAGAAAGTAACATACACTTTGCTTTAGAGAAAATCATGAATTGGCTAAACATAAATAATTTAAATATAAATTTAGAAAAAACAAAACTTATGACATTCTATCAAAAACGTAATAAAATAAATAATTTAAATATAAATTATCTAGGACAAAAAATTAATACCATAGATAATATAAAATTTTTGGGTATAAATGTAGATTGCAATTTGAACTGGCAGTCTCATGTGAGCGGTGTATGTATGAAATTAAATCGTTTTTCGTATGCGTTATATATGCTTGGAAAAGTTGTAGACACATCCGCCGTAATGGCATCATATCATGCTTATGTTATGTCTACACTTAGATATGGTATTATGTTCTGGGGTAACTGTACGGACAAAGAAACAGTATTTAAAGCTCAAAAGAGATGCTTACGAGCCATTTGTAAAATTAACCAAAGTGAGAGTTGTAAGCCATACTTCATTAATTTAAAATTATTAACAATGCCATGTCTATATATGTATATATGAGGTAGTCTTATTTGTACGTCAAAACCTAAGTTTTTACAAAAAACTAAATGTCCAGCGTCATAAAGATAAATTGAGCTATCCCAATAGTAAGACTGTTTTGTTTCAAAAAGGCGTATTCTGTATGGGTCCTCGACTGTATAACCATTTACCTAAATATATAAGAGATTCTAAGAGCTTTCACATTTTTAAGAAACAACTAAACACATTTTTAACTATAAAAGCGTATTATAATATTGACGATTATCTATATGACAATTTTTAAATTTTAACTATCAAATTTATTGAACGAAACGTTATCCATGTTATTGATTTTGAGACAATTTATACCTACTCCATAGATTACTGTATATATACTAGAGAACCTTCTCGTTTTGACATTATTACTTGGACACTACAATTTTAATTATTACATGTATTTTATCATTATTTTGTGAATTATTATTATGTTAGTAGTGCAAATATACAAATAGGGTTATATTATGTTAATGTAATTATCGGCATATTCCATTTAATTTTAATTATAAATAAAATCTAATATTTAAGTAGTTTGCATACCGAAAGGTAGAATATGGCTGTATTTTGTTAAATTATTAAGACCTACTGTAACCCATATATCGCAAATAAATGAATTGAATTGAATTGAATTGAATTGAAAGAAATCTAGGATTTATGCTTCGTACAGTGAGAAGATTCACAAACATAAAAGCGATTATCGCCTTATAGAATGCATTGGTAAGGAGTCAACTTGAATGTAATGCAGTCATCTGGGCTCCACATGAATCTAAGTATAGTCTCATGCTAGAACGAGAACAAAAAATTCATTAGATATTTATATATCCTTTCAGCTGCGGAGATTCTAACCGTAATACTCCGTTGACTGCGGAGCTGTTTAATAAAATGGACGGTTGATTGGGCCCAATCCGTTTAAACGCAAATATCTTGATTTTGGTATATCGAATACTATAATATGTATAGATTTCTGAATTCTCTATGAAATATTTTCTATAAACGAGTACATATATTTAATAAAGTTTTAAAGTAATTAGTATAACTAAATATTGAATAAAGTCAAAACTATCATATTTCTCAATGACACAAAGTTTTTTAATAGTTCTATTTTATTATATTGTAATCTTACATCTATTGTTTACAATATTTTATGTACAAAATCATAGTCTACAACACAATTTTTTATCATAAAACGCATTAATAATAAGCTTACAAGAACCCACAATCAACTTATACCGATGTAGAATGTAGTTCGGACCAGATGCGGCATAATGCGGCGTAATGCTTTAGTCAATAAAAATAGTTTTTTTTTTATTTCATTATAATGATTCACTACCATACATTAAAGTAGGGACTAACACAGCATTATGAATTACCATACGTGCTTGCTTTGACACATTCTGGTTCTTCATAATAGAGTGTAGTGCCCCATTCACTCTATTCCCTGCATTTACTCGTCGTTCTATATCCCTATCATATCTACCATCCCTGCTAAATACACATCCCAAATACACAAACTCATCCACTTGCTCAATTAACTCTCCTTCTATTCTTATTTCACATACCGTTTTGCTTTCTTCTCTTTCAAAAACCATCACTTTCGTCTTACATGCGTTCACTTTCATTCCCATTTCTGTTAATTCCCAGTTCATTAATGTAACCATCATTTGCAACTCAGCCTCCGATGACGCAAATATGACTTGATCATCGGCATACAAAAGGCATTTGACGGTTAACTCGCCCATTCTTAACCCACATTCTTCATCTTTCAAAGTTTGCAAACACCGGTCCATAAATAGGTTGAACAGCCAAGGGGAAGCTACACAGCCCTGTCTTACACCTTTTTGGATGCCAAACCAGTCCGAGTAGACCCCATTGATCCTGACACAAGCACTAGAGTCCCTATAAAGAGACCTTAATGCCTGTATCAAACCAGTAAACCAGTAGTGGTAGTGAAAGCTGGGTGTGGCAGAAGAAGCACGAAAGTAGAATAAATGCAGTAGAAATGCGGTCGTTAAGGAATATGCTAGGGTTGAATCTGAATGACAGGGTGAGAAATTGCGTGATAAGTGATAAATGTGGTATGCAAGATGATGTTGTGACCAGGATTAAGAAAGGAATGCTTCGGTGGTTTGGTCATGTGGAAAGAATGAATGAGGAAAGAGTGACAAAGCAAATTTATATGGCGGATGTAAACGGCCGAGTCGGGAAGGGACTCCCTAGGAAAAAGTTTATCGACCAAATTGGCGATATTTTGAAAATGGGCCACGTTAGAAGTACCCTTAACCGACGAGCATGTATGCGTAGATATATGGATGTAAAGGAGGCGAAAGAGGTATGTCAGGATCGTGCCAAATGGAGGTCCGTAGTCTCTGCCTACCCCTCTGGGTGACAGGCGTGAGTGTTTATGTTTATGTTTTTTGATTCAGTCTTGAACCTTTCTTTTTCTTTACATGATTCAGCCATCTTTCAATAGGTCTTGCAAAGTTTTAGAAATCTCATAAAGTATTTCATAAGTATTCTTAATGCCGATATCATAATTTTAGTCGTAAGTGCCATATTTATTGAAAAATTAATTACTTTATTTGAGCAAACAAACTTTAACAGCACTTGTACAGAAATAAAGATTCATTCATTCCTTTAAAAACCACCAAACCACTCAAGGGTCACTCCCGCTGATGTAGAGTTATAAATAACGTTTTTTGTAAACAATACCCAATGCACCATAATATGTGTCGAGTGACAGAGGCGCCGCGAGGTGCGCAGCGGTTATGTTACATTCCAATAACCAACAACATTATTTCTCCAAAAGGTAACATATTTTCTTTAACACGAATAATAACTACGAAATAATAAAACTTAAAATAAATATATCTTTTCATTAAAACATTTTTTGTACGTGGTAGAGCGATGCTGCAGTTATATTAGTAGTATAGTTGTAGCCCGAATAGGCCGGCTCGACCGGGGAAGGACCACGCTCTCACCGAATACCAGCGTAAAATAATAGCATAATGCTTCTATGTTTCGTATGGTGAATGTAGAGAACCGGAGAGCCTTTTTACTGGAAACGAGGCGTTCCATCTTAGTCCTCACGGGTGACACGCATCTGCATTTTGATTTGTAATCGAGGATAGATGTAGATATCTATGGGCCGCAGCAACCACCACAGGTGGACTGCGTGCTCGTTTGTCACCCTATCCTATAGAAAAAAAACATACAAAATAAAGAAGTGTATTCATTTCAACGATGAGAGTCGTGGTGGCTCAGAAGAGCCGTAGTAGCTCAGATGGTTAGCTCTCGCTGTAAATTTCACAGTACGCTAGCAAGCCGGGTTCGATCCCCGCTAGCAATAATGAAATTGTTAATTGCAATTTTAAGTGCTGAACTACCACGTGTTTGGCGGTGAAGAAAGACATTGTGAGGAAACCTGCACATCTGTGAAATTTTGAAAAAAAATTATTTCGAAGACATGTGAAGTACGCCAACACGCATTGGGGCAGCGCGACGGAAACTTCTTTGCCCTAAAACCCTCTGAGAAATAAGGGGATGCCTTTGCTCAGCTGTGGGGCGTAAAAAGTCTGTAACTTAACTAACTTAAATATTCATTTCGACGATGCGAGAGCCCTGGTAGCTCAGATTGTTAGCTCTCGCGTAAAATTTCACAGTACGCTAGCACACCAGGTTCGATCCCCGCCGGCATCAATAAAATTATTAATTGCAATTTTAATTGCTGATTTACCTCTTGATTAAATTAAGAAAATAAAAATTTTAAATATTAAAATAAAAATATTAAAAAGCATATTATGTAAATGCTTTCTAATATTCTGATTTAATAAATTGTTTAAAAATTCCGAAGTCTTGTGTTAACAATTAACATACATGACGTATCCCAATGCCACATTCAATTTTTCATAAATCATCGAATAATCGTGGAGTCAACCAAGCTCCATTTCTCTGCTCGAGGGCGCTAGATTCTTTACGATTCTAACCATTCAACTGAATTTGAACTTGATGCAGTATGGCAAACTTTAGTTCCTTTTTTCGTCACCCGCAAAATAAAAACTAGAATTAACTACTGCGGACGTCTCAAAAATGGACACCATTGGACCTATTGCGTATTTACATTAAAATTTTGAAAATATTGCACTTTATCCTCATTTTGATGTACTAAAACTGTGAACGATGAACAATTACACATATTTTAATACAAAACTGACAGTCAACACTAAAATTGTACGTACATTTCAAGTCAACTTTCCTCAACCAGCATGTTAGTTCTAAGATAGCAGTTTGCTTCATACATATTAAAAAACGATTTTACACGTAGGTACTTAATAAGATAAAACCATTGAGTTATACTTATACCACACTAGAGGAGCAAACCACATTATCGACACAATAGCGACGACGTAGCTTTGAAACTAATAACAATTTTAAGTAAACATATATCTATTTCACTTACACAAGTTGCGAAAAAAAAAATCGTCTCTAAAATTAGATAAAGATAGACACACAAACATGCAATGGCGGGTTGGTGTGGCTTACTATATGAAATTTTACCTAAAATACGCAATAAAATGAGTTTTTTTAAGCTGCAGTTAATTGTTTTTATATTAAAAAAGTATATTTTATTTTAAAATCTTTATTACGTCCCCTTAGAAAAAAAGGATACAAATCTTATCAGATGAATAGAAGTAAACATAATGATGAATAAAACGTATTTTTATGATACTAATAAATCAAACAATATAAAATAGGTAATAAAATATAATTAATATAAAATTTATACATATGAAATTTTAAATAATATAAAATTATTAATATAAAATAGGTAATAAAATATATTAAATAGATAATTCATGAATAAACTAAAATAAGAATAATTAATTATTTTGTATGAAAGTTAAAACGTAGTTTTTATTATAATTTCCAAAACATTTAAAATTAGAGGTAACAAATTAACTTACTCCATTAATTATATAGTCTCCCATTAATGTAGGATAATCACAAATGCGGAAAAGTGGCAACATTGAACCTAAATGGCAATATTCGATAATTTTATTTATTTATTTGAGGTTTTTTACGTTTATATGAAAACAAGAACTAAAAATTATGTGCGGAAAGTGATTCCGCTTGATTTATTACGTTTTTGTGACCTTGAATAGCATTCTTTCACTACGCATTTACCCATTTTTGTCGCGGCTCAACTCTGTCGGCGTCACATTGAACAATGAACTCACGTTAGCTAGGCATATGGCTGTGGCCATATGTGCAGTGGCAACGCTGTGGCGCGGTTATTACTGATCTAGTGTTATATAAATCAATGGATAAAACACAAAATGAGATTACAAATAAGGTTACTTACCCAGGCATTGTTTTAACACAATTCACCACACAATAAACATAAATTAATACAAAATAATTACAAACAACTTCGTTGTTAGCGCGCGTCAATCACACTAATGGCTGACTCAAGGAACGGACGACATTTAAGAATGATTTAAATAAAATATACTACTAAAGTGTATAAGCTGTGAGGTTTTTATGCCAGCCTTTTTATCCTGTACACATTGACATATGGCAGAATGAGTTAGAAATAGCGCATAATGCTTTGTTTCTTCATTAAAAGAGCGGGTAAAAAATGTCTAACACTTGGACGCCCGCATTCAACGGAGATATTTTCGTGTCCAAGTCTTGGACATCCGCAGTTGAGAGGATATGCGTTATTATGGTATCTACCCAATTTACCCTTTAATGTGTCCAACTTTATTTATATTAGGTATTGTTACGAGCTTGAGGTTCGTGACAACAAAAATTGCCGATAGAATTACCTAAATTAACACTTTAATTTACTTTATACAAATTAAAGTTAAAAACACTAATAATTAAACACACTAATTCACTTAATTCCACTCCGAAGCTTCGCTTTGTCGCCGAGTTCAACTCTGCCCCGATCGCATCTTGCAGCGCCTATTTATATAATTAGCAAAGAAGCGTCCCGAACATTCAGGTAAATGCGCGCCAGGCAACGAGTACTCGAGTGTAGATTTTCCAGAAACTTAGTTCTTCGGGTGGCGCTGTCGGTCGAAAGATTTGGGATGTCATTTACTGCAAAGCTCCCCTCGCTCTCGTTCCTGACACTAGATGGCGCTAGTGCGCTGATTTGAGCGCGGCGTAACACTGCCCCCTCCTAAAACATGCTCGTCCCGAGCATTATCGGCCCCATAATAACGCGCTAGGCGATCCACATGGACGATCTTAGGAGTCCCTCTTGCGCCTTTCTGTAACGGCTCCGCAATCTCAAGGGATGTCCTATCCCGTGGTGCACCAACATTGTACAAATTCGACGCTCCTCTACTCCGTGCCTGAGGTCCCCTCACAGCCGCACAACTTGTACATGTACGACACCATTCCTCGACATGGTCACGATAATGGACCCAGTAAAACTGTTCTCGGACCTTCAGTAGAGTTCGTTTACCTCCCAGATGGACTCTTGAACGACCATTATGGCACAGCTGTAGAACATTCGGCACTTTAACCTTAGGGACAACCATTTGCAAACGACAGCTGTCTCCTCGACCATTGTCCCATTTACGGCACAGGACTCCATCCTGAAGCAGCAAGCTGTCCCATTGGGCCCAATAGCTTTTCGTGGTTGAACTCATCGCTGAGACGTCCCTCCACTTAGGCTTGGTAGCACGGGCCTTCATCCATCCCAGAATCGGCTTGATGTCCGGATCTTCCTGCTGTGCATGTCGTAGGCTGTCCCTCCACCCGTTGCTGAGGTAGTCTGTCCTGAGCATCCTCACGGATACCACTTCCTTACTCTCTTGCCTACCACAATGGTTGCAATCTTCAGGAAAAGGTCTTCTTGGCAATGCATCTGCGTTGCCGTGAGATTTCCCGCTGCAGTGTCTGATAGGAAAGTCGTATTCCTGCTGCTGCTGGGCGGTGCTGTTAGCCGCATTTCCTTTCCGAGACCGTTCACCTTCCCTTCCTAGGGTGCGCTTAGGGCAGCTGGACCGAAGATGGCCCCTTACCCCACAGCCATAGCACCTAGGGCTGTATCTTTTACTGTGGTCGCGAACCGTAACTGCTGTAACCTCCCTAGCGTGAGGTGAACGATGATCCTGTCGCCGCCAGGCAGTGCTGTTAGCTGCACTACCCTCTCGAGATCGATCAACTCTCCTTTCCACGGTTCGCTTAGGGCAGCTGGATCGAAGATGGCCCTTTTCCCCACAGCCATAGCACCTAGGGCTGTATCCTTTGTTGCGGTCGCGAACTGTAGCTGCTGCAACCTCCCTGACGCGATGGGAACGATGATCCTGCCGCACGGCTTCTACCTCCAGTGCATGGGCCAAGGCGTCCTTAAGCGTCTCGTGGTGCCCGAGCCTCACAGCAGCTCTGACTTCCAGGTCGCGGATGCCGTCGATGAATGTTTGCACCAGGTTCCCTCCAATGAGCGTAGGTACAGACTGGTATGCTTTTCGAACCATCTTCTCCACCTAAAGGGCCCACTGCTGCAGGTTTTCGTTGCTGCGTTGCACGCGATCTTTAAGCTGCGCGCGAAAGACGTGTTCCAGGTGAGCGTCACCATATCTCGCCTCCAAGGCCTCAAGAAGCTGCTCATAGGTCACTTTCTTACCGAGAGCTTCCAACACAGTTAACGCTTGGTCGCGCAGGCCTAGGGTGAGTGCAGTCATGGCCTGGCTTTTATTCCAGCCGTTTGCCTCCATGACGGCCTCGAACTGGATTTTGTAGGCCGACCAGGAAGAAGTCCCGTCGAATGGCGGTACCTTGAACCCACGTAGCGAAGGTGCTGCAGCTACTACGGGAGCTGTAGTTCCATCCCCAAGTTTGAGGTCGTTTAGCGTTTTCTTCACGTCAGCCATCACGTTGTCAACCCGATTGTTCACATGGTTGATTCGGGTTTCATGTTCTTCGATTCGGGTTTCAGCTTCCGACAGGCGGTTGTTATGTTGAGCAACCCTATCCTTCACCTGCCTTATCTCTTTCCCAAAGGTAGCACGAAGGTCCTTCATGAGGAGCATCTGCTCTTCCGACCGACGAGCCTGTTCCGCCTGCTGATGGGCCTGTTCCTCTTGTCCACTCTGCAGCTGCTCTTTCAACTGACGGACCTGTTCCTCCTGTCGGCGAGCCTGTTCATCCTGTCCGCCCCGCAGCTGCTCTTCCAACCGACGGACTTGTTCCTCCTGTCGGCGAGCCTGTTCATCCTGTCCGCCCCGCAGCTGCTCTTCCAACCGACGGACCTGTTCCTCCTGTCGGCGAGCCTGCTCCTGCAGCATCACCATCAGAGCACCTAAGTCAGGTGCGGCAGATGTAGGAGCTACCGACGGGCCTGCAGCCGGTGGCTGGCCCTCTGACGTCTGCGGCGTTGCACCACCAAATCTTCGTTGGTCCGTCTCCTGCTGGCGTTGACTTCGGGTACGGACACCCTCCGTTTCCTCCTTAGGTAAAATCGGCATTATTTTATCCCACTTCTGACACCAATTGTTACGAGCTTGAGGTTCGTGACAATAAAAATTGCCGATAGAATTACCTAAATTAACACTTTAATTTACTTTATACAAATTAAAGTTAAAAACACTAATAATTAAACACACTAATTCACTTAATTCCGCTCCGAAGCTTCGCTTTGTCGCCGAGTTCAACTCTGCCCCGATCGCATCTTGCAGCGCCTATTTATATAATTAGCAAAGAAGCGTCCCGAACATTCAGGTAAATGCGCGCCAGGCAACGAGTATTCGAGTGTAGATTTTCCAGAAACTTAGTTCTTCGGGTGGCGCTGTCGGTCGAAAGATTTGGGATGTCATTTATTGCAAAGCTCCCCTCGCTCTCGTTCCTGACACTAGATGGCGCTAGTGCGCTGATTTGAGCGCGGCGTAACAGTATGGTAGGATATAATGAACTGAGGGTTAGGAGGGAACTCGCGCTCACCTCGTATATTTTTAAAATACTGCGAGGATGATTGTTTAATGCTGAAATATTAGGGCAGCTTAATCTATGTGTTGCTGAGAGGTATGTGTGGCGCCGACGGCAGCCGCGACTGTTGGTGGAGCCGCGAGGTCGCACCAACCTTCTGAGTTCTGAGTGAGGCACCTCTGACGGGCGCACTCCGCACGCTCAACTTAATCGCTTGTGAGACGGACCTATTTTGTTGTACTCTGAGTCTTTGAGTGAATTCACAAAGACAGCATTGTTTGTAATTTGTTAGAAAAATTAAATCTAACACTTAAATCTACACAAATCAGTTAGACAGCTACTCTATCGCATTAGGGTAATCCTGTAAAGGTAGTCGTAAGTTTCAGAAATAAATAAATGAAAAAAAAAACCCTAATACATTCACGGATAGGTTAAGACGAGTTAGTGTGCGTACACTTATGGTACAATACAATACCCTCTATTGTATACCGAGAAAACAAATAACATAACAAGAAAAAACAGGGGGAAAACAAAAGGCGTCTTATTGCTATAAAGCAACTACTTCCTGACAAACTAAAAAGGAAAAATAAAAAGAAGTGATACGTTACTTATTGGGTAGAGTGCACCATTAATAATATTATATCTGGGGGCACGGCGGTGCCCCCGCCAAGTCGAGCAAAAAAGCGGCACGGCCGTACCATCTTTTCTCGAAGCAATTCAGGTAATTTTCGATCCCCTATAACTTCGTGGTCAATAAAACAAGAAGTATGAATTTTCAGTGACCGAGTAAGCATTGTATAAACATGGTATATTTCAAATTTCATTCAATTTGAACCAGTAGTTTAAGAATTGTAACCAGTCAAAGTTTCTTAATTTTGTCACTCACTGACTGACCGATCATCAAAACTCTAAGGCACTTCTAGCAGACATAGAAGCTTCAAATTTAGAATACTTTTAGTGTTAAGTGAATAAATCAAGGAAAAACTAAAACATTTGTTAATTTCTGTCCAGTTTTCTAGATACACTAACTGCATAAATAATTTTGTAATCCCATATAAATATATAGAATTACAAAGTTACATTTGCAGTGAATGAATCAGTGTACTTGTGTACGTATTACAGTACTCAAGAAGTAGAAGGTACCGGAAAGGTAAAAAATTAGGACTATCTTATATACAAAAAGAAATGAGCTGCCATTAAAAACATAACTTGTAAAAAAACCAAGTCTCGCAACACAGTTCTTCTACCGTAAAAAGTTGTGAGATCCATGTAATACCAAGTCGGTTAATTTATTCAGTTCCTACTTAAGGGTCCTTCAGTTTTAAGTTATTACGTAATTAGCTAACCTAACAACATTTTATAGTGACCATATTAATTTTAAAAGTCTTTTATGTTTTAAATATATAGATTGACTTTGCAATCGCATTAAACTACAATGTATCTCACAAGTAATACGTATTATATTATATTAGATTGTTTAATGCGAAGAATAGAAGAACTGAGTTGCGAGACTTGGTTTTTTTAGTTATGTTTTTAATGGCATTATAAAATATACATTAACTAGCTTGCCAGGCAGACGTTGTTCTGCCCTTTTCGATGACTCTTTGACATGCCCTATTAAAAATCATTAATTCGCAGAAAAAATTGTGGGTCACTTATGGGCAAAAAAACTATCCTATCTTTCAAGTTGGACCAAACTGCACACTGTGTGCAAATTTGATTAAAATTGGTTAAGTAGTTTAGGAGTCCATCGCGGACAAACAACATGACACGTAATTCATATGTATATTAAGAATAAACATGCCGAAATTTACTTAATTGAAAGACTAGTGATCATAAAGCGACAGGATGAGATGAAAGAAGGGGAGATAAATTAGAGGGAAAGATAATGTTCCTTAACTTGGTTTTTAAAGGAGTCTATTGTTTGATCACGTTTTATAGATATTTGGTAAGAAGATCCAAAGCTTGACTCCAAGAACTAAAAAGATTTACTGTAAAAAGTAGAGGAGTGCAAGGGACATAAAAGGGAAACGTTTTCTATAGACCGAAGGGAAAGGTATTTTTTTTTGGAAAACTTACAACTAACATTAACAGTAAATAAACAAATAACTACTAGAAGTTTATGAGAGAAGCTGAGAGATCGGAACCGTTCTTTGAGTTAGGGAGGACTTGATATACAAAATAAGACGCAGTAGAGAGCATAAATGTTAAGTGTATTCCAACGAAGACGGATTGCAAGCCACTTGAGCTTAGCGCGGTGTTCTGAGACCGAATATGAAGTATGAACCGTATACATAGAATTTTGTGTCGCTTAAGTTTATTAAGTTGCTCATCGGTAATATACTACTAATAACTAGATAACTTATGTCAGCATAATCGGGTATAGAGAGCAATAAGGAATGGACAAGCATAATTTTAGTGGGGGTTGGTAAAAGTAGTTCAATCTTCGGATTGAACCATAAGCTGCAAACATCACAACACTCTGCGTAGATTTGAAGAAAGGCTAGAATCTATCATGATCTACAAGTTTTTTTTACAACGTCTTTATAGGGGATTTAAACATAATTAAATATTAGGGGATTTAATTTAGTTTGATTTAATTTGGAGATTATTCTTGAACCACCGATAATTATTATTATCGCTTTGGATTTTACCGGATTAACGGTTGACCCATAAGATCGACAAATGTTGTGGTACTTCTTCTGCTGCGCGGTCGATGACTTCTGCCAGCCAGTAGTCGTAAGTTGTTGCAATGGTTGTAAATTAGCCAAAGGAACACCGTGATCACAAAGGACTCAATTAAAAAACTCTGACAGCGATGTGCTATAAGGAAAATGCTTTATGATACAACACTTACGAATCACGTAGTGGATTGCTCACGAAATTTCACTTGAAAACCATGTAACATGTCACATGTCGTTAATGAATTTATTGTTAATGTAAGACAGAAAGTCCTTAACTGTTTACACGAAATAAAAAAATAGGCTTGATATTGCCGTTTTGTTAGTTCAATAAAACTGCAATTTTACAGGCCACTCAGAACAATAAATTATTTCTTTGAATTTAGTTTTTCTGCATGTCGCTAAAACCTATAAAGCTATGACTTTGATACTACAAGCGTCTGTACTTCTCTATCTGACGCGTGATAAAAGTTTAATCCGAAAGTGACGAGAAAAAAACAACACATCTTATTGCATGGACAAGGTTTATTATTTGCGCTTTTGGAATTGTTTTACAAAACATTGGAAGCACTAGGTATACTATTAGTGATAATATTCCAGTGTTACAAAATAAAGTAAGAAATGTAATTTAGCATCATTTTCATCCCATTTAATAACATTGAAGTATAATGTACTTACGTACAACATAATAGATATGCTACTATACTAAATTGTTCTAACAATAGAAAATCTGGTGTAGGATCATAGTATCAATTAATTTTTAAATAAATATATTTTTATATGATGCATTACTTTAAATTATAGACTTTTTTATAGTTCAAAACTTGTGGTATGCACTTTGCTATATATTTTGGGTAAAAGTATTTTTAGTTACAAATAATAATAATATTTTTAGTGACAAGTGGCTTAGCACAGTGCTTTGTGGCATTCCTTGGGAGGGGGGGGGTATGTACAGCAGTGGACTTGTGACGGACTGTTACGATGGTGATGATGATCATACACATGTTCATATAAATAAATTTAAATGCAGTACATATACTGGATGACGTTTTTTACAGTCTGGAAAAAAATAATGGTGAAAAAAAAAACGGTGTAATATGTGAACGAAGTACCTATAGAAGCCTATGACACTGATATTTTACAAAAAATAAAATCAAAAATTTTGAAATAAATTAATTAAAATCTATCGATATTCAAATCATTGCCATCCTACTTTAGGGACCGCAATAAAACAAAAATAAATTTAGTAGGCATCTTTGACCTTGTTACTTCGCAAAAATCTTTATTTTTTTTTGTTTTTCTACTCCGTTCACATGTTTTTTGGTTTTGTCCTGTAATATTTAGAAATTTGTGTTGTAACTATCAAAATAGCGAATATGTACCAACGATATTATTATTGGGGCCAATAACACCTACTTCTTAATTTGAATGCATAAATGAAGTTTTATAATAAAACATTAGACATATTAACCTGAATCTTTTAGAACATGAAGAAATATAAAGAAAATCTAAATTTCATAATATATAAACCGGACTAGGAAAACACAAAAATACCACGAAATTCTCTTAAAGTCTGCTTAGTTTTAACAATCGAATTAATAAACATCAAGGTTGTTACTAGGTATTAAAATAGGAATACCTAGAATAAAGCAAAATTACATGCTTTTCGCAAGTTAACTACTCGTGATATCATATGCTCTGTACAGGAATGTAATACAATATTTCTGAAAATTGAAGACCTTATTTCAAAAACCCTATTGTCAAAATAGCTTACATTTTTCAGAGGGCAACAAAAATTTTTCAATTTATTTATGAAATAATTTAATATAGTTGACTTTAATATGTTATATAATTTTAGCTTTGAACTAGTGTACTTTTACCTCTTAAAGATAATTAATAATTATGGGAAAAATTGTTTAAGTTAAATAATTTATTGACAAAGATTGTTTTGGCAAGAAATCTATACATATTAATATAATAAAGCGAAAGGGTTTCATTTTTTTGTGTGTTTAAACACTAATCTCTGGTAGTCTGGAACCAGTCCGATTTAAGTAATTCCTTTTGTATATGTTAGCCAGATTCATGAGAAATAGTAAGTTATCTAGCATTCGCCAACATCTCTCAGCTAGCCTTAAATATTGATTTTTGTTAAGCAAGTCGGCTGAAAAAGTGCTCCCGTAGATACTGCTTTGTCGGCGTGCGCTGGCATAATGGTTAGTGATACGCAAATACAATGTTCTGCAAAAATATTAATCTTTCCTCCATCTAAAAAGTCTGCGATACTATATGTCTGTTTTTATACATAAGCTATCATAAGGTAGTTTCTGACAAAAATATTTAAAATTAAAAACCGATTTATGAGCGTTATGCGGGTCATATCAATCCTTACGAATGAAAGCTACTTCATCATCATAACAATTTTATGCAGATAAACTTTGCTCTTTGTAGCATGTTATTTGGACGACTAGTTTAAGATAATTATGAAAAATTAAAATAATTCAACACTCTGATCGACACGCGAACGTCGCGACGCCTGTGATATGTGAGGTGTCATGTCACGCGGCTCAGTTGCTTGATATATGGGGTTGAAACTGCTAAAGAATAAAAATATTTTGGATGAATCTTTGTTATAAAAAATAACCGCTTCAAATAAACACACAGAAAAATAATTTTATTATTACTAAAATTAAAGTCATATAAATTTTGCTGTTTTTAATGTAATTCATCATCATCTTAAACTAGTTAAAACGGTTACGAGTTTAATTTTTTAAATGTTGAATGTCTTAATGATTTCTTTTATTTACATAAATAATTGAATTTGAATAAAACAAATTTTTGGGGAAATATATTATCTTAATTTTGGGTGCGTTTGGCAGAAAAAAGCGCTAGCAAGCGCTTACTAGCGCTTAAAGCTATTTGCTTTCGGCCAGGACACGATTACTACTTCAGTAGCGCTGACACAATCCGCCATTTTGCTTATCTAATTTGTTTGTTTTGAAATAGAGTTTATAAGTTGTTTTTTTGCAATATTAGTTTTAAGTAATATAATGACATGAATAGACATATAGGTACCTAAATGTTATTAAAAATACATGATTGGTAAGTTTTTAATATGAATACTTCACAAACATATATTTAAATTAGGTTAGGTACCCCGGTTAAAACTAACATCGTGTCCTAGAGGAAAATAGCTACTTACGATTTGATAGCGCTTACCGCTTACGATCGCCATTTAGCTTACAAGCGCTTGCTAGCGCTTTTTTCTGCCAAACGCACCCAATATATTTTTTATCCTGAAAATAACGGTCTGTCACGGTTAAGGCGACACCGCGAAATAATGCTCCTCCTTTCATCGAATAGTATAGGACTATGACACCATTAACGAAACTGGAATTTTGATATAGTAAAGAGATTAATATTGAATAAAACTATTATTTACGGATTTTATCGCGTTTAATTACTTTAATTTGTTTTTATTATTATCCCGACGTTTCGGGTGCTTTACAGCGCCCATGGTCACGGGGGGGACTGAGATGTTTGACGTCCCAATGTCATAGTTAGTCCGGCTACCTTCAGTTTTTTAATATTAATTTTTGGTCCGATTTACGCAAAACGAGCTTATAGTATCATGAAGTCTTGCAGTGGTATGCTTGGGTTTGGGTTTAATTTTGTTAATTATAGGATCCCAAGCAGATGGTAGCACCCAACCATCTTCTCTATTGAAATTTGGATGTTTTTTAATTTCAATAGCCTCGCGTATCATCCTTGGTAGGAATCGGTGTTCTTTTGCGAGAATTTGTGGTTTATCAAATCTAATGTAATGGTGGGGACGATCTTGAACATGATCGCAGACTGCAGACTTCCCGGAGCGTCGGTGCTTCACATCAGCTATATGTTCCTTCACGCGGGTTTTTATAGACCTCTTTGTTTGACCTATGTAAGAGAGACCACATTCACAATCTAGCTTGTACACACCTGCATCTTGTAGAGGAATATTACATTTGATGGATGGTAAAAATTGACTAATCTTCTTCAGCGGCTTGTAGTATGTCTTAATGGACGCTCGCTTCAAGATGTAGCCAATCTTGTCCGTGACTCCTCTAACATATGGTAGTAGAGCAGGCGCGCGCTCGACTGTGGCCGGCTTCACTCGTTCACTGTGACGTAGGCGCGGGACCCGAAGCTTGTTGTCTTGCAATACTTGCTTGACGTGCTGAAGCTCCGCGGCCAGATGTTTTCTGTCACAGATCCCTCGTGCTCTCTGGAACAAAGATTTACCCACGGTAGCTAACTGTGAAGGATGATGGTGAGATTCACCATTTAGATATCGGTACCGATATCTAAATGGTGAATCTCACCATTTAGATATCGGTGACTGTGAAGGATGATGGTGAGATTCACCATTTAGATATCGGTACCGATATCTAAATGGTGAATCTCACCATCATCCTTCACAGTTAGCTACCGTGGGTAAATCTTTGTTTCAGAGAGCACTAGGGATCTGTGACAGAAAACATCTGGCCGCGGAGCTTCAGCACGTCAAGCAAGTATTGCAAGACAACAAGCTTCGGGTCCCGCGCCTACGTCACAGTGAACGAGTGAAGCCGGCCCCAGTCGAGCGCGCGCCTGCTCTACTACCATATGTTAGAGGAGTCACGGACAAGATTGGCTACATCTTGAAGCGAGCGTCCATTAAGACATACTACAAGCCGCTGAAGAAGATTAGTCAATTTTTACCATCCCTCAAATGTAATATTCCTCTACAAGATGCAGGTGTGTACAAGCTAGATTGTGAATGTGGTCTCTCTTACATAGGTCAAACAAAGAGGTCTATAAAAACCCGCGTGAAGGAACATATAGCTGATGTGAAGCACCGACGCTCCGGGAAGTCTGCAGTCTGCGAACATGTTCAAGATCGTCCCCACCATTACATTAGATTTGATAAACCACAAATTCTCGCAAAAGAACACCGATTCCTACCAAGGATGATACGCGAGGCTATTGAAATTAAAAAACATCCAAATTTCAATAGAGAAGATGGTTGGGTGCTACCATCTGCTTGGGATCCTATAATTAACAAAATTAAACCCAAACCCAAGCATACCACTGCAAGACTTCATGATACTATAAGCTCGTTTTGCGTAAATCGGACCAAAAATTAATATTAAAAAACTGAAGGTAGCCGGACTAACTATGACATTGGGACGTCAAACATCTCAGTCCCCCCGTGACCATGGGCGCTGTAAAGCACCCGAAACGTCGGGATAATAATAAAAACAAATTAAGGTAATTAAACGCGATAAAATCCGTAAATAATAGTTTTATTCAATGTGTAGTGTTCGCGTAAATTTAAGAAATCATTAAGATATTAATAGTTATTTTGCAACCATCCGCTAAATAAAATAAAATGATGTGTCTATAGTTTGAAGAGCACCTCCCACCCTCCCTCAATTGCGTGCACTAATCCCGTCACCACCAACCCGCCGTAGAGTCAACATCACTTGAAGATGCCTCGTGTAGAGGTGAAACACGTGTCGTATTATCGTCGATGGTGTGTCTTTCCTAGAATAGTGGTGTTAGGAGTAGTGGTGTTGGGAGTAGTGGTGTTGGGAGTAGTGTTGCTGGGATTGGTGGTGACAGGATTAGTGCTCGCAATTGAGGGAGGGCGTTAGGTGCTCTTCAAACTAGGGAAGACATGAAAATGAAAATGTTATTTTATTATTTTTTTATTAAAATGAAAATGTTATTTTATTTAGCGGAATGTTGCAAAATAACTATTAATGTCTTTATTATAATGGATTTCATGTCTTTATTTTGAATTTGCTTGTTCAAAAACACGATTGTATAATTTTGACTCGATCATAATTATTCGCGAAAACACCTCTAAAAATCACTATAGTTGAAATTACAACGAAGTTACTTAATCTATATCTATACTTAATCTATATAAGAGCCGTGGTAGCTCGGATGGTTAACGCTCGCTGTAAATATAACAGATCCCCGCCGGCACCAATGAAATTGTTAATTGCAATTTTAAGTGCTGATGTACCACGTGCTCGGTGGTGAAGGAAAACATCGTGAGGAAACTTGCATGTCTGAGGAATAAGAAAAAAAAATATTTCGTAGACCTGTGAAGTCCGCCAACACGCATTGGGGCAGCGTGCCCTAAAACCCTCTCAGAAATGAGGGGAGGCCTGTGCCCAGCTGTGGGACGTATA
This sequence comes from Parnassius smintheus behrii, assembly GCA_036936625.1. Taxonomy (NCBI): domain Eukaryota; kingdom Metazoa; phylum Arthropoda; class Insecta; order Lepidoptera; family Papilionidae; genus Parnassius; species Parnassius smintheus. Next base: position 30,851,983 of record JAUPFT010000005.1, on the reverse strand, counting down.
TATGCTGTAACTTACTTAATCTATATACCTGGGAATCACTCAAATATATTCATATCATCAATATTCGTAATTTACTTCCTCACTATTTTGATTACTTAAATCAACGTTTTTTTTTTACATATTTTAAGATTCTGACAATTTCTAAGCGGTCTCAATCGTCGCGGGCGCTACGCAATTTTAGACCTTATGATATTTATTAAGTTTTTATAGAAATTATGTATTCACTGGGATCACTTCGGCTGCCCTATATATATGTAGTATATTATCCATGAGTCCGGCAATAGCCCGGAGCCATTTTAAACCTTCATTTTCGATGTGTTGTCTTAAACATAATAATTTCTCAGAAATAGTTACGGTGATTCTTTTGGGTATTTTTTCAAGTAATGATCATAAAAGACCATATAATTCACTTTACAACAAATATGACGTATAAACTTTTGAATTGTATATTTTTCATCCTTATTATTAACTGAGGAACAATTTTCAGTGCTAAGAATTGTTGTCTATCTTTTCCACTTCAATGACTTTGATGGGGCTTGGAGCTCGAGTACATCCACGTTTTATGAATGGACTGGAATGGTTTTTCTTCTCCCTCCTTTATTTTCCTTTTCTCATTGATGGAAAATATTAGTCCTTTTGCATACAAAAATAGGTCTTGTGATGTATTTTTTTAAGTACACACGTGACGAAACGACTCGAATAGTATCCATTTTTTTTTTCTAATCTTTGAGCCAAAAATAATTTTTATTATTTATTTATATCAGCAAAAAGCGTAAAGATATATAATTCAAGAATCGTCTAAAATAAATAGAGCAAAGCAGGATAACCAAGGATACGCGTAACACGGACATGTGAATTTTTGCCATATACAACCTATAGAATTAACACATCAAACAATTAGGTCAAATTATGGTTTTGAGGTAATCATATAAGCTTCACAAGCGAATATCGTGTACTAGATTGTTTTTAACAAACAAAAAGCTTTTTAAATCATTAAAGTTGTCTTTGAAATAAAGTCTTCAAATAAGTATTTATTTAAATACTTAAGTTCTAACAGCCAAATTTTATTAAATAAAAAATTAATAATATAATTTAATTTTTTTATATAAAGTAGTTTATATAAGTACGTATAAGTTAACTATGAGTTAACAACGCACACAAAAAAAATCATTTACACGGTGTTCCTCAGCATAAAATGATAAAAATATGTGTTATGTGTGTACATACTACATACCAAGTACCAACCATTCGTTTCAAAGTTGCCACATTTATCTATCCCAAGCTTAAATTATTTTGTTGCAGTTAATTTTCTTTAATAAAAAACTAGATACAGTAATTCATAATATACGTTTATAATAGTTGTTAATCGGTGTATTAAATAAAGTTTGCAATAAATAGCATTAAAAGTAGTCTTATTCAACTGGGACTTACCAAAATGTGACATGAGTCTTGTTATTTATTGATAGTAGTAGAATTGTTTCACACACAAATGAAAGTTATAAGTGGGAAGTAAAGGTTTATTTAATAAAACAACAATTAGGTCTATTAAATATCAGTAACAATATATAACAACAATAATAAAATTATTTTTCTGATTAAGTTGGTAGTAAGTGTATTAAGTTGAAGTTTTTTTTTATAGCAGAGGGGGCAAACAAGCATGCGGTTCACCTGATGTTAAGTGACTACCGCCGCCCATGATCAACCGCAACACCAGGGGAATTGCAGGTGCGTTGCCGGTCCTTTAGAAACGCGTGAGGTCTTTTCTTGAAGGTCCCCAGGTCGTATCGGTCCGGAAAAATCGCCGGTGATAAACTATTCCACAGAGAAGTCGTACGCGGAAGAAAACTCCTTGTGAAACGTACGGTGGTGGACCGCGAAGCATCCAGATGGTGTGGATGGTATCGGGACGTTTGCCGCGTAGTGCGTTCACGAAATTTGGCGGCTGGGATTAATCCGAACAATTCCTTAGATGTTAGAGCTTCTTTTCTGTCCAAGACTCGGTGTGATAAGTAACCGCCTCTCTCATTTATTTTTATTGCCATGCAGCATCACTACTGTCTTCCGATTTGAAGTACTTATTAGACTGTGTTTTAGAGCTTAAACGTAACAAGGGACTTATATTCTGCTTTGTTTGAAGTTGGTTGCGGTTGGCTATGGGCGTCACTAATCACTTATTATCTGGTGGTCGTTTGTTACTTTAATTTAATAAAAAGATTTTATAAAAATCAGAATACTATGTAAATTTAAAATTAACCCGTTTCCATAATTCGTAACTGATTGCAATATTGAATAATATTTCAATGAAAAATAAATTTAATAAAAGTAATTATACTTGGCCAATAAAAGTTTTGTTGAGTAGAAATATGTAGTTTAAGACTAGTTTTTAATTAAAAAAGTCAGTAGAAATGGAATGAAACAGGTAGCTTACTTAATAGCCATCTAATGGGGTGGGACGCTGATATCTTTTACTTTATTGTTATCATTAACGAATCATAATCTTCAATTTACATTATTATTTTTTACGTGGTAGAGCCATGCTGCAGTTATATTAGTAGTATAGTTGTAGCACGAATGGGTCGGCTCGACCGGGGAAGGACCACGCTCTCACAGAATACCAGCGTGAAATAGTAGCTTAATGCTGCTGTATTTCGTATGGTGAGTGTAGAGAACCGGAGACCCTTTTTACTGGAAACGAGGCATTCCATCTTAGTCCTCACGATTTGATTCGTAATCGAGGATAAATGTAGATGTCTGTGGGCCACAGCAACCACTTACCATCAGGTGGACTGTGTGCTCGTTTGTCACCCTATCCTATAAAAAAAAAAAACATTACAATACGAATTAAAAGAAACATTATAGCTTTCTAAATGTGAACACCCACAGCTATTATAAGCATATCTTTATTTTTATAATATTTTTAACAGACAAAGAAGAATGGAAATTTAAATACATAATAATCATGGTAATTATTTTAAATTGTAAACAACAGATATGTATATCAAGATACCGCTCTCAGCAATGGAGAAATGGCTTAAAATATTTCTAGCAAAATATGTACCCAATATAAAAATGAAAATTATGCATCGAGAAATAATAAACACATCTTAAGATAGTGAAATTACTATTAATGTTACTCTGTAGATTTGACATCGACACATTAAAATTACATACTTTACATATGTGTATGTTATTATACTATGGTAGTGAAACTTTCGTCAGTCTTAAGATCCGTCTATTATTACCATACTTACCTATGTAACAATTATGTACCTAATATTGCGTTAAAATTACCTATAAGTAAAATACGCAAATATTAAAAAAAGTTAAATATTAATTTTAGGTTGCTTCTAACATTTATGCTAAACTATATCTTTTTCTATTTTTGGTCGTCGGTATGTAAAGCTATAAAATTTTAAATTTACTTTAAAAATTACCTACTTTGGCCTAATTTATAATCAGATACACCCATAAAAGCTAATAAAGGTGAGAATTATTACATTAAACTCGACGTTATTTAATATTTTCTGATTTTTCCTAAATAGAATATAAAGATTTCGCTAGAAACGGAAGCTTTGGATCTATCAAGCTAATAACGATGTAATTGACAAGGCCGGTATAAAAAAAATATTATGAACATAGAGGATTTCGCTTATAAATTTAGGGATCTATCCGTTACAAAGAAATGTTTTTTGAGTGAAAATCAATTAGAATTCTGACTGTGCTAGACTAATAAATACATAATACACAAACTTTCACCGCATGCCACCCAGAGGGTTAGGCACTGAGTACCGACTTTCATTTGGCAAAATCCTAATCCTGACAAATCTCACTCGCTTCTTTCACTGACACGTATCCCTGCATACTTAATTTGGCCCAACTTCAATATATCGCCAATTTGGTAGAGAGAGAGAGATAAACTTCCGTCTAGGGCATACAGAGCACTAATTTTACTTTCATGTTTCTTCTGCAACATCCAACTTTCACTACTCTATTTCCTGGATTCACTCTTCGTTCTATATTCCCGTAATACCTACCATCCCTGTTTAACGCAATTAAATATACAAATAAATCCACCTACCCATCTCTCCTTCTATTCTTCTTTCACATATCGTTGTACTTGAGTAACCTCTTTATTAAAATGTGAGTACTACGCCTTTCTCTTTTTGTTATATTTTATAAATCGATTTAATGAATAAATATTGGTTTCGAGAATTAATTACAAAACAAAGCCAATAATCACCGTACGAAAAATCACTAAATTTACTAACATACCGAATGTGAAAACTAGGACAATAGAGTTTGCCAAAACGGTTAATGACCAAACCACAGTTAAAATATTATTATTTTGCTTTTGCTGTAACATTTTTAAGAATACATACAAAAGAAAATGGAATGTTAGTTTTTTTTTGCATATTACGCAAATTTTTGGTCTTTGATTCTAAACAAGTTATATAATTTAAATGTTATATAACCTACTTACATATTTTAAAATATGAAACGTAATTTCGCGCACTTCTACGTTTTGTTTGATATTATTAGGGTCCGTAAATTTACAAATAATATTGTTTTGGAGCTAAATTATTTAAAAAGGTTTTGTTTAATATTTTTTTATCTTACTGATATTGAACATAAAATTAGTTACAAGGTATTGTTTTGAAGCACGGCAATTTTTTGAAAGCAGCTAAACACATTTTCGATTTGATACAAAGTAAATCCTGAGTTTGAATTAATGCAACAGAATTATTTTTAATATTTTTTCTTGCTTCTTTAACGTAGTATGTTATCGGAAATCTAGTAATAATTATTTAGAGGTATTTTATGAATATGTTAATTTGCCTATTACTTATATTATATAATTATAATTTTATGTAAATTTCCTACAAATTTCTGATATACAACGATTTTTTTGTAACTATTTTGATAGACTAACATCGAACAAAAGTACAATTTGTGAAAGGGGAAGTCTACTCAATAAATGTATAGTAAAATATTAAAGCTTGAGATACACTTGTATAGTCAAAGTATAATTATAATTGCTCCGACTATAGTTCTTTTATAAAAAGGTTTCTATTTTATAAATCTTGACTGGAGCAGTTGTGTGCGTCGTAAGTGCGAGGTGAGACATCCTCGAAGGGCGCAACGTGCTCAGATGCGAATTCACGAGCTACGCGTTCCGCAGCGCCAAGCACTCTCAGTAAATTTAGTCCAGCTAGTTTCCGCAACTCTTCTATACTCCAGCCATCCTCCATTAACTCCGCGAATAGTACTGGATATGAAGAGACATCTTCAAGGCCTTCTGGTGTACTGTATTCAGGGTAAAAACAATTTTATTAAGTTAACTAGACATCAATATTTATGAAAATCCTTTTTGGATTTAATTAATAAAATAATAAAAAATAAATAAAATTCTTTTTTATTTTCAAATTATCATATAATTCAGTGAAGTTTTCGTTTGATAAGTATTTTTAATTAAAATGACTGTATAAAGTTTCACTGGACTCAGCAAGTTGAAAGTAAAATAGCATTAGAGTATTTAAGTTTTAAGCATAGTTTGTTTATAAATATTCTAAGGCAGTGATTCCCAACCAGTGGTCCGCAAGAGCTTAAATATGGGTCGCGAAAGATTTAAATTTTTTGCCTACCTAATCGTTTTAAATAACACATTTGGCATTTTTAAGTACCTAGTAGCTTTTACAATAAATAATACTGTTAATGAATTATTCTTTTCAGTTTATTACAAAAAATCTTACAAGTTGTGATTATAATTTATTGTTAGATTAACATAGTTTATTCTTTCACCATGTGATCCCTACTAACAACAAAAAAATCAAAGTGATCCTTTGTCAAAAAAAAGTTGGTAAACTCTGCTCTAATGTATTAGAGCAGAGTTTACCAACCTTTTATAAATAACACACGTAGTTGTATCTATTGTTTTTTTTTTGTTTTTAACTATTGCACTACATGTCTAAATGAAAACCATACTCACTAATTAATTCCATCGTAGCCTGCCCCCAAACCGACACTGTCTACGCCGGCTACATTGCGTATATGATTTATATGAGCTATAATAAAAATGATTACATGAAATATTTATTTATAAATAATAAACAAGGTTATAAAAGTTCAATGTCTTACCAATGGCATCCTGAACGGTAGCTGTCTCACTGCACGTGAGAAACGAAGTGTAGAAATTGACCATGATTAGGCCCTTATTGATGGCTAAGAGTCGTAGAATGCTGTCTGGTACATTGCGGGTGACATTGCAGAGGGCACGTGCCGATGAGTGAGAGAACAGCACAGGGGCCCGGGAGACGGTCAACGCATCGCGCATTGTGCGCTCCGACACGTGTGACAGATCCACCAACATGCCTAATCGGTTCATCTCCTTCACAATCACCTGTGTGACAGATTGTATTTGTTAACCTTTTTTTACTTAATGTAACCTTGTTCTTGAATTAAATACCACTTGAAGGTAAGGAAGTAATTTAGTCATAGATGGTAAATCGTAATAGTGTAACAAAAGCATTTTTCAACATACAAATAATAGTAAATCTGTACTAGTACTAAGTATACTTTACGACATACATAAGTAATCATCATTATCATCCCCATTACAACCAATTACAAAGCGATTGGCACAAAGTATCAATACCAATTCACCGATTCCCGGTAATGATCATAAGGTAATTTTCTTGACTGATTATGACGTGGTGACCGACTGATTATGACACTAAATCCATATCTGCTATAATTTCGTTTTAAGTGTGTCTTCATCGTCATGCAAGTTAGAGAGCATTTTTCCCAGGCAAACATTATACCTTCATATTTACTAATAAAAGGAAGTTGTATATTCTTCGTTTACAACGTGCACTGCTTTGTTTTAAACATACATACATACATATAATCACGCCTCTTTCCCGTAGGGGTAGGCAGAGACCACTTATTTCCACTTGCTACGATCCTTACATACTTGTTTCGCTTCGTCCACTTTCATTATTCCCTTCATACATGCTCTACGGTTTAGGGTACTCTTAACCTGGCCTTTTTTCAAGACGTCCCTAATTTGGTCTAGAAAAGTCCGCCTAGGTCTTCCAGCACTTTCATTCACACTCGCCTTATACACTTTTTTCGTCAATCGTTCTTCATTCATTCTCTCGATGTGGCCAAACCATCTCAGCATACCTTTCTCAATTTTTGTCACTATATCATCTTTCAGACCACAACGTTTCCTTATCTCACTATTTCTTATCCTGTCACTCAATTTAATTCCTATCATACTTCTTAATGCTCTCATCTCAACTGCATTTATTCTACTATCATGTTTCTTCTGCCATACCCAACTTTCACTTCCGTACATGAGTGTCGGAACCAACACCCCCTCATGCACAGCCAAACGAGCCTTGTTAGACACCTTCCGACTGCTCATAAAGGAGTGCAAAGCTCCATTCACCATGTTTCCTGCATTCACTCTTCTTTCGATATCACTCTCACACTTTCCATCTCTTGTAAACTTTAACCCCAGATACACAAACTCTTTCACCTGTTCAATTTGTTCATCTTCAATCACGATATTGCAGTCTGTCACTGCCTCATCTTTTTCAAACACCATCACTTTCGTCTTCCTTACATTCATCTTCATTCCCTTTCTAACAAAAGCTCCACTCATAGCAGTTACCATCTCCTGCAACTCCTCGGCCGAAGACGCAAGTAATACTTGGTCATCAGCATAGAGAAAACATTTGACGAGTAACTCATTCATTCTCAACCCACTTTCATTCTCTTTTAAATCTGTCAAACAATTGTCCATGAACAGATTAAACAGCCACGGTGACGCTACACATCCCTGTCTAACACCTTTTTCGATATTAAACCATTCAGTGTATCCCCGTTTATCCTTATATAAGCACTAGAATCCCTATAAAGAGATTGCAATGCTCGTATGAGGACACTGCTCACACCGTTCATGGACAGTGCTGACCACAATTCATTCCTCACCACTCTATCATAGGCCTTTTCTAGATCTACGAAGGCGCAGTAGACTTTCAGCGAAGCGGCTCTCCGTGGGCCGCTTTTCGCCCCCGCGAGAAACTTTGTTTTAAAACCGGCTAGATATTGAAAAAATAAAAATCTTAGTTTTATTATTTTAATTCAAGAATGTACTGATCAATTTTCAAATTAAAAAAATACATTAATGAATTTTCATTGATACAAATTTCAATACTTTTGAACACAAAGTTTCAACTGCCCATTTTTTTTGCACACCCGTAAGGGGTCGTTTTGAAAAATCGTAAAATTAGTATTTGTTTATTTTATTTACGGAATAATTCCAATTACTTTCCTAAATAACAGTATACCCGTAATATAAAAAAAAAATCTTAAAACTGTTACACCCCATTTCGCCTTCTTAGGGGCTGTATATCATTCCAAAATCCTTTCTTAATGGATGCCTACGTAATGAAAGGAACCTATTGTCCAAATTTCTACGTTTCTACAATCAACGGTTTGGGCTATGCATCTTATTACAATATTTTTCATACAAGCTATGCTTCTTTAGGGTAAATTTTTGCAAAAATAAAAAACGGAAGTTTCATCATTTTAATTCACAAGACTTGTAAATTGGTGTACACCAATTTTCAAATAAAAAAACCTTGTATTATTTTTTCTCCATACAAAAGTGAACCTATAGCCCCCCCTGAAAGGGGTTGTTTTATAAAATCATTACATCCGAATTCATTTATTTTTCCTTTAGTAAGTTTCGAGTTTTTCACCTTGTAAAAGAAAAATATTCATACAAACTGTGACACCCTATTTCGTGGTTAGGGCTGTACGTTGATAGATGAGTTAGCCACTTAGGACATCCCCTTTTATATACATATATAGATATAGATAAATGTCCGCCCCAAAATACTTTTGCTGATATTTAATCGGTGCCTTTGCATTTTTTTAAAAGGTGGAGCTCAGATAAATAGGTATTCGCCCTGCACCAAACTATGTGATGCAATCGGTGGATGGCGGATGGTCGACTATTTTTTAAAAAGTTGCAATTCTATATAATATATATACTCCTATACATAGATACACCCTCAGACACCCGAATTAGTATATTATGTTGATACACTGAATTTTTAGTTAAACATTTTTATGCACTGATTATTTATCAAATTAGTTATACTAATTCCGGAAGAATGTTGTGGTCACAGTACAAATCCACGAACGCAAAGACTTTAACGTACTTGAAATAAAGTTCATTTTTCTTTATTTTTATTGAATGACAGAATTAGTAATAATACAAATAAAACTGCACTCTTAAAAGTCTTATTGCCTTAAGTTACGGTCCATTTCAGTTTGTTTTGACTGTACAAATTTAGTGTGACAGTAATTTACGTAGTTTTAATTATTTTTGGGATAAAAAATTACCTATATTAAAATGATAGGAATCGATTCAGTAAACGATTCTGAACAAACTACTTTCTCAAAGTGCGTTAATTATATTATGTGTTGTATATAATTTTTACGCAAGTACTTAATTTTATTGTTACTATGGCCGAAAATTCTAAAAAAGTAAATAACCACCTGTAGTGTAAAACGGAATGTATTTTTAGAATTTTGTAGGGATCATAATCGCCGGCAGATTGCGGCTCCTGTTTTACCGTTTAAATAATGGTTTGAACTGAATTTTGATAAATAAAAGTGGTGTGATTTGGGTACCTATAATGACTTTAATAATAGCGAGGAAGTTGCAATATTACCCGATCTATAAAACAGTTTTTTTTACACACAATACTTTTTTAACTAGAAATTCTACAAAAATATATATTATTCATTATAGGGAAATAATGCATAATTATAAAAACAGAAGCTAGATGGCGCTACAGCTGTGGCCGTACTTACATACTGGCTTTTTATACTGTGTGTATTTTATACGTTTTGGAGCTATGCTGTAGCTATATTAAGGATGTAGCACGAGTGGATCAGCTCCACCGGGAGGGAAGACCACGCTCTCACAGACAACCAGCGTAAAATAGCAGCTCAATGGTGCTGTGTTTCGCATCGTGAGTGTAGAAAACCGGAGACCATTTTTACTGGAAACGGGGCATTCCATCTTAGTCCTCAGGGGTGACAACGCATCTTTATTTTGATTCTCAGGCGAGAATAAACGTATGATGTGTATGAACCACAGCATCCAATTACCATCAGGACTGTGTGGTCGTTGGCACCCTTTTTCTATAAAAAATAGTTAGCTAAAATTATTTGTTCAGTATTTCTCTTTGAAAAATTACAAAAGTAATACAATTTTTTTATGAAATAATTTATCAATTTGATAATTTTGAAAAGTACTTACATGGATTTTATCCGGAGTTAAATTGGTATAGGAATAACCGTTCCAATATAATTTGATTTACGACTGGTTTTATATTTCCTGCTTCAATATACTTGTGAGTTTAATTTATAAAAGTGTAAACTTTTCAGAATTCAGTTAATGAGTCGCAAACGAGTACGGACATCAACGCAAAGTTTTGAAAATAATAGAGCAAGCAACAAGGGAACTATTTTCCTTTTATAATAGATATTATCGAAGTTTTATAATGAAGTCAGGATATATTTCTTCTACTTACTGTAGACTACAAAGAGAAAATATTGATTGTATATCGACATAATAGTTTAAAGGTAGTTGATTAGATCAAATAGCGTCGATTAAATGAAACTATTTAAACGGATTTTATTGCGTTTAATTTTGACTTTTTAATTCCCGAAGCTCGGGTGCTTCACAGCACCCATGATCACGGGGGAACGTTCCGATGTCATAGTTAGCCCGGCTACCTTCAGTATAGAATATTAATTTTTGGTCCGATCTACAGAGAATGAGCATACAGGATCGTGAAGTTTTGCAGTGGATGCTTAGGTTTGGATTACATTAGATTTGATAGTTTTCTACCAAGCATGATTAGCGAAGCTATAGAAATTAAAAAAACATCCCAATTGGGCTAAATAAATCCTTGCTTCGTGCAGGGTTCGAACCCGCGGCCCTCAGCACCGCAACTCAATGTCAAGCCACTGCGCCACCATTGTTTAATGTGTATGTAGTATTTACGTAAATATAAGAATCCGAAATAATAGATATAACTTAATAGCATAAGAAGTAATAAATAAGAAGAAATGCTTAGAAGTATGTAACAAAAAATAATAATTATAATAATTTCTTTCGTTACATAGTTAGTTTTGCTAAATGTTTTTTTTAATAGGAAAAGGGTGACAAGCGAGCACACAGTCCTCCTGATGGTAAGTGGTTGCGGTGGTCCATAGACATCTACATCTATCCTCGTTTGCGATTCAAAATGCAGATGCGTTGTCAGCCTTGAGGACTAAGATAGAATGCCTCTTTTCCAGTAAAAATGTTCTCCGGTTCTCTACACTCACCATACGAAACACAGCAGCATTAAGCTGCTGTGTTTAAATGTATTAAAAAGTCGTAATAATTTTTTTGACAATGCAATTAGGTATAATAGAACAATGGAAATAAGTTATATTCTGAGGGTAAGGTTAAAACGTAGTGATTTCGTATTCTTTGGTTAGGCATTAATGAATCCTTACGATTTATGACCGATATTTATTTAAACGTCATTTACGTCAATTTAAAGCGGTTATTCAGTAAAACAGCTAGTAAAGTGAAAATCAATTATATGTACTCCCCCTTAACGATCACCATAAACTTTTTCTTTGTACCACATTTGACTACACACTATATTCTTTCTTTTCCAGAAGCCTTTGTTCAGCAATACACCCCTTATAGCCGAACAAAGGCCTTGCCTTTTATAGGGAAGTTTTGCCATAATCGCCACGCTTGCTAGGTGGATTGGCGATCGTAGTGGCAGCCGGTTCGCATAATCTGCTCCCTCTCGGCGGTCTCAATATTTTAGTTCTACCATCTTTCGGATGCAATGACATCTATCTGGCACTTCCCATAGTTGCCTAGGCGATGGGTTTATTACGCCGTCACCAAACGGCGACATTATACAATTGCACTTTGAAATTTTCTATCCGCTGTGACCAAGTAAAAGGTTATTTTACGCAATCCCGTCCAGTCCGTGAACGTTTTAACAGCCGAATAGGGAAATTGCCCGTATTGTGATATTGTATATGATATATTTTTTTTCTTCATCATTACCCTTTACAGTTCACTGTTAAACCACTACCAGATTATAGAGAATATGCCGTAATAGCTCTTGCCAGTTGGAATGCGGTCACAAATGTATATCTAATATCCACAAGTTTCGAATTTACTGTAATCGCGATTAAATATACAGTTCGATGCACCAATATTATATTAAATATAATTTGATTTTAACTAACATTCGTTTACGGATAATTCCCATAATCTACATGCATACCAACTAAGAATGTAGCATTAAACAAAGGGAATTATACTGAACGTGTGATATTACTTATGCAAACACTTTACTTATACTAGTGCTTAATGCTGTAGGCTATCCCAAATTGCTTAAGTATGAGATAAGAATTATGTAATCACGCGCCATTTTCTTGATATTTATTTGATTTATATAGTTTGAAATAATTCAAAATATCTACAATTTAAATGACGTCTCGTTAAAATGTTATTTAATATGAAAGCCTTTAGTTTAATATAAAAGTATTTGTTCACTTCAAACGGAAGGTGGTATGTATTTCGCATTAATCATTCCAACTTTATCGCGAAGCTTTTGTTTAAAGTTAACGTAAAGCGAAGTCATTGAATCCTGAATACAGCTATTACCATTTATTACTCTAATAGCTTTCTTACTTATTGTCTGTCATTAACAACATTGAACACATATGTATACTTAGCTGATAGCACTAAATGTGGCTTAGGAATGGTTGTAGTATGAAATTGTTGAAAGTGACTTTTACTTGCATATTACACGGTGAGTGGCACAAACAAAAGAAAATGTTTCGAAAAGTATCGTTGCACGTAAAACAAAGAGCAGTAAGACTCCGAGCAGTCTGAGCGCATACAAAGCAAAATATTGCGGTGGCACAAGATGTTTATGATTATGGCACACTCACTCTACTTGACGTCTCAATCTTTACGGTTTGTTCTTAGTACCTACCATATTATTACTTCGAACGTTCGCAATGCTATTATTTTCCTAATATGACTCTTACATATAACCTTGTGTATATAGCTTGGGTTTACGTATTTAAAAAGTCAAATTCTTAGACATTTGAAAAATTAGGGCGAAACGAAATGAATAAAACGGACTGAAATTCTCTTCTTGATATAATATTGTTTGTACCTACAATAATCAAATATTTATTAGTAGTTTTATAATTTCATCATTATCATCATTTCAGCCAATCAAAACTCCATTTTTGAACATATTTACAGATTTTGCAATAGTTACCCGCTTAGCAGTATGGCAGACGCAGCTTTTGTAATTTTCAAGAATAGCCATAAGTTCACACAGCCTATCTGGTCCTAACAGGATTCAGCCGCCCCAACCTTTTATGGTTTATGGGAGAGGACGCTGGCGAATGTAATCTTTAATAACTTAGAACAATAAAGAAAGATAAACGGTGCGCTGCATACGTTTCTAGCGACTCTGAAATCTTGTTCGACTTCTTGACACGCACTCATGCACATAATATCTTTCTTCTTTGTTCTTTATCCTTCCGTAAAAGTTGACTGCTGGATGGATACGTATGTACCTTACACCAATCAACACGCACTCATGAAGTGCGTATTCTTACCATAGGTTGAACATGGTTTTGTCATGGTTTTTACGTCACCGACGTTTTTCTTCTTAGTTATACACTCTTTGGTACATAACAAATGCATTCTGCATTTAAATTCAGATAAAAAACTTTTTAAATGACAACATTACTTATGCCCGGACTGGTTATTTGTTAGGGTATGCTGTATGCACACGTTTTGCGCATTGATTTGGGGGCACGGCAATGCCCCCGCCAAGTCGAGCAAAAAGCGGCACGGCCGTACCATCTTTTCTCGAAGCAATTCAGGCCATTTTCGACCCCTTATAACTTCGTGGTCAATAAAACTAGAGGTCTGAATTTCATTAACAACATAATTTTCATTAACCAAGTAAGCATTGTATGAACATGATATATTTAAAATTTCATTCAATTTGAACCAGTACTTTAAGAATTGTAATCAGTCAAAGTTTCTTAATTTTGTCACTCACTGACTGACCGATCATCAAAACTCTAAGGCACTTCTAGCAGACATAGAAGCTTCAAATTTAGAAAACAATTAGTGTTTAGTGTATAAATTAAGGAAAAACTAAAACATTTGTTAATTTCTGTCCAGTTTTTTAGATACACTAACTGCATAAATAACTTTGTGATCCCATATAAATATATAGAATTACAAAGTTACATTTGCAGTGATTGAATCAGTGTACTTGTATATGTATTACAGTTGTACATAGGTACGTTGTTGGTACTCAAGAAGTAGAAGGTACCGGAAAGGTAAAAAATTAGGACTATCTTATATACAAAAAGAAATGAGATACCATTAAAACATAACTTGTAAAAAAACCAAGTCTCGCAACTCAGTTCTTCTACCGTAAAAAGTTGTGAGATCCATGTAATACCAAGTCGGTTAATTTATTCAGTTCCTACTTAAGGGTCCTTCTCTGTTTTAAGTTATTACGTAATTAGCTAACCTAACAACATTTTATAGTGACCATATCAATTTTAAAAGTTTTTTATGTTTTAAATATAGAGAATGACTTGGCAATCGCATTAAGCAATCTAATTTAATATAATACGTATAACTTGTGAAATACATTGCGGTTTCATGCGATGGCCAAGTCAATCTATATATTTAAAACATAAAAGACTTTTAACATTGATATGGTCACTATAAAATGTTGTTAGGTTAGGTAATTACGTAATAACTTAAAACAGAGAAGGACCCTTAAGTAGGAACTGAATAAATTAACCGACTTGGTATTACATGGATCTCACAACTTTTTACGGTAGAAGAACTGTGTTGCGAGACTTGGTTTTTTACGAGTTATGTTTTTAATGGTAATATATTGTATATTCGTATATTGCAAAAGTTGTAATGCTCTAAATTTACGTATTCAGTAGGTCAGCATGTAAGTATAAATAATAGTACCTTATTAAAAAAATATACTCCTCAACATGTTCAGCAGTGGATTTAAACGGGCTGATGATGAAAAAGAAAAATATAAATAAAGGTATTTCATGTTCGAATTTAAATACGGATTAAGGTTTTAAAACTGATATATTAAACATAAGTGTATATTACTTGCTATAATCTTAAACAAATCAGTTTTGCAGTTTGTTACTTACTTTGCCAAATGGAGTCAATCCACCTCTTTGTGTCGAATCAACTCGATCTGTGGAGGCGCATTCCGCCCAAGGTGTATCACATGTAGATGTTAGTGTCAGATAGCGTACACCAACTTGATACAAGGTTCTCAAGACGCCGAGAGACCCCCCGATTGCATGACCACCTTCCACGCCTACCAGGGAACATAGACGATGGTTTGCGTGAGCGGCCAAAATATCTGAAAATATATAAATGTTCTGTAACATTTAATAATCTTGCATTCCTTGATTGCTTATTAATACTCGTAGTTTATTTTTATTATGAATGCATTTATGTTATTATTTATAGATTAATATTACGACCAAGAAATGCGGAAATAACATGAAATTCCACAAAATTTTAAAACTTTTGTCGTTTCAAAAGTATATTTAGTGGCTGTGAATAGTTCTCACACAATTTCCAATTTAGCAATGGCTTATGAAAAGCAGTGAACTGTTATGTAAAATAATTACTAAGCTCGGCTTGATCCACTGCCCTGGACCCTTTTATCCACTTATATAGGTTTTATGCCTTTGACAATGACCGTCAACTCATTCAAATCATAAAATATCAAAGGGCGACAGCACTACCCGCGGTCGTTCCTTTGCTTCCGTGAATTCCTTCTAATTTCACATCTTTTGAAATATTCAAAAAGTTTGAGTTAACACTTAGGAGTGAAGTGATGAGATTGCTAAAAAGAATAAAGCATCGTTCATGATGGGCGTTACAATTAAGACTTCCTTAGTAGTTAGGTATTATTGTTCTTGTAAAATTTGTTAAATTAAAAAAAAACCAGATTAAAACTAAGGAACTGGGAACGCTAACTTAAACAACTATTTCTACACTACTTCAATTATCATTTAAGCAATATTACTAAATGTAAAGTATAAAGATAGTTACACATAGTCTAGTTTTTTTTTAGTTTAAGCTGTAAATTTTATGTCCTAATCATCCGAAGTAAGGGACCTTAATACCTATCGACTTCACTCATGCATGTTCTGGAATTTGAGAAAACTTCTAAAGTTATTTGAAGTTTTGTCAAATCCTTTAATTTGTAGGACTTGGATATTCATAGTTTGTGATAAGTACGATCTCCGCCGGTAGTACTGATTATTGGCACTGCAATTTGAAATGCTGATTGACCACGGCAGCGCGGTGAACGAAAATATTGTGACTAAACGTTTGAGAAATTTAAATATTTCGAGGATATGTAAAATTTGACATCACTGCAGCAGTGTGGCGGATATGCTTCATTATCTTCTCAGAAATGAGAGAAGGCGTCTGCCGTGTATGGATTGCAAGTTTGTAGCGTTTAATCAATAGAGCAAAATTAAGATTTTTGATACTGGGCCTTTGGCATCTTGGACATATATAAGACATATATTATCTTAGATTTTATGTCTAAGATAATATTATTTTGAGTAAAGACCTCATATATCCACATAAAAAGAGTCTAATTAATAAGATAAAAAGGAGTATAACTTTTAAGAACTGGTAATTTTACTTCTGTTAAGAGCATAGCAAAATAAGGGACATACTCGTAAGTGGTTAAATAAATTGAGAAAAACCGGCCAAGAGCGTGTCGGGCCACGCTCAGTGTAGGGTTCCGTAGTTTCCCGTCCGTCACAATAAGTGCTCCCACTAGAGGGGGGGGGGGGACACATTGTTTTTTTAATTTTGGAGCGATTATTTCCGAAATTATTGACATTATCAAAAAATGATTTTAGTAAACCCCTATTCATTTTTAAATACCTTTCCAAAAATATATCACACGTTAGGGTTGAAATTAAAAAAAAAATCACTTCCCACTTTACATATAGGGGGGCTACCCTAATAAAACATTTTTTTTCTAATTTTTATTTTACCACTTTGTCGGCGTGATTGATACACGTATTGGTACCAAATTTCGGCTTTCTAGTGCTAACGGTCACAGAGTTTAAGCGAGTTCGGACAGACGGACAGACAGACATGGCGAAACTATAAGGGTTCCTAGTTGACTACGGAACCCTAAAAAGCAGCGTCCGATTGCCTTGCTATATACCGAATGAAACTTTTCTTGTAATAAGTTTTTCAAACTGTCTACATGAAAGGTTATGCGATTAGTAATAATGTTCTCCCCAAAGAAAAACTCAATAAGTGATTTTGGCCCGACCCAAGGCTCGAACCTGGGACCAAATAATCAGCAGTCGCGCTTATGACCACTAGATCAACGAGACAGTTAAATACTTCTCAAACAAAATGGGGTTTCCAAACTGACAAATCAGGAATTGTTTAAAACAGTAAAAACAGAGTGAATCATAAATATGGGTGTGGTTGTTTTCATAATTTCCGTTTCTTAATATGTCGGTGGCACATAATATGTCTATGTCAATTAAAACTGTTGTTTGATGATTCTCGTCCTCTTCAAAGAATGATTACAATACTTAAAAACCGATAAACCGACGGGATTGATGTGTTTTTCAAGCCCGAACTTTATAATTGGTTATTAATATCGCCATCTTTTAAATAAAACTTGTTTTTACGGATTTTACCGCGTCTTTGAGTATTCAAACAATTGGTTTAATACTCAAAGTATCGGGTATATTTAACTTATTTTATATTCCCGACGTTACGAGTACTTAACAGCACCCAGGTCACGGGGAGGGAGAGGACTAGAGTGTTCGACGTCCCAATGCCATAGTTAACCACGGCATCCTCTTAGTTACAATTAAGATGCAGTCTTCATCAGGTCATCAGCATGTGAACAGTGATTGCACATCAAAACGGACAATGATTTCATTGTCTGCCAGATGTGGGTCTTTAATCTCCCTGACAAAATGGTGGGAATCCTTTGTGTGTGTTCTTGTATGTCTGCTGAGCAGTGAGAATATATTCGATAAGTGTTGAGCTAATGTGTAAGTTGGTTAATCGAAGTGGCTCACTATGGGACGTAGGGGAGATTTGTTTTATGTTTTTGCAATTGGTATGTCTTTGTACTTTACCACTTGCTTTGTTCAAGGGTAATTTATTTTGAGCTCTGTTGGACCCTTCTAGAGAAGGAAGCTCAAATCCATCCAATCCATCTATGGAGAGAAAATACTAAGTGAGTGTTTTGTTTATCGTTGTTTCGTTTCGGAAGATACCATCTACATTAGACCATCGCCGCTGGGTGAGTGACACTTATTTTAACAAACGGCCCATATAATGTACCTTTATGTAGAAGCTCGTATATGCAACCAACGTCATTCTGCCAGCATGCAAACATGACTGTGCTTTATTCCAATAGGTTATTTTAGTAATGTAAGTCTGATAAAAGGACTTTACGTCCTTTCATGATGTGGGTGGAAAATACCACTTACTTCTTGCTGTAGAAGTAATATTTGAGAATTAAGTTGCTCTGCGCTAGCTAAATACCTTCTACATGAAAAGCTTTCGTGGAAAATAAAAGCTTTTGCTGAGAGAAATTTTATTTTGTTCATTAATTAAAGTAATTGCCTAGCGACGAAATGTTGAAGAAACTGCATTTTAAAGAAATGGAAAATTTACCGCACAGAGTCAAATTTATTCATAGTTAAGCGAAGATTACTTTCAAAATGAAGAAACAGCGTTGGTGATATCACGCAGCCTTGTGGAACACCAACGTTAATGGGCTTGTAATCGGAGCATGCACCGTCTACTACGACCTTGATGCACCGATCAGCAAGAAAACTGGTGATCCAATTGCGCAACTTCTCGGGAAGCCCATAGGAAGGAAGCTTCGTAAGAAGCGCTTTGTGCCAAACCCAATCAAAGGCCTTCGCTATATCCAAACCAACGGTCAACGCCTCACCCTTGGACTCTACTACCTCCGCCCATTTATGAGTTAGGTAACCCAGAAGATCACCAGCCGAGCGACCGCGACGGAAAACGTATTGGCGGTCACTAATCAGCTGGTGATCCTCAAGGTACCGCATGAGCTGGCTATTAATAATGGATTCCATTATTTTAGAGTACAAGGAGGTGATGGCGATAGGCCTATAGTTGGATGGATCAGAGCGGTTACCTTTTTTAGGGATCGGGTGCACGAGGGCTGTCTTCCATGATTTCGGGACTACGCGGAAGGAGGAGTACCGGAAAAGACGCGTTAAAACCGGTGCCAACTCCGGAGCACACGTCTTCAGCACAATAGGAGGGACGCCATCCGGCCCACTCAACTTGTTGACGTCCAGGGAGAGGAGTGCTCTGCGCACTGAGCGTTGGGTAAACAGGACATCCTGTATGGAGCACTCACTCCGTAGAATGGTCGGCGGTGTATTCCCCCCATCATCAAGAGTCGAGTTGGACGCAAAGAGAGAGCCCAGCAGATCGCCTTTGTCCTTTGTGGCCTGGGCCAGTGAGTCGTCCTCCCTGTGCAGAGATGGGAGAGATGGCTGACAGAAGTTCCATTGGACAGCCTTGGTGAGAGACCAGAATGCACGTGTTCCCGAAGGAAGATGAACTAGTTTCTCGCCAATTATGCCGATGTGCTCTGGCTTTGCCTTGACAATGACACTTTTGAAGGACCTGGAGGCGGAATTGTACTTCTTTTTAAGGGCGCTGGTATTTGCATCCCGAGACCTCGATGCGCGAGCTCACGTCTGGTAGCACTCCTGCTTATGACGGAGTGCAATTTTGCAGAAGCGACCAAACCAAGGCTGGGTTCTGCGTCCAATAGATACCACAGTTGATGGAACAAAAAGTTTCATTCCCTGTTGCACCACATCAGTGACAGAATCAGCAATAACGCTGGGATCATCCGGCGAGAAGCAAACCCACCTCCAAGGGTAGGATGCAAAAAAAGATCGCATCCCGTTCCAGTCTGCTGACCTATAATGCAAAACACGGCGGCAACCTGCAGTACGGAACCGCGATGAGAGCGTGAGTGGCACCGTACTCCTTAAATACTACTTAACAAGCTACTTAAATAATACTTAAAAAGCGTAATATCAAATGTAAAATATTATTAATTTGTTGTTTTTTATAATAATGTTAGAGTTAATGCGCTTTTATTTCTTACTAGCTTTTGCCCGCGACTTTGTCCTCGTAGAAGAAAATGGTTCTAATAGGATTTTTAATTCGTTTTATACGTTATTAATTTTGTTATAACATATAAAATGTTTGAATACCTATAAAATATAATAATCTTTATTATAGTGTACGGATTTAAATTTTGTATATTTTATAAATACAAAGCTCGGCTTTTGATCAGGTGAAAATGACACGGGGGTATTATCTTTTTACAACGTAATCAAATACTACCTACCGCAATATTTCTTTATAAAAAATGTTTTTTTTTGCTTTTCCTTCGGGTGCTAGATTACCAGACTAATCAGTGCGTTTACTCTGGAGTATGCCACATACAACTAACCGTGGGAGAAGCAGCTTTCTCTGAAATCTACTCCCGCTACCTTAAGAGTTTGATCTTGAGCTTTGTTTATGGCGAGACGGACTTTGATAGGAAACTGCACACTCTTGAATTCGAAGGGGTAATTTGATGGTGTTAGGGGAATCCTAGAAATAAATACAGACTCTCCTCGAGTACAACTTGCCAGTATAGTTGCCTTGATTACATTGCGATGCAATGTTTTCACTTGCAATCTGGTGCCATTGCATAATTTTTGGTGGATTTGTATTGCGCAGCAATATATTATTGGTGCGCCAACTCTCAATTTTAATGTGTGTGTTGGGAGACCGGGAGGCTTCAGTGTATTCAGGAACTCGACCGGATAATGAATGGCATCATCGGTGATTATCACTGAGTCGACGGATTTATATTGGTATTCGACCACTTCAAATAATCTCAAAAGTTTTTTATTTATGATTGAGGCTTGTTAGTTTTTTGGCGTTAGAATGGCACGCTCGCATAACCATTCTCAGGTTTATCGTGAATATTATTAATGTTTGCGTAAATTTTAGTTATAAGCTCTTCTACAATGGAAAAAATTGTGTCTAACGCTGTAGGGAGATATATTATATTTTTGGTAAGGTAAAAATTGAATTTTGTCACAGAAGGCCACAGGCTAGACCGCTTTACGCACGCTTAACTTCGTCCGCTCGCGTTTCTCTGGGCACTACTGGTAAAGTCTGCCAGAAATCGCCTACTAACAATACACTAACTCCTCGCATATGACCATTATTATTACTTAATATCTTGTAATGACCTATTTAGGGCTTCGAAACCCCCTTTTTGAGCCATAGTACTCTCGTCCCAAACAATTAATTTCGTTTTGTGGAGTACTTCTGCCATATTACTTTGTTATATATTGCAGAGTGGGGTTTCAGTTTGTATCAAATCGAGAGGAAGTTTAAGCGCGGAGTATGCAGTTTGCATTTTTTGCATTTTTGTTTTTATGCAGTTGCTGGAAAGAGGTAACCTTCCAGCAGAGTGGCAGCAATTCCTGACGATGCGACCGCTAAGGCGATATCACGATTGCTTCTCAATCATCACTTCAATCAATCACTTTGGTCAAAAGTAAATTTAATAGAAAATTCGTGCCTGATCTACCAGGAGCATCCAAAAAAAGATATCACCCACACCTGAGTCGATATTGAAAAGTATTTTATAATAGATATGCCTTCACTACTTGACACCAGTTCTGATGAGACGACCCGTACTGCTACGCTGGCTTTGTCCTCCTAATGCTAATACAGCTTCTCCTATTGTGACCTGACATTTATTGTAGATTTCACCCGTTAGATGTTCATCTATAATACCAGAAAGCCCTTCCACTTGTCGTTTGTAGTCTGCTGATCGGCTATCCCTGTATTTTACCCAAAGACTTAGTGGCTACTCGCGTAAGGCTGCATCCTATAGCGCAGAAACCCAGTGTTTATCGTTCTCTAGCAAGCCATGTTTCATGCAAGCTAATTGAAAAGTTGGTTAGATGACACCGTTGATCTTCAAGTCATTGAATAACCTAGTGCAGAAGTAAGCGAAGATAGTAACACTGTGTGTTGTGTGAAAAGGCATGCGCCATCCTCCACTATTAATGCAATAGTAAGGTTTATTGATATCCCATTGCTGTTCACCAACTCTGCTTCCATTTTAAAAATAACCACAGACAAATTTATAAATATAAAAAAAATTGCGAAAAACAATAAACACTAAATTAAACTACCCACTTCAATATCTGTACTAAAAAAGAAAACTACATTATTATCCACAATAAATCAAACACAGATATTTTTACATAATAAATCAAACTCACGGAATCTTATTTCATTATTATGACAACGAATGAAAAGTAAATTAACTACACTCAAAATATTCTAACGAAACAGTGAAAATGAACTACTAAATAAATTATACAGCAATCGCAAATATTTGCTAAGTAGGTAATCTAAGAGATTCCCTAGGAATTTTAGAAGGAAAATCAAGGTATAAAGTAAGTTATTCATTCAAGTAATCCAAGAACAAATAAAATTGAAATTTCAAATTCTAATCCGCTTTAAATATTCTTTTGTATTTGACACTACCATTTTAAAGAGTATTGCAGTGCACTATGCACCAAGCTTTCATGTGAGTTCGTTTTGAGTTTTTAAACATGTGTCAAATTAAATGTAACTTAAATCAAAACCACTAAGTAGTATTGATATCAACTTCGATGTAAATCACCCCCAAAATAACTTTCTACCCCTTTTTTACCCCGTTAGGTGATGAGTTTCAATAAATTACGAAACATATCCTCCATCAATTCTGTTAAAGAATGTTTATGCAAAATTTGAAGCAGATTGGAGAGAATCACGTTGTCCCATACAAACTTTGCCCCCGGTTTTCACCCCTTAGGGGCAGAATTTCTGAAATACCTTTCTTATTGATGCCTACGTCACACAAAGGACACACCTTCCAAAATTAAAAAATAAAATAATTATTTATCATACTGGATGATACTGGAGCAACGTACACACCAAAGAGTATTTAATCTTCCGATGAATTTCGTCTATGTAAATAAAAAAATAATACGTTGTATGTATTCTTTTAATTTTCGCGTTGCCTTAGGATCTAACCTAACCTAAGGCTTAGGTTATACCTTCAACAATTTTTTTTAAACACTGTGTACCTATTGTACTTTTTAAATAATAAATGCGTGCGCTTTGAGAATAACTATTAATAGAAGCGGGTATAACTGCTTAAAACGGAAAACTCTTTTTCAAGCGTTACGCTTTTTCTAAGCACGCTTAATGAAAATGTTTTCACTTAAACGCTTTTTGTCTTCTTTTATAAAAAAAGAAGTGAAAAACAAACTTGCAGTCCACCTTATGGTAACTGGCTACTGGAGTCCATGGACACGTGCAGTTAACTTTAATCAGTGAAGATCACATAGTCGTTGTCACCCCTGAGGATCAAGATGGAATGCCTCACGCCTGGTACTATACTGGCTGTCCATATCCTTCAGATCGTAACACAAGAGTACAGGCACTGCTACTACGCGGCAGAAACAGGTAAAAAGGGGCCTTCTCAGACGGATTCCTATACGTACGTACCGCCTAGTAAAAAACTTTTCTGTTATAACATTCAACCTAAGACTTTTTTAACGGCACACGTTTCTGTTTCTGGCACTAAGTATTAATAAAACAATGCGCTTTTGAATTAGGTTCATATGACATGATCAAACTATACGTTTCAAAATGGTCCAGGTCTACGTACACTACCTCAAAAAAAAAACTTTAGAATTCGGGAAAAATACAGATAATTCATTTAAATGTATTCTGTCCTGGTAAACAAATGATATAATTTATCAGTTTTATTATCGACTTTCAACATGGCGTCTCACCGATTTAGTTACTCTGTGCACATAAACAATGGGTGCGTTTGGCAGAAAAAAGCGCTAGCAAGCGCTTACTAGCGCTAAAATAGTTTTCGGCCAGGACACGATTGCTACTTCAGTAGCGCTGACACAATCCGCCATTTTGCTTATTTAATTTGTTTGTTTTGAAGTAGAGTTTATAAGTTGTTTTTTGCAATGTTAGTTTTAAGTAATATAATGACATATACATATTATTAAAAATTCATGATTGGTAAGTTTTTAATATGAATACTTCACAAAAATATATTTAAATTAGGTTAGGTTCCCCGGTTAAAACTAACATCGTGTCCTAGAGGAAAATAGCTACTTAAGATTTGACAGCGCTTACCGCTTACGATCGCCATTTTGCTTACAAGCGCTTCCTAGCGCTTTTTTCTGCCAAACGCACCCAATGACTCTAAGTCTAAGCCATGGAGGTTAGAGAACAGGAGAACGATCGCTACGTACTAAACCATAGCACGCCTGTCCTTCAAAATTTGATTTGATGACTTTTATTGAGCGAACTTAGCGATCGCAGCGCCTCAGTTATCGTGTCCATATTTCTGGGACACTATTTTCTACGGTGATCGTTCTCCTGTTCTCTAACCTCCATTGTCTAAGCCATAAAGCAAACATTGATCATGGAAAAAGGACTGTCAGTTGTCACAACAGTATCAATAGTACTTGAAATAAACATGTCAAATATCACTAATTTTAATAAAAATGACAGTTTATTGCCATGATGATATACCACGGGTTTTTGTTATGTATTGCAATTTCAAGTGTGATTTCCTGTGCTTTACTAGCAAACAAAGCCATTATAAAATAATTCGACAGTTGAAAATAAGCTAATAAATAAGTTACACAGAGAAAGTGCTTTTTGTCTTCAACGTGCTTATTCATCTTCCTAAAAAGTCTGCTTAATAAAATGCTAAACGTATATAAAAGTAAAAAAAGGGTTGGGTTTACAATTCGGTCGCCTGAATTTGAAGATTCTGTCACTGTGGTGGGGTCAAGAGGGTATATCTGAAGCACCCCCACTCGATTTTTACTGCCGGAGCAGCGTCGAAGTATTTTTTAATTATTTTTTAAAAATATTGGTAAATGACTAATTAATTACGTTTTTGACGTTTCATTTATCAATGTCATATCGATATATAGTATTGAATCGATCTAGTGAATCGATATTTCACCCTAGAGAATCGAGATCGAAACTTTTTCTTTTTTATTAAGATTTGTAAAATTATTTACAATTAGTTGAATATACCCTAACTCGTAAAGAATGACAGTTTTTAATTCAATCATTCAAAATTATTACTTTATTGTATCTTTTGATAAAGCAAATCAAAAATAGATCGATTTTTGCGAAATCGATCTTTACGATTTCGATTTTTTGTGAATTGATTCATCCAATTTCGATTTGAATCGATTTAAAAATGTGTAAAATTAATCGCTAGGCCGGCCATTTAGTTGACAGTTTTTCGTCATGCCCTTGCTTCAGAGTTTCATAATTTTGGTGAATAGTGGAATGTTTTTGGGGGCGGAATACTGCTAAATATCGCAAAGATCCTTTCTTACAAATGGTGGCAAACCATAAATTATGTTTATAAATTAAAGTAGTTATAAAAGTTAATGTTTTGGTGTTATATTGGGTGCAATAGCGAGCGAAGCGAGCCTAGGACGTAGGGCACTCCGACTCGGACAGGTTAGGTTAGAAGGGGATGACGGGGTCGAGTGAACGAGCGAAGCGAGCGAATAGACCCCGTCATCCCCTTCGTGGTTATTTTTTTGTAAACCACTCAGAAGTAGGAGCCCGCGCGAGGGAAGCCCGGTCAACGGAGCCCCGTCGGCTTAACGTGGTGTCACTTAACGTGGTGCGGTAGGCTTCCCTCGACCGCACCACGTTAAGCGACGTGGGGCTTCCGTCCCCTAACTCTCTCTCCCCATAAATCAGGTTAAAATTGTCATAACAATTACGAAACATCAACACTGAACAATCAAAATGAGATTTTTAAAAATTTATAAAAAAAAACTAAGCACGTCCGGCAGAAAGTGGAAGTAGGGGGTGACTCTACAACTTCTCTCCATCCCCCCACACCACCCCCCATCCTCTAATTCAGGCGACCGAATTGTAAGCCTTACCCTTAAAAAATACTTACCTTCAGCGGAAGTACAGAGAGTGAGTTGCGGATGATACTTGTCGGTGAGCCGTTGTATGAGATCTATTTGTTCAAAGGTGAGCTGTACGGCGTCACGGTGTTGCGCGTCGCAAGGTACATACGCCGCCCAGAACTAATGCCAGAACATAGCTTTGAGATAATACACATGAATAAATAGCACGCACAGCCTGTGTCACTCCGCACTTGGAATATGAAATTCGCTTTTAGCGTATGCAGCGACACGTATGTAATAGAAAACGTGTGGTAACTGAGGCGGTTAATAAGTAATTGTTTAACAATAATATATTTCATTAAATTGCATGTCTTTATGGGCACTGATTTTGATTATAAAGAAAATATTTGTTAATTAACAAACTTTAGAGTTAAAACAGTAATTAAAAAACCCCGGTTGCATAAAAAAGTTTACTGAAAAGAGAAAAGTTTTTTATGTCACTTCGACATTAAAACTATTCTAACGATATTAGCCTATGTTAAGATCCATCAAGCCATTTCGACTACAGAGCGAGCCAAAGAAATAGACATACATACATACAAACCTCCTTATGGGGTAGTCTTTTTTTATAGAATAAGGTTGACAAACTAGCACACAGTCCACCTGATGGTAAGTGAATGCTGTAGCCCGTAGTCATCTACATATACAGATGCGTTGCCACCCCTGAGGACTAAGGTGAAATGCCTCGTTTCCCGTAGAAAGGGTCTCCTCTTGTCTACACTCACCATACGAAATACAGCAATATTATGTTGCTATTTTACGCTGGTATTCTGTGAGGTCGTGGTCCCAGCCAGGTCAAACTGACCCATTTGTGCTACAACCATAAAATGCTGCAACGCAACGTGCCTTTACCACGTAGACAGCTTTGCTCTACCACGTGGAGAGCGTGGATCTACCAGTTAAAGTAAAAAGGACAAAAACATGGTCATAATGTCTCATGATGTAAAGGACTGTATATTACTTTCTTCTAAGTTAGTTACTTATCTGTCTGCAAAAAAAGTATTTACACAAATACATTACTTTCTTTAGTTGACTGTTACGAAATCGACAGGATAAACAACAAGAGAAATTGTGATATATTATCTAGAGGCAACCCGCACAGGAATTAGATATAAGCATTTGTGAACGGCGCAATTTATAAGTCTGGTCGGAAACGTCGGAAAGAGGACCGTCGTGGCGGAAATGATACCACCTACGACTATAATTTATACCTTAAAGTAATCCCTAAGCCTTTTGCTGCAAAAAATAATAATATATTATATTATATAATAATAGTTACAAGTATAATTGTAAACATAGGTAAGATAAATAATAGAATAGAAAAATAATTGATAATACATAAAACGTTGTAAGATCTATAAAATTTAGGCGACAGTAGCCTATTGATAGGGTGCGGACCGCGAATTCGAAAAATCCTAGGTTTGTTTCTGTCGTGTACCACCCCCAGCACAAGCAAAGTGTTAATAGTAGGGTAGAAGTGCTAATAGTTGACCAGTTAAGCGCTTTTTATTACTATGAGCTGTACAGCTGACTTGGTTTATTACTTACTTTAAATTTAAATATAGTAAATGATTGTGTAACCTGTAGTGTGTTTATAGATATAAAGATTATTTTTTTACTATAAGCGTTTATCAGATATCAAGTCATAAAATAAAATATACATATATGCGCCACTAGTTGACCAGCAAACTCCAATGCCTGACCGCCAATGTACCATTAGTTGACCATATAGAGACATGTAAGTAAAACGAAATTTACAAAGATAATAATGTTTAACAGTTAAAATTTTAATTAATAAAAGCTTTGAAAAGAAGATCAACAAAATCTAACATATTTTAAACAGTAAATGGTAGGTATTTTTCCATTTCGTTTACTACATAAAAACCTCTTTTATTAGAGAGCACAGGGGCATTTATTACTTTCCTGGCTATTTAAACGTATTTCCCATGGAAAAAGTCATAGTGCTTACTTCAAATAAATCTTTTTCAACGTTTTCAATAAGCCCTGGAAAATATTCTCCCTCATATGTAATAATTACATGGTTTCCTTTATAATAAAAAATAAAAAAATTAATC
Source organism: Parnassius smintheus behrii (assembly GCA_036936625.1). Classification (NCBI taxonomy): domain Eukaryota; kingdom Metazoa; phylum Arthropoda; class Insecta; order Lepidoptera; family Papilionidae; genus Parnassius; species Parnassius smintheus. The sequence goes on along the minus strand of JAUPFT010000005.1, from coordinate 30,823,598 downwards.
TCTTCGCAACCTTCCGCTAAACAAATACAATGATGTGTCTTACCTTGATTGAAGAGCACCTCCCGCCCTCCCTCAATTGCATGCACTAACTCCGTCACCACTAGCCCCAGCACCACTACTCCCAACACCACTATTTCAGGCAAAACACACCATCGACGATAATACGACACGTGTTTCGCCTCTACACGAGGCATCTTCAGGTAATGTAGACTCTACGTGCGTCTAGTGACGGAGTTAGTGCATGCAATTGAGGGAGGGCGGGAGGTGCTCTTCAATCCAGGTAAGACACATCATTGTATTTGTTTAGCGGAAGGTTGCGAAGAGATTTATATTTATATTTTTTATTATAATGGATTTCCACAAAGTAACGCCTGATTCTATCAATAGCTGATGAAACACTTAAGATTTCGTCTTCGGAATTCGATTTGGGTTTCTCTATTCGTTTGTTTTCATTTTCTTTATTTATTATTATATCAGTTGTGTTACCGTCTGACTCACTATCACTCCGTATAATGAGTTTGTTTTGTTTCTTTTTTAATTTTATGCCTTTGACTTCACATTTTTTACTCTCTGCTGAGTCACTGGAGAGTGAACGAATTGGTTTCTTTACTTTACCTTTGCTTGTTTTCTTCTCATCTCGCTTTCTTTTTCTGTTTTCTATATCCTCTAACTTCTTTTGCTTTTCTTCTCTTTTTTCAAAGTAATCAATGAAATATTTTGATGTCACCGCAAGTGGCAGGCGTTCCTTTGTTTTTTTCTTTATTGTAGAGTCTGATGGCCACAAAATATGGTTACCAAATGTAGGGCTTTTAGTTTTTGATTTTGGGATATAAGCTGGACTAATTTATTTTTAGAAGGGGAAACTGTGTTGCTACCTTGTTCGTCACTTGCAATCTCTCCCCCTGGAGTAGTAGATGAACACTTTATGATTACTGGAGCGCATGGCGTAGTTTGAAAGAGTGACGGAGTCATATCCGCGCCGCATTATTAGACCAACCGCAAGCTTCTAGGGTGGGTGTTGAAGTTGATGCTTCCTGGGCTGATTGAACTAATTTGTTTTCAGTAATAGATACCGAATAGATTAACTTGACAGGCATTAGAAAACCTCGTTCCTAAGGCTGACAACAGCAAACAGCACAAAACATAACACTGGTCAACTATTGGAAAACCACATCGTACAGCAATCATGCTTTAGTTTATATTTAACGAATCAATCAAATAAATGCGTTAAATAAATAAAAACTTTACATTCTTGAATATATCTTTTAGCCAATACTTGACCACCGTGGACAGCTTTAGGAGCAGGTTAAAATTTCGGAGCCAAAGTATAACCACCCCCACGAGAAACCCTTATCCACATAAAACAGCAGAATTATTACTTTTGGTACTTAAACAAACTATTATCCTTAATCCATATATCATTCAACCAAAAAATATGCAATAAATCAACTAGATTAAATAAGATTTACCAAGAAACCCATAATAAACATTCTTAGTGAATCAGACGCGTACTTACCGGGTACCATCTTCACTTGCAAAGAACTCTGATTGGTCAACCAATATCGAGCTGACTCGTATACCATGAGACTATAATAATGATTCCAATATGCAAAACAATAAAACTGATATTAAATCCTACCAATGTACGTTAAAATTGGTTTTTATTTGTGTTTTGGTCAACTATTGGTGCATGGTCAGCTAATAGAACATTGACCCTACTACCAGTATTTGAAAAATATACTCGCCCTTAGATAAACAATTATTATATGTCGGTTCTGTTTTTGCCCAAATTCTAAAAGATAAATATTTAAGGCAACATATGTATATACAGCCAATATTCCAGTTACATATTTTATCATTTTGGCACAATTGGATTACATACGTACCTGTTCATTATATCGAAATATCATAATGCGATTACGATGAATACTGTAGTTAAAGATAAAACATTTATTATGTCACTATAATCAAATATAGAAGCAGACAATATTCTGTTTAGAAATGAACAATGTTAAATAATATACTATATGAATGAGTTTATATCTATGATACTGGTACCTATGAAGCACATGTAGTTTTATGGTAGTACTCTGATTCTGTTTACGATTTTTCTACAAAAAAGAAGTGACAAATGAACTTACAGTCCACCTGATGGAAAGTGGCTGCTGCAGCCCTTGGACACCTGCAACCGACTTCAAAGAAGTCTACAGATGTGCTGTCAACTCTGATGACTAAGATGCAATACCTCACGACTTATACTTTCTATAACCTTCAGACCGGAGCACGGCATAGTACGCACTGTTATTTGGCGGCTTTAAAGACAGTGCGGTATCTACGCAGAGGGATTCCTTGGCAGAAAAGTAGTACCTACTATCATTACCACTTAAGAAAGGTTGGACAGTAATTTATGGTATTGATATACGGACTTACAATTGGATCCAGTAAATGGCATTGTTGTCGAGATCTAGGAAACAGTCGTGCAAAGCCAGGGCGGATCGTTAGTGTGCATATAAAATTGGGATTACAAATGGGATCCAAATGGCTCATGTACCGTGTGTCTGTCAAGACTTAGTATTTATACTTCCCATTATCTCATCCCATTGTTAAAGCTTGCGAAACGAATATTTGAAATGTAATTTAATAATCATCACCACTTGAATTAGAAAACATTTCACTTGATCCGTCTACATTAATATTAAATTTAAAATTACAGCCTATATATGGCCCTCTGCTGGGCACTGGCCTCCAGAGGAACAAAACAGAGGAAAACCTTAGAAAATACATTGAAATCCGGAATCGCTGCAACACATTGTTTGGAAATGCACAACGACGCCATATTCATTCATCAGCCGAGAACGGTGACTCATCTAGGGTGTGGAAGTTTCTTAAAACAGTTGGAGTTGGTAGAACCTCTCTTAATACTTCAACTCCCAGTGTTGATGTTGAACTATTAAATCAACATTTTTCTAGTCCTTCTAACTCTTTTGATAGTGAACATAAACTGCAAAAACTTCGTTCTCTTTCTGTAAGTCCGACTCCTAATTATTCTCCGTTCGTTTTCAATCAATTTAATGTATGTGATGTTAAGAAAATCATATTATCCATCTCCTCAAATGCTGTCGGTAGCGACAACGTTAGCCGTAATATGATCGTTCCTCTCCTTGATGTTATCACTCCCATTATCACTCATTTGCTTAACGCATGTGTATCTTCCTCTAAATTCCCTCAAGCCTGAAAGAGTGTTTATGTTATACCCCTTCCTAAGAAATCTCACTGATTTCCGTCCCATTTCGATTTTACCTTTCCTTTCTAAAGTCCTTGAAAAACTTATTTGCCAACAGCTGACCCTTTTCCTTAATAAGCACAAATTGTTGAATTCTTTACAATCCGGTTTCCGTCCTGGTCGTAGTACGGCTACTGCCTTAATTAAAGTTACTGATGACATACGGTGGGGTATGGATAATAAACAACTCACAGTCATGACCTTGTTAGATTTCAGTAATGCATTCAATACTGTTGATTTCGATATACTGTTGACCCCGTTGTATTCCCTTAACATATCTCCATCAGTAATTGACTGGTTTCAAAGTTATCTCTGTGGCCGTCGGCAGTGTATTTATGTTGATGAAACTCACTTCATCTTGGTGTGATATTTGGAGGCGTGTTGTCACCTTTACTCTTTTCCATTTTCATTAATTCAATTACTCATAAAATTTCTTTTCTCTACCACATGTATGCGGATGATGTCCAGATTTACACCCAGTCAACTCTTGAGAATTTGCCGAATGCAATCGCTACATTAAACAATGGCTTAAATATGATTCCTGAGTGGAGTCAATCACATGGCCTAAATGTCAACCCTAAAAAGTCACAGGCTATCATTTTGGTAGTCAGAGCTTTATCTCAAGAATTGACTGGTTCTCCATACCACCTGGTGTATTCGATGGGGTTGTAATCCCTTACTTTGACAATGTCAAAAATCTTGGTGTTTACCTTGATAGTTCCTTAAATTTGAAACGCCAACTGAATGAGTTTAGTAAGAAAACCTTTGTCGCTCTTAGTTCACTGCGTCGCCTTCGATCATTTCTTCCCATTCCTACAAAAATTATGCTCACACAGTCTCTTCTCCTTCCGATTCTAGACTATGCTGACGCAAGCTATGTAGACATAACTAACGACCAGCTAATTAAGCTTGAGAGACTTCAAAATACAAGTATTCGGTTCATATTTGGATTGCGCAAATTTGACCACATTTCCCGATTTCGCTCACGTCTCAAGTGGTTACCTATCCAATGTCGCTGGAAAATGCATATTATTTCTATTCTGATAAGCTGATAAATCTGAGAAAAACTTACGATATTATAATAAAGTACGGAATCGCTGCAATACATTGTGTAGGGATGCACAAAGACGCCATATTTACAAATCCGTCGAAAACGGCGACGCAGCCAAAGTTTGGAAGTTTCTTCAGTCTCTTGGAGTTGGTAAAACATCCAATAATTCTCCTCATCATAATGTTGATGTTGAATTTCTTAACAAATATTTCACCTGTTCTAGCACATTAGATAGCTCAGATAAAGACCGGACTCTGAGTATTCATTCTTCAATACCAACTCCTGATTTTCCACCGTTTAATTTCTCTCTTTTCACTGATAGTGATGTTAAAAAGAACATTTTGTCCATCTCGTCCAATGCCGTGGGTGATGACAATATTAGTCGTAACATGATCTTATCTATCCTAGAATTTGTTACTCCTATCCTCACCCATATCTTGAATAAATCCATCTCCTCTTCAAAATTTCCTGATGTTTGGAAAAGTGCACTTGTAACGCCTGTCCCAAAAAAAAACCCATGCTTTGCATTTTTCCGACTTTCGTCCTATCTCAATTCTCCCGTTTTTATCAAAACTCCTGGAGAAACTAGTTTTCTTTCAGTTAAATCTCTACCTAAATAGAAATTGTATCCTGGATCCTCTCCAATCTGGTTTCCGATCGGATCATAGTACGACAACAGCGTTGGTTAAAGTTGCTTGATTTTAGCAATGCGTTTAACACTGTTGATTTTGACATCTTATTAAGTGTGTTACGTTCTATTAACATATCTCCTCCGGTGATTGGCTGGTTTCATAGTTATCTTTACGGCCGACGGCAGCGTATTCGCATCGAAGATGAGTTCTCATCTTGGTGCGAATTACGGGCTGGCGTGCCTCAAGGTGGTGTGCTGTCTCCTTTACTTTTTGCTATATTCATTAATTCTAGCTCTCAAAATATTACTTCTCTCTATCACATGTATGCAGACGATCTCCAAATCTACACTCAGTCAACTCTGTTTAATCTGCCTTCTGCTGTTGCCACCATCAACAATGACGTAGCGGCGATAAACCAGTGGAGTCAGCGTTATGGTCTAAATATTAATCCGTTCAAGTCCCAGGCTATAGTTATTGGTGGTGGAGGGATGGTCTCCAGAGTTGACTGGAACAACCTACCCTCGGTGACATTAAATGACGTTGTCATACCCTACATTAAATCTGTAAAAAATCTGGGGATATATCTAGATTCTACCTTGTCATGGTCGCAGCAGTTAAAATAAGTGAGCAAAAAGGTGTTTGCTACTATGGGTTCACTTCGTCGTTTACGTTCTTTTCTCCCCATTCCCACTAAGATTATGTTAGCACAATCCTTACTTCTCTCTATTCTCGATTATGCGGACGCAAGTTATCTCGATTTAACTGAAGACCAACTGAACAAACTTGAGCGAATTCAAAATATTGCAATTAGGTTCATATTTAGTTTGCGCAAATATGATCATGTATCCGAATATCGTTTACAGCTCAAGTGGTTACCCATTCGCTTTTGCCGGAATCTGCAAACTGTATCTCTTCTGTACTGTGTGTTGTTCAATCCTTTGACTCCAAGCTACTTGAAGGAAAACTTTAAGTTTCTTGGTCATGATCGACCTGATAGAGTTCTTCGGTCAGCCGGTGAACTAATTCTAGAACCATGTTCATTTCGAACAAAATTTATGAAATATTCTTTTACGAGCCAAGTCATAAGGTTATGGAATGAACTTCCACTCCAAATTCAACGTGCACAAACTTTGGAAAGTTTCAAAAGTGACGTCTAGATGCATTACCTAACACTTTGTGGTTATTGATAACCAATTCTAGCAACAGATAGTTACTCTGTGTTTTTCTTTTCTGTTGTATATTTATTTATTTACTATATATATATATATATATATATATATATATATATATATATATATATACCTATTTATTAATATGTATGTTTATTTTTTTTAATGTATTGTTGTGGTATTTTAACAAAATATAGTTTAGTTTATTTAGATATTAGAATGTAAGTGTAACATAAAACGCACCACCTCCTACTGTTCTTAATTCCAGTTTCTCCTTAGCCCAAAGGTTGTCTGGAAGAGATCGCTCTTTAGCGATAAGACCGCCTTATTGTACATACGTATATATTAAGTTTTCTCTGTAATGTATTTATTTGTTGTATATGTGTGGTGTACAATAAAGTATATACTACTACTACTACTACTATTCTTTCTATTCTGTACTGTGTCTTATTTTACCCTTCTACTCCTCCTTATCTTAAGGAGAAGTTTAGTTTTGTTGGGATTCCAGGGGAACCTTTACGCTCTTTAAGAAAACTCATTTTAAGGGTACCAACTCGCAATACATCTTTCTTTAATAATTTTTTTACTGTACAGTCTATTTAGCTCTGGAATGCCCTACCTTTGTACTTTGTAATATACGCGAAGCACAAACTATTGTAGTCTTTAAGCGACTTCTTAGAGAGCATTACTTCTCTCAATCGCTCGAAAATCATTAGGATAAATTATGTGATTATGTAGTTTTTGTATTTATTTGCTTATATTATTGTTAGTGGTATATTTTTGAGGATATATATGCATGTGTATGTACATATATGTGTATATGTATGTGTATATTATATATATATATATATATATATATATATATATATATATATATATATATATATGTGTATATATATGTATGTGTGTGTGTATGTTTATGTATATACGTATGTATATATGTATCATATTTTTAATGTATTAGTTATTTATATGTTATTTTATTGCATGGGTTGATATTATATTAGGTATATTTATCTTGCACCACCTACCTAGTATTCACTGTTTTATTCCTTTACACCTTTGGTTGCCTGGAAGAGATCGCTATGTAGCGATAAGGCCGCCAAATTGTACATGTAATTTGCACTCTGTTACGTACTTTGTAAATTTGTTTGTGGTGTACAATAAAGTATATTCATTCATTCATTCTTTCGTCATTGCTATTGTCTCAGTATTGTGTCTGTAAACTGGACAGTGAAAGTGTTATAATTGCAATTAACAATTTTATTGGTGCGGGCGGCGATCGAACCCGATATGCTGGCGTACTGTGATATTTTTAGCGAGCGCTATCTAAACTACCACGGCTCAGGTTAGACGTGGGCGTTATTTCACGTCACTAGATACAGTAACTGGCTACGCGGCATGTAACCGAATCACTAGTTTCGAGTCATGTTACAAGTAGTGATTTTTGTAAATGCGTGATTATGATTACTGTTAACCGTGATTATTGCGGGAGTAGACTGTCGGTCGCTCTAGGGCAAAGCGCACATGTGGCATACAACAATAAACAAACCATCGTAAGTAACAGTTTTATTGTACGTTTAATTTTCATACGTAAGACTATAGACATAAAAAATAAAATAGAGTAATCTCTGTTTGTAGATATTTAACGGTTTGTGATTCCGGGAAGCGAGTCACATTGAATTTAACTAAAATAATTTTTAAAACATTTTTGACGGAGTCTTGAACTCGTTTGTTCATAAAATTAAAATAAAACTAAAAAATGAGTATAAAAAAATTAAAAATTTAAATGTTTATAATATTATAAAACTAAAAAACTGTGTGTAAATAGCCAAACAAACAAACAAATTAATTGTACAGTGTAAATAAAAGTGCAAAAACAAATGACAGTGAAAACGTTGAAAAAGTGTAAATAAACTGTAAGTAAATATCAATAATCATTGTATATACAATCAAATTGACTTGTAAATATGCATGCATTAATAATTTTATGAAAATATTAGTATCATAGTAAACGCAAATCAATCATAAATACATTTAATGCAGTCTGTCATAAACCTGAATAAAGTATGAAGGGAAGTAAATTTATTGATTTAACAGAAAACAGTTACTGTATAGCTACAAACACGGATTGTGATTTTCGTTTCGTGTCTAACTGTATAGTTGGTGGCATTGATATATTAAAAGGGGAAGATAGGTCACTAAATCAAAGCGCCCGGTCCTACAAAACTACGGGATTGCCCGTACTTGGCTCGTAGTTAAACTCAGTCGCGCGCGAAACGTCGTTGATCATACAGCTCTTTAATTTCAGTTTTTTCGGTATTAAATACGCATTAAAATGACTTCTTGTGCAGCTAAATAGTGTGCTAATAATTCAAGAAAGAAAAATAAGATACACGGGATTACATACCACTCGTAAGTATAGCTAAAAATTCTATTTTGTTGAAAATTATGGTAATATTTATTGTCGACTTCGCCATGTTTGTAAGAGCGAGGTAGATAATAAAAACATGCGTGAGAGACACGATACGCACGCGATGCCTAACTGGCTAACGCGATTTCGCTCGCACAACTACGACGTTTCCTATTTCTGTCCTTGTCTATCGTTAAATGTAATTTTGCGGTTACGATAACAGATGTGTAAGTTTTGGTGCTTGTAGTCGTGCGCCGAGCCCAGGTTTAGTGATTGCGATATTAGCGTGTAACATATCTTCCCCTTTTAATATATCAATGGTTGGTGGTGATATTTATGCAAACAATCACAGTAGCCGAATAAAAATAGCCAGTTACAAAAATCACTAGTTTTGAAAGAGGTGACGCCGATCAAGTCACTGGTTTCGTTACGTTTCTTGAAAATGACGTAACGACCCACGTCTAGCTCAGGTTAATATTAACACCGCCCTTATACCTATTTCTGTCGGGAAACAGCAACGTACCTATTGCTGTTTTTGTGTTTGGGTTGGAAGGGTAAGAGAACCAGTATAATTGCAGGCTGTGAGTCATTTCATGTTAGTTCTCACGCTCTTAAAATACCATGTAAGTTAAATTTCTGAGTTGGCATGCAAAGTGTATTGTCGGCGTGTAAGGTGTATCGTTGTGTGTGTACCAATGGTTATTTGAATATTAACAGGAATATTATGATACGAGAATTTTAAGCGTGGGTAACGTTACCTACTCATAAAATAATGTGATGGTAATGAAAATGAAAAACGAATCTTCATAAGGCTAACTCAAACCTGACTGATAAGGTTCTTTACGGTTGTAGACTATGAGAAAGCCTACTTTGATTCCGTCAAAATTTAGGCTGTGCTATATATTCCTTCAGCGGTGCCAAGTAAAGACGTAACATTTGTGCAAAGAGAGGCATTTAATATAAAATACCTCATACAGTTTCTGTGATATTTGAAATCGAAATTTCGAAAGAATGATGGCTCAATCAATTTTATATTTGAACATGTCTAAGCCAAGCTGAAATGTTTCATGTTTAGAATTTTTCTTGTCGTTCAAGAAAATTTCGCTCTGTATTATATTTTCCGATTTTTTAAAAACAGGCTGCAATTAATAAAATAGAACTGAGGCATATTTCTAAATAGATTAATATCTGAAGTGCAATAAGTAAGTACTACTTTGCATAAATTTGACGTTCCTTATCATTTAATTTAAAAATGAATGAGTTGCTCATATTCACCATGATTGACTAGTGGGTTAGTTAGCGTCAAGTATTGCATTGGTAAATTGCTTTTTGCATCTTCAGTCAAGACGCATCATTCGAGATCGAAGATTGTTCTTTTATTTGAATGGGGTGACAAACGAGCACACAGTTCACCTGATGATAAGTGGATGCTGTGGACTATAGACATCTACATTTATCTACTATTAGAAATAAAAATGCAGATGCGTTATCAACCCTGATGCCTAATATGGAACTCCAGTAAAAACAGTCTCCGGTTCTCTACATTTACCATACGAAACACAGCAGAATTAAGCCGTACGCTGGTATTCTGTAAGAGCGATCTTCCCGGCTCAAGCCGACCTATTCTTGCTACAACCATAATATAGTTGTAGCATGGCTCTACCACGTAAAATTTGAAATTAGAGGAAAAAATGGTATATTTTCAAACTTAACAACTTCTTGTTTTATGTGTTAAGAATAATTTTAGAAAGCTATTCTTCTCTTAGAACTGTAAAATAGAGGAATAACAAATCATTACGGCTTGAAAAATGTAGAATCTAACGCTTTAGTAAACACTACTCAAAAATAGAGCGCTTTGTATGCGTTTGAGGCTCCGAGGATCACATCAAGGACTCTGTGACGTTCGAATATCTCTTTCACTAAACTGGAACACAACGGTGCAAGTTTAGATATTTAGTAGATATTTAGTTATAGTTAGTAGTAGACAAGTTTAGATATTTAGTAGAAATAGGCAATATGTACCTACTAACAAAGCATTTGCGTAACCTGTTTCGGCAATTGTTTTATTGAATTGTTTATTTACAAAGTAGAATTGCCGTAATTGTTTCATATTAAACAACTTCTTTATATATCGCGGGTCTCAAACCATAGGGGCGTATCCACAAAACCGTTATTTTCAGGAGACACAAAAAGAGCAATTACGCAAAATTTTCTAGGTGAAAAAAATAAGTGTATAAAAATAAAATTAATTTATAAATCAAAATGACATAAAATCACAAACATCTACAATTGAACATAATAAATTAGTAAAAATCGTAAGGGGAACTTTTAAAACGTATATTTTATTCATAATTCGAAAGAACTGCTTTATTTCAAATTAAACAAAAATGCTTTGAGATCAGATATGAGACAGAGAAGACCCATGATATTTTCATAGAAAATAAAATCTAAGTCTTTGAAAGAAACGTATAGTCATAAAAGCCCAGCATAATAAATACTCTAAAACATTATGAAACAAACCAAAAAGTTCCAAAAAATAAGAGCATTACTTCTTATTCAGTTGACAATCTTGGCATGCCTCATTAATACAATTTGCCATTAAAATTATAAAAGGAATGACAAATTAGCAATTCTTATTGCAATACTGGTATTAAATGTTATGTAAAATGTTTAGTAAGTCTAATATCTTTTACTTTTTAAAGTGATAAATTGCATTAAATAGGCATGCCAAGATTATATACTTAATAATACACTATAGTTTTAGTTTTCTTTTCTAGGTTGACGTAGTAATAAGATGCTTTTGTTGCAGCAAGGGTTAACTCGTCGTCGTCATTATTTTCTCATTAGCTACTTTAATTATTGGATCCCGTCTTCAAATTTTGTTTTCTACAAAAGTCAAACTTTCGTAATAGCTGTGGTAATTCTTAGGAATAGTTTCATCCTTATATAACCATCAAGTGATTAAAACTACTTTTACGGATTTTATCGCGTTTATTTTTACTTCTTATTTTTAATTCCCGACGTTTCGGGCGCTTTCCAGCACCCATGGTCACGGGGGACTGAGATGACTGACGTCCCGATGTCATTGTTAAACCCGGAGTACCTTCAGCTTTTTTACATAAACAATAATTAAAAAAGCTGAAGGTACTCCGGGTTTAACAATGACATCGGGACGTCAGTCATCTCAGTCCCCCGTGACCATGGGTGCTGGAAAGCGCCCGAAACGTCGGGAGTTAAAAATAAGAAGTAAAAATAAACGCGATAAAATCCGTAAAAGTAGTTTTAATCATGTGTAGTGTTCGCGTAAATATAAGAAATCATTATGTTAACCATCAAGTCTTTATTTTTAACTTGTTTTAATTATAGTGGTTCTGAGTATAGATTTGTTTCCATAGCAGAGCTACTCCCTTAATGTTTTTCCGGTAGTCGAATTTAAAGAAAAGTAAATTGGGAACATCATCTCTCACTTGTATCCATCTAACATCTGCCCATTTTCACGCTTTTGCGTGCAACGGAGCTTTGGCCGCTCCCCGAGAAGCTTGTCCGGCGGGAGATTTCCCCTTTACCTTCACGGCCACAGCTGCAATATGGCTTTACTTCTAAATTATATTAAGTCAATTTTTACTTTTACCAATATATGATACAATAATTTTTACTTAGGTTGTACAATACTTACTCAAAAAACAGCTTGGAAGCGATCACCAACATCTATTTTATAATAACCATTTTTACAGTCTTTGTTTATTAAATTTTTCAAACTTTGTAATAGAAAGACCTTGTATATTTTCCGGGACTTTGTTTTGTTAATTACTGATTCTGGGTTTATATATTGGGCGTTGTTGTCACGGCTACGCGTCCGCGTCGTGACAAAGTCTATTCTATAATAATAAATATATAACAAATATATCTATTCTGGAAAAAATGGGGTGTAACGGGTGAACAGAGTAGAAGCCTATGTCACTGATATTTTACAAAAAATAAAAAAAATATTTTGAATTAAGTAAATAAATAAATAAATTATAATCTATCGAAATTCAAATCATATACATCCTACTTTATGAACGGCAATAAAACAATAAATTTAATAGGCATCTTTGAACTTGTCACTTTGCACATGCTCAAGGGCAAAGAGCACAGGAATTGTTCAAAAAACATTTTCAAACGTTTAATCCAAAACTTTGGGTTTTATTTTGTAAACTATTAATACCATAGGCTTCTCTACTTTTTCATATGTTACACCCTATTTTTTCCAGACGGTAAAAAAGGTCATCCAATATATATATATATATATATATCGACCGTAATTCATAAATTTTTTGAGTTTGTATATAAAGCAACTGTTCCAACTGCACAATAATATATAAAACACAGATGTCTAATATACAAAATATAAAATAAACGCTTCTTTGCCTTGATGACATATCAGTCCACACACTGATATAAAAAGAAAATTCGAAATCACATAAAATTCACAGCTTATATAATTACTTTATTACCTGAGCAGCGACGCGGCCTTGCTTCAACCTTGGCAGATCAGTGTGACTCCAAGAACTTGTAGCCCATGGTGATATGGTTCGTAAGTCTTCTTCAAACCTGCATCAATACACATGTGTTAGGATACTTTTTTTTCGTTAAAATATTTTTTATATAAGACCATAGGATATAATTAAATATAATTTAATATAAGATTTTGGACTGTTGTAATAAGCAAAACTTCGTTTATGAATATTCCATAAATTTTAAAGTAAGAGTTCACATTTAAACTTAAGTCTATCCCATAGATTGCCATAAAACACGGTTCTGGGTTATGGACATTCATTAATACTATATCATCCTTTTTCTGTCCTGTCCATTGAGTCAGCTAAGTTGTCATATTACTTGAGGTCGTCCTATACTGTGTTACGTAAGTTAATAAAAAAGGAAATGTCTCATGACGAGTCATTGCTTTCTTTTTTAAAGCGTGAAACATCAATCTTACCATGTTTTTTTTTAAATTTATGATTTTCGTCGAAATTATAGAAGCTAAGGAATTAAAACCTGGCACTGTTTTTTTAGCATGTTCACATATGTACGTACATGAATATGTACATACTATGATTAAATTATCTAATTTTATAATTCATATTATACATATCAAAACAACGCTATTTTAATTGTAATATTACAAAATATTACTTTTTTAATTTTTACTACTTAACTCTTATTTTTACTTTGGTATTCTGTAATTGTTCAGTGTGTCAAAAGAGAGTTCCGTCACAAAAGGTGTTTTTAGAGTGTAACGCAGAATATATTTATATTTTAAAGAAGTAAGATGGAAAATATTCATTATTAAATATACATTATTTCATTAGATTTTCTCCTTTACAGGTTCATCATTTAGTAACAATTGCCTTTTAGTGGCGGCGTAAGAAAATACAATACTCCATATCGTGCCCTGGGTGTCGTGAGTCGAACAGAGCGAAATGACACAGGACGTGGGCACCAGCATCTTTCTGATAACAAGTTCGCCACTATTACACTTACCAAGTATGGCAACTATGATATATATCCACCTATGAGGCATGCTTTATTATTGTCTGTAATTATTGATAAACAATAACGATTGTAATTGCGTTAAGTTGCGTATCCGAAGTGTCACTATATCTGACTCTTGTCAACTGCGTTAGGTGTATGTGTATATATTTTATACATCATTATATTAAAAAGAAATTGTCAATCCCTGGTCTCACCATACTAGCTTTTTCCAAGACTTTATCTGCGATTCTCCTATCTTATAATTCTTACTATCAGATGAGCCGCACGCTCAGTAGCCCCCATTTCTACGAAATATTTTTTTATAGGATAGGGTGAAAAAAAAAACAACAGAGTCCACCTGATGGTAAGTGGTTGCTGTGGCCCATAGACATCTACATGTATCCTCGATTACGAATCAAAATGCAGATGCGTTGTCACCCGTGAGGACTAAGATGGAATGCCTTATTTCCAGTAAAAAGGGTCTCCGGTTCTCTACACTCACCATATGAAACACAGCAGCATTAAGCTACTATTTTACGCTGGTATTGAGAGCGTGGTCCTTCCCCCGTCGAGCCGATTCATTCGTGCTACAACTATACTAATATAACTGCAACATGGCTCTACCACGTAAAAAAATAAATGAATTTTAACCTTTTTTGATAATAAAAAATCATTTTTTGGTTTTTGAAATAAAATATAGTTTAGGTTACTCCTGGCATTGCTCTCCGTGTTCGTTAGGTATCATTAGAATCGGTTCTGTCATTCCGAGGATAAGCTAGTACAGAGAGACAGGCAAAATTAAAAAAAAAATGGTTATTCATGTCTTAATGACAAACAAATAGTTTCCTAAGGTCAGTAAGATGTAGCTATTTCGATATTACAAACTGATACGATTTTATTTATTATTACGTTTTATTTATTTTATTTATGCGTATAGATTATCTGGAAGATGCTGCTGCCTATTCCTTGTCTCGGTTTTTCTTTGTCGCCTCTTACGACACTTGTGGGATGTAAATGTAGTGAATATAAGATATTCTCACACTGCCACTACACAACATAATGTGTAGTCTAAGAGACCATCTGAGATCGACTTTCATCAATCTGATAAGCAGATGAGACCAACTTTTTATAAAATTTTATTGATTTTTAAACACGCATATGATAGGTTGACTTTCAAAAAGTGTTCATGGTTATTTTTAAGAAGATTTGAATTTGGAAGAATTAACACTGTCACTGTTTTGAATTTTTCAAAAACCGAACCGCAGTTTCTGGACGCAATTTTATCCAGTCTAGATTGGTTGCGTGAAGCCACATACAATTGACGTATATAGTTCGCAATTTTTTTTTTGCATTTAAGAAGACCAGCACGGTGGCATAATGTTAGTCGAAACTTTTTTTAAAGTTTTTCATTGTCTACTTTAGTGGAGTAACTTTTTAGGAAAATACGAAACCTGGCATCGTTCACACTAGTGCAGTGCTTGTGTCCTGTTCTATCACACTGACTTCGGACGCTATACTTTCTCTCTCGCACATATTTAATTGCTCCGATTTGAAAACTTTAAAGCATGACCATAATATTCCATGAACAGTTGTCGCAGGCAAGCCTATACGATTATTTTCGTAATTAAATCATCTTTCTTTTGATACCAATTTCTATTGGTTAACATATCGGTGTTGTTACCTATATCGACTTACTTGTTCATACCTGCTTGCCAGGTAGTCATGAACAGAATTAGGTAGGCAAATCTACCAAGGCATATTACCCATGTTAAAAACTATCTGTTTAAACTAAACTTGCTCGGTCATCAAAAGAGTGAAGGTTATGAAAAAAAAATTAAAATCAATTTAATTAAAAATATCCATGAACACATTTCGATAGGCAAGCTATCATAGGCATGTTTATAAATCAATAAAATTTCAATAAAAAAAAGTCTCATCTGGTTATCGGATGGGTGATCTCCCACGGTCTCCTCTACCAGTGGCTGTTTTCCACAGAGTATTACTGTCTACAATATTTAAATACATATAAATATATAAAAACGATATATACAGGGATAAATATGAAATATATATGATGATTGAATTAGAAATTACGTTAATTCAAAATTTGCAAAGATTCTTTAATATGTTCACGCACTTTATTTTAAAATTTTTATAGAAGAGGGGGCAAACAAGCATACGGCTCACCTGATGTTAAGTGACTACCGCCGCCCGTGAACAACCGTAACACCAGGGGAATCACAGGTGCGTTGCCGACCTTTTAAAAAGGAGTAAGTTCTTTTCTTCAAGGTCCCTAAGTCGTATCGGTCCGGAAAAGTTGCCGGTGGTAAACAATTCCACAGAGAAGTCTTACGAGGAAGAAACAGCCTGTGCGTTTTGCACAGTGGTGGACCGCCAAGCATCCAAATGGTGAGGATGATATTCGGAATTTTGACGCGATGTGGGTTCGTGAGATTTAGGGGCTGGAACTAATCCTAACAATTCCTCAGAACACTTCCCTCGGTAGATACGATAGAGAACGCAAAGGGATGCAACATTCCTAAGCAGCGCCAGTGAATCGAGCTGATCAGAAAAAACTCAGTCGTCGACGATTCGAATCGCTCTGCGCTGAATGAGATCAAATGGAAGGAGATGGCACTGGGGTGCCTTGGCGCAGAGATGAGTACAGTATTCCATGTAAGGCCGCACTTGCGCTTTGTAAAGTCGCAAGCGATGTGCCGATATGAAATACTGTCTCGCTCTGCTGAGCACGCCAAGACTTTTAGAGGCCAATTTGGCTTTCCCCTCCAAGTTACCACTAAACTGCACACTATTCGATATTTCGACATCGGGGATTTCATTGCTAACTAAAGCAGCAAGGGCAGTGCCTTCAATACTGAGGAGATACGAAAAAGGGGTTCTTTTTAGCGGTTAACGCGCAAACTTGTGTCTTCTGGGGAATGAATTGGAGTTGATTTATCGCCCCCAATCCGAGACTTTGTCAATCACCAGCTGATCGACCACGACGGAAATCGTATAGGCGGTCAATGATCAGCTGGTGATCGTCAATGTACCTCATGAGCTGGCAGCTTACAATAGACTCCATTATTTTGGAGAAAAAAGAGGTGATGGCGATAGGATAGTGTAGTTGGACGGGTCTGAGCGGTCGCCTTTATTTTAGAAATCGGGTAGACCAAAGAATTTGGGACTACGCCTTGGAAGTAAGAATACTGAAAAAGACGCGTTAAAATCAGTGCTAACTCTGAAACACGTCTTCAGCACAATGGGAGGGACTCCATCAGATCCACTCGACTTGCTGAAGTCCAGGGAGAAGAGTGCTTTGCGAATCGAGCGCTGTGCAAACCGCACATCCGGCATTGAGTACTCACACCGCGGGATGGTTGGCAATGTGTTCTCCCCGTCATCAAGAGTCGAGTTGGACGCAAAGAGAGAGCCTAACACATCGGCTTTCTCCTTTGTGGCGTGGGCCAGTGAGTCGTCCTCTCTCTACAGAGAGGGAAGAGATGACTTACAGAAGTTCCATTGGACAGCCTTGGCAAGATACCAGAATGCACGGGTTCCCGAAGGAAGGTGAACTAGCTTCTCGCCAATTCTGCCTATGTGCTCAGACCTTGCCTTGGAAATGACTCTTTCGATGGATCTGGACGCGGAATAATACTTCTTTTTAAGAGTGCTGGTGTTTACATCCCGGGACGTTAATGCAGCAGCCCAGGCTCGGTAGCACTCCTGCTTATAGCGTGATGCCATTTTACAGGAGTGGCCAAGCCATGGCTGGGATCTACCTCCGATGAGCACCACAGTTCCATACCCTGAAGTACCACATCAGTGACAGAATCAGTAACAACGATAGGATCATCCGGCAAGAAGCAAGCCCGCCCCTAAGGGTAGGATGCAAAAAAAGACTGCATCCCATCCCAATCGGCCGACCTATAGTGCCAAACAGGACGGCAGCCTGCAGAATGCAACCGCGACGTTAATGTGACTGGCACCACACTCCGGACAAGACAATGGTCCAACGAGCCTAAAGGGGCGTCCACGGAAAATGAGAGGTCAGTAGAAGATCCAACAGGGAAGGTGTATGATCTTCCACACCTGGAATCCGTGTAGGTGCAGTAACCAATTGTGTCAGACTATATTCCAAAGCAAAATCATAAACAAACTTCTCCGCATAATCGGTTAAACGTGAACCGAGCCATTCGGCGTGTTGGGCGTTCAAATCGCCAAGGATCACAATCTCTGCGGATGGAATCTGCTGTAGCCCGGAATCTGTAGCCATTTGGACGTGGTTGATGAGTCGGCCTGTTTCGGTATTACCGCCATGGGACCTATAGAGGCACCCGTAGACGCGGGGATGATCGTCGCTGTCTACGCGCAGTCGTAGGATAGACAGGTCCATAGCTTCAGGACTGCCGAGAGTAGTTACGTTGTACCAGTTCTGGCGCACTTGTAGAAAGGTTGTACCAGTTCTGGCGCACTGAGTCACGAGTGGTACAAGTACGACGTTCGTCGACTTACGATCCTAAAAAAAAAAAAAAAAAAAAAAAAAAAAAAAAAAAAAAAAAAAAAAAGGTTTTGGCATGCTCTGATCACGAATCTGCCATCCATCCATTTTTGCGTAGGATGCACGGTTCCGGAGATGTGCAGATCAATTAACTCTTATCTAATTGATATCCGCTGCGAGCCTCCACCGTCATTAGCGCTCCATTGTCCTTATCTACTTATCTATTGTCGATTGACTACCGTCATTATCTATTATTCGCAGCGTGTGGGTCGGCTTATGCTATTGTATTATACTCCTTTGTTCCTATCTACAACACTAATCTGAATCTACAATAAAACACATTACCTAATTTTGTTAAAATTTTTATTTATAAAATACAAAATCTTATTACTTATTATCTATAAAATAGGAGCGAAACATCTCATCCACTAACATATCGTCGTACAATGTGTTCTCTGTAAATATACTCGTAAAACTATGCATTGAACATCCCTGAAACTTATATAGCAAATAAATTAAGCAATATTCGCCACAAACTGAAGTCCTATCAACATTCCAGTTCCATCTTTTACAATTTCGTACAGGTGCCCGTCCATATGAATCAAAATATTCACCGACGTCATTCGTATCGATATATAAAGCTACCCAATGTGACCCTGGTTTATCATCTGTACCCAAATTGCATATTACCTAGTCAGGTCATAAATTCTATCACATGTTTAATATAAAATAATTGAAACAAGTTTATTCATTATGTAACCATTTATATACCAAAATGAACTTAACAAAACATAGATTCTTATGACACTATAGTTTATTCAAAATGACCTCCGTAATTTTGAATACAGGCCTTCAATCTGCGCGGCCGACCACGAACGAGGTCCATGTCATATCGGCGGCTGCCTTAATTAAAGATGTCTTGAGTGACTCGAAATTGGGATGAGGCTTTGAGCACGCCTTTTCCTCCAAGTGTTGCCATATCTTGTAATCTAACGGATTCAAATCTGGATTGGTCTTTGTGTCGGATGAAGTCGATTTCACGCGCCGCCCGCCAGTCTTTTTTTTTTGTTTTTAAAGAACGTTACCTCCACACTAGGTTTTTCTCCTGTATCGTGGGGGCAGTTTACAAACACAAATTTCACAAGGACAAACATCCAAACTCGGAACAATTACTTGTAGGTCGTACAAATACTTGTTCCGTGCGGGATTCGAACCCGCGACCCCCAAGCACAGCCACTCATTGCTAAGCCACTACGCCACGGAGCTGGCAAAAGTCCTGTGTGCTCTTCGCTCTATGAGCTGACGCCGAATCTTGTTGGAATACCCAGTGCCTGTTATTGAACATGGTATGAGAAACAGGTTACACAAGGTTCGTCAGGACTGTATTTTGATACACAACTGCATTCGTTTTTAACCTTTCTCACAAAAATGTACCTCTGTTAAGCCCCAATAAGAAACTCCCAACCACACCATGAGCGAGGATGGAAAATGACCCCGTTGGACACGCGGAATACGGTTGCTCGCTTCTTCACTACTGCGTGCGTACACCTTATCATTTTGTTTGTTGTAGCTCTCTTCTACGGTAAAAATTTTTTCATCCGAAAAAAGAATTTCCCGATATTTTTCCCGCGTACCGCTTCAACAAAGCGCGGCATTTCTTCAGTTTCAGATCCATTAGACGAGCATTCAAACGATGTCCTGTTTTTCTTCGATATGCCCGAAGCCCTAAGTCTTCATTTAACGCCGTGGTTCTGCTTAACCCCATCTGAAGGGCCAACAGTTTCTGCTTACGTTTGGGATTTCTTTGAATTCGCACCTTTACAGCTTTTATCACTGCTGGAGTCCTAACAAATCGAGGGCGACCACTTCTTGACCTGTCATCTACACTAGAGTCTTCATTGTATCGTTTGATGGTACGATAAACGAATCTTTTGGTTATATTCAAATTTTTCAGTATATCAAAAAATTTAATTGGCGTGTAATCGCAACTGCAACGCGGTCTTTTTTAAGCGTCCACTCCATATGTAAAAATGAGTAAAATTCTAAAAAGTATACAGTTTTATTTTCATGAATAATTCGAATTCAATAAACTTTTTTGTGGCCAGCATTCTAAAAGGGTGCGTTTGGCAGAAAAAAGCGCTAGCAAGCGCTTATAAGCGCTGAAATAGTTTTCGGCCAGGCCACGATTGCTACTTCAGTAGCGCTGACACAATCCGCCATTTTGCTTATTTAATTTGTTTGTTTTGAAGTAGAGTTGATAAGTTGTTTTGTGCAATATTCGTTTTAAGTAATATAATGACATGAATAAACATAAACATGTTATTAAAAATTCATGATTGGTAAGTTTTTAATATGAATACTTTACAAACATATATTTAAATTAGGTTAGGTTACCCCGTTAAAACTAACATCGTGTCCTGGAGGAAAATAGCTACTTACGATTTGACAGCGCTTACCGCTTACGATCGCCATTTTGCTTACAAGCGCTTGCTAGCGCTTTTTTCTGCCAAACGCACCCAAAGAAAAGTTTTTACTGTGTGACAATACTTATGACCTGACTAGGTATGTACGTTGGTACGTGGGTGTACATGGACAGTCTGTTAGCAGCATAAACATTATTTTCTAGACTGGGGTGAATCTTTTTCAGATGTTGTTGTACATCTAGTGTATCCATGATATTACTGCTATTAGTAGATTACTACAGTACAATCTACTCAATGACTAACATAGGAATGATCAATTATGTGATTTCTAAATATTAAATTGCATTTTTTCCGTTATACAAAACCTATTTGAGTCATCAATACACTGAATAAGACGCAACACGAAGAATGTGAGATAAGGTTGTTGACGCATAAAGTTATTATCAATTCTACTGTAGAAATTCTTTAGATTAGAATTATTACTTACTGGTACTATATAAGACCAAGCAACTGCAGTCATGGAGTTAGTGTATGGTCGTTTGACCGCAGTGTATCTATCAATAATACATTTGTGTTACTTCAACGCATCAAAGGCCATAGATGTAAGTGTTTAATCTATTGACAAACTTACCTTTCTTTCTGTTATTTTTTTACGTGTGTATGATTTTGAACGACAGGCCTGTTGGTCTAGTGGTTAGTGACCCTGACTGTTATGCCGGAGGTCGTGTGTTCGATTCCCACCCAGGACAAATGCTTGTGTGATGAGCACGATCATTTGTTCTGTGTCTGGGTGTAATTTATCTATAATATTTATGTATTTAGAAATATATAAGTATGTTTATCAGTTGTCTAGTACCCATAACACAAGCTCTGCTTAGCTTGGGACTAGATGGAGTTGTGTGATAGTTGTGGAATATTATTATTATTATTATTATTTAGTGTTAACAAATTATATTTAAATATTTTGTGTGTGTATATGATTAAGCCGTGGTAGCTCAGATGATTAGCGCAAGCTGTAAATTTTACAGTACGTAACGCGGGTTCGATCCCCGCCGACACCAATTAAATTGTTAATTGCAATTTTAAGTGTTTATTCTATTGACACACTTACTTTTCTTTCTGTTATTTTCTTACGTGTGTATTATTTAGTGTTAACAAATTATATTTAAATATTTTGTGTGTGTATATGATTAAGCCGTGGTAGCTCAGATGATTAGCGCAAGCTGTAAATTTTACAGTACGTAACGCGGGTTCGATCCCCGCCGTCACCAATTAAATTGTTAATTGCAATTTTAAGTGTTTATTCTATTGACATATCCTCATAAACATTTTCAATGTAGAGAAATGGCTATTCTAGACGTAAAACTATCTAATAAAAATGATTCGTTTATCGATCATTATTTGTTTCGGCCAAGTTATCCTTTCAATTATTTGTCGCCAAAAGACAAAAAGACTGTTCGTTATTGTGAAATACACGTGCACGGCATTCCATATTTTGATGTGACCGAAGAATTAAAATGTGCCTACAAACAAGAGAACATCATTCCCATACTAAATTGGTATATTAGAAATTTGTGCAAAGACGAAGTGATCGCATACAAAGGTGGTTCAACAGAAAAACAATTTTTAAAAATGTTGACGACGAATGATAGAATTTTTAATATTGAAGAATACAAATGTCCAAAATACAATGATTTGGTAAATGTCATAAATTTAAACAAACGTTATGTGTGTAATAATCATATATTTGCAAAAAATAAACACAAAATTTTACATTGTTCTTGTGACGAAGTGTGGGTTTTTTACAAGTGGTTATTACTTGAAAATAAAATTTTAAATTAATCATAAATTTTGTTTGATTTCCCAAAAACATTAGTTATAGTATACTATATAATACAAAATTGGTTCAACAGAAAAACAATTTTTAAAAATGTTGACGACGAATGATAGAATTTTTAATATTGAAGAATACAAATGTCCAAAATACAATGATTTGGTAAATGTCATAAATTTAAACAAACGTTATGTGTGTAATAATCATATATTTGCAAAAAATAATCACAAAATTTTACATTGTTCTTGTGACGAAGTGTGGGTTTTTTTACAAGTGCTTATTTCTTGAAAATAAAATTTTAAATTAATCATAAATTTTGTTTGATTTCCCAAAAACATTAGTTATAGTATACTATATAATACAAAATTGGTTCAACAGAAAAACAATTTTTAAAAATGTTGACGACGAATGATAGAATTTTTAATATTGAAGAATACAAATGTCCAAAATATAATGATTTGGTAAATGTCATAAATTTAAACAAACGTTACGTGTGTAATAATCATATATTTGCAAAAAATAAACACAAAATTTTACATTGTTCTTGTGACGAAGTGTGGGTTTTTTACAAGTGGTTATTACTTGAAAATAAAATTTTAAATTAATCATAAATTTTGTTTGATTTCCCAAAAACATTAGTTATAGTATACTATATAATACAAAATTGGTTCAACAGAAAAACAATTTTTAAAAATGTTGACGACGAATGATAGAATTTTTAATATTGAAGAATACAAATGTCCAAAATACAATGATTTGGTAAATGTCATAAATTTAAACAAACGTTATGTGTGTAATAATCATATATTTGCAAAAAATAATCACAAAATTTTACATTGTTCTTGTGACGAAGTGTGGGTTTCTTTACAAGTGTTTATTGCTTGAAAATAAAATTTTAAATTAATCATAAATTTTCTTTGATTTCCCAAAAACGTTAGTTATAGTATACTATATAATACGAAATTGGTTCAACAGAAAAACAATTTTTAAAAATGTTGACGACGAATGATAGAATTTTTAATATTGAAGAATACAAATGTCCAAAATACAATGATTTGGTAAATGTCATAAATTTAAACAAACGTTATGTGTGTAATAATCATATACTTGCAAAAAATAATCACAAAATTTTACATTGTTCTTGTGACGAAGTGTGGGTTTTTTACAAGTGGTTATTACTTGAAAATAAAATTTTTAATTAATCATAAATTTTGTTTGAATTGTTTACACCATCACTTTCATTTTTTATTTTTCACCTTAGAACTTTAGACGTGTAATGTTTCACTTTATACATCCGTGTACTGCTATTGTGGCAGGACCAAGTGTATGTGGGAAGTCAAATTTTGTAACAAATTTCATAAAAACTATCATTCGTCGTCAACAATTTTAAAAATTGTTTTTCTGTTGAACCAATTTTGTATTATATAGTATACTATAACTAATGTTTTTGGGAAATCAAACAAAATTTATGATTAATTTAAAATTTTATTTTCAAGCAATAAACACTTGTAAAGAAATGATTATTACACACATAACGTTTGTTTAAATTTATGACATTTACCAGATCATTGTATTTTGGACATTTGTATTCTTCAATATTAAAAATTCTATCATTCGTCGTCAACAATTTTAAAAATTGTTTTTCTGTTGAACCAATTTTGTATTATATAGTATACTATAACTAATGTTTTTGGGAAATCAAACAAAATTTATGATTAATTTAAAATTTTATTTTCAAGCAATAAACACTTGTAAAGAAACCCACAATTTGTCACAAGAACAATGTAAAATTTTGTAATTATTTTTGGCAAATATATGATTATTACACACATAACGTTTGTTTAAATTTATGACATTTACCAAATCATTGTATTTTGGACATTTGTATTCTTCAATATTAAAAATTCTATCATTCGTCGTCAACATTTTTAAAAATTGTTTTTCTGTTGAACCAATTTTGTATTATATAGTATACTATAACTAATGTTTTTGGGAAATCAAACAAAATATATGATTAATTTAAAATTTTATTTTCAAGTAATAACCACTTGTAAAAAACCCACACTTCGTCACAAGAACAATGTAAAATTTTGTGTTTATTTTTTGCAAATATATGATTATTACACACATAACGTTTGTTTAAATTTATGACATTTACCAAATCATTGTATTTTGGACATTTGTATTCTTCAATATTAAAAATTCTATCATTCGTCGTCAACATTTTTAAAAATTGTTTTTCTGTTGAACCAATTTTGTATTATATAGTATACTATAACTAATGTTTTTGGGAAATCAAAGAAAATTTATGATTAATTTAAAATTTTATTTTCAAGCAATAAACACTTGTAAAGAAACCCACACTTCGTCACAAGAACAATGTAAAATTTTGTGATTATTTTTTGCAAATATATGATTATTACACACATAACGTTTGTTTAAATTTATGACATTTACCAAATCATTGTATTTTGGACATTTGTATTCTTCAATATTAAAAATTCTATCATTCGTCGTCAACATTTTTAAAAATTGTTTTTCTGTTGAACCAATTTTGTATTATATAGTATACTATAACTAATGTTTTTGGGAAATCAAACAAAATTTATGATCAATTTAAAATTTTATTTTCAAGTAATAACCACTTGTAAAAAACCCACACTTCGTCACAAGAACAATGTAAAATTTTGTGTTTATTTTTTGCAAATATATGATTATTACACACATAACGTTTGTTTAAATTTATGACATTTACCAAATCATTGTATTTTGGACATTTGTATTCTTCAATATTAAAAATTCTATCATTCGTCGTCAACATTTTTAAAAATTGTTTTTCTGTTGAACCAATTTTGTATTATATAGTGTACTATAACTAATGTTTTTGGGAAATCAAACAAAATTTATGATTAAATTAAAATTTTATTTTCAAGTAATAACCACTTGTAAAAAACCCACACTTCGTCGCAAGAACAATGTAAAATTTTGTGTTTATTTTTTGCAAATATATGATTATTACACACATAACGTTTGTTTAAATTTATGACATTTACTAAATCATTGTATTTTGGACATTTGTATTCTTCAATTTTAAAAATTCTATCATTCGTCGTCAACATTTTTAAAAATTGTTTTTCTGTTGAACCAATTTTGTATTATATAGTATACTATAACTAATGTTTTTGGGAAATCAAACAAAATTTATGATTAATTTAAAATTTTATTTTCAAGTAATAACCACTTGTAAAAAACCCACACTTCGTCACAAGAACAATGTAAAATTTTGTGTTTATTTTTTGCAAATATATGATTATTACACACATAACGTTTGTTTAAATTTATGACATTTACCAAATCATTGTATTTTGGACATTTGTATTCTTCAATATTAAAAATTCTATCATTCGTCGTCAACATTTTTAAAAATTGTTTTTCTGTTGAACCACCTTTGTATGCGATCACTTCGTCTTTGCACAAATTTCTAATATACCAATTTAGTATGGGAATGATGTTCTCTTGTTTGTAGGCACATTTTAATTCTTCGGTCACATCAAAATATGGAATGCCGTGCACGTGTATTTCACAATAACGAACAGTTTTTTTGTCTTTTGGCGACAAATAATTGAAAGGTTAACTTGGCCGAAACAAATAATGATCGATAAACGAATCATTTTTATTAGATAGTTTTACGTCTAGAATAGCCATTTCTCTACATTGAAAATGTTTATGAGGATATGTAATGTAAAATCCGTCCATGTCGATGATGTATCTAATATTTTTTAGATTTTGTGTCATTTTGAACCAAAATGTTAAAAGTATTTACACGTGACTAAAATATGTTTGTTCCAACAAACTTCACAGAACAATTCATTCTTCATTACTTCCCATCATCCCATTTCTTCCTTCTGCTCTTTTCTTCCTGTAATTTAAGAAAACAGAATCACATTCACTAATGATCAACTAATGACTGTCATTGTCAAAAAAGTATTTTTTAACTTTTTACTTTCTGCTATTGTCTTTGTATTTATGGCTAGGAAATGTCCGCGGCGCGGTCTCAATGCGTGTTGGCGAACGTCACATGCCTTCGAAATTTTCTCAGACATGCAGGTTTCCTCACAATGTTTTCCTTCACCGCCGAGCACGTGGTAAATCAGCACTTAAAATTGCAATTAACAATTTAAGTGGTGTCGGCGGGGATCGAACCCGCGTTACGTACTGTAAAATTTACAGCTTGCGCTAACCATCTGAGCTACCACGGCTTAATCATATACACACACAATATTTAAATATAATTTGTTAACACTAAATCATACACACGTAAGAAAATAACAGAAAGAAAAATAAGTGTGTCAATAGAATAAACACTTAAAATTGCAATTAACAATTTAATTGGTGTCGGCGGGGATCGAACCCGCGTTACGTACTGTAAAATTTACAGCTTGCGCTAACCATCTGAGCTACCACGGCTTAATCATATACACACACAATATTTAAATATAATTTGTTAACACTAAATCATACACACGTAAGAAAATAACAGAAAGAAAAGTAAGTGTGTCAATAGAATAAACACTTAAAATTGCAATTAACAATTTAATTGGTGTCGGCGGGGATCGAACCCGCGTTACGTACTGTAAAATTTACAGCTTGCGCTAACCATCTGAGCTACCACGGCTTAATCATATACACACACAATATTTAAATATAATTTGTTAACACTAAAT
Organism: Parnassius smintheus behrii; assembly: GCA_036936625.1. Taxonomy (NCBI): domain Eukaryota; kingdom Metazoa; phylum Arthropoda; class Insecta; order Lepidoptera; family Papilionidae; genus Parnassius; species Parnassius smintheus. The sequence continues at coordinate 30,796,054 of JAUPFT010000005.1, read as the reverse complement.
CATACACACGTAAGAAAATAACAGAAAGAAAAGTAAGTGTGTCAATAGAATAAACACTTAAAATTGCAATTAACAATTTAATTGGTGTCGGCGGGGATCGAATCCGCGTTACGTACTGTAAAATTTACAGCTTGCGCTAATCATCTGAGCTACCACGGCTTAATCATATACACACACAAAATATTTAAATATAATTTGTTAACACTAAATAATACACACGTAAGAAAATAACAGAAAGAAAAGTAAGTGTGTCAATAGAATAAACACTTAAAATTGCAATTAACAATTTAATTGGTGTCGGCGGGGATCGAACCCGCGTTACGTACTGTAAAATTTACAGCTTGCGCTAACCATCTGAGCTACCACGGCTTAATCATATACACACACAATATTTAAATATAATTTGTTAACACTAAATCATACACACGTAAGAAAATAACAGAAAGAAAAGTAAGTGTGTCAATAGAATAAACACTTAAAATTGCAATTAACAATTTAATTGGTGTCGGCGGGGATCGAACCCGCGTTACGTACTGTAAAATTTACAGCTTGCGCTAACCATCTGAGCTACCACGGCTTAATCATATACACACACAATATTTAAATATAATTTGTTAACACTAAATCATACACACGTAAGAAAATAACAGAAAGAAAAGTAAGTGTGTCAATAGAATAAACACTTAAAATTGCAATTAACAATTTAATTGGTGTCGGCGGGGATCGAATCCGCGTTACGTACTGTAAAATTTACAGCTTGCGCTAATCATCTGAGCTACCACGGCTTAATCATATACACACACAAAATATTTAAATATAATTTGTTAACACTAAATAATAATAATAATAATAATATTCCACAACTATCACACAACGCCATCTAGTCCCAAGCTAAGCAGAGCTTGTGTTATGGGTACTAGACAACTGATAAACATACTTATATATTTCTAAATACATAAATATTATAGATAAATTACACCCAGACACAGAACAAATGATCGTGCTCATCACACAAGCATTTGTCCTGGGTGGGAATCGAACACACGACCTCCGGCATAACAGTCAGGGTCACTAACCACTAGACCAACAGGCCTGTCGTTCAAAATCATACACACGTAAAAAAATAACAGAAAGAAAGGTAAGTTTGTCAATAGATTAAACACTTACATCTATGGCCTTTGATGCGTTGAAGTAACACAAATGTATTATTGATAGATACACTGCGGTCAAACGACCATACACTAACTCCATGACTGCAGTTGCTTGGTCTTATATAGTACCAGTAAGTAATAATTCTAATCTAAAGAATTTCTACAGTAGAATTGATAATAACTTTATGCGTCAACAACCTTATCTCACATTCTTCGTGTTGCGTCTTATTCAGTGTATTGATGACTCAAATAGGTTTTGTATAACGGAAAAAATGCAATTTAATATTTAGAAATCACATAATTGATCATTCCTATGTTAGTCATTGAGTAGATTGTACTGTAGTAATCTACTAATAGCAGTAATATCATGGATACACTAGATGTACAACAACATCTGAAAAAGATTCACCCCAGTCTAGAAAATAATGTTTATGCTGCTAACAGACTGTCCATGTACACCCACGTACCAACGTACATACCTAGTCAGGTCATAAGTATTGTCACACAGTAAAAACTTTTCTTTGGGTGCGTTTGGCAGAAAAAAGCGCTAGCAAGCGCTTGTAAGCAAAATGGCGATCGTAAGCGGTAAGCGCTGTCAAATCGTAAGTAGCTATTTTCCTCCAGGACACGATGTTAGTTTTAACGGGGGAACCTAACCTAATTTAAATATATGTTTGTAAAGTATTCATATTAAAAACTTACCAATCATGAATTTTTAATAACATGTTTATGTTTATTCATGTCATTATATTACTTAAAACGAATATTGCACAAAACAACTTATCAACTCTACTTCAAAACAAACAAATTAAATAAGCAAAATGGCGGATTGTGTCAGCGCTACTGAAGTAGCAATCGTGGCCTGGCCGAAAACTATTTCAGCGCTTATAAGCGCTTGCTAGCGCTTTTTTCTGCCAAACGCACCCTTTTAGAATGCTGGCCACAAAAAAGTTTATTGAATTCGAATTATTCATGAAAATAAAACTGTATACTTTTTAGAATTTTACTCATTTTTACATATGGAGTGGACGCTTAAAAAAGACCGTGTTGCAGTTGCGATTACACGCCAATTAAATTTTTTGATATACTGAAAAATTTGAATATAACCAAAAGATTCGTTTATCGTACCATCAAACGATACAATGAAGACTCTAGTGTAGATGACAGGTCAAGAAGTGGTCGCCCTCGATTTGTTAGGACTCCAGCAGTGATAAAAGCTGTAAAGGTGCGAATTCAAAGAAATCCCAAACGTAAGCAGAAACTGTTGGCCCTTCAGATGGGGTTAAGCAGAACCACGGCGTTAAATGAAGACTTAGGGCTTCGGGCATATCGAAGAAAAACAGGACATCGTTTGAATGCTCGTCTAATGGATCTGAAACTGAAGAAATGCCGCGCTTTGTTGAAGCGGTACGCGGGAAAAATATCGGGAAATTCTTTTTTCGGATGAAAAAATTTTTACCGTAGAAGAGAGCTACAACAAACAAAATGATAAGGTGTACGCACGCAGTAGTGAAGAAGCGAGCAACCGTATTCCGCGTGTCCAACGGGGTCATTTTCCATCCTCGCTCATGGTGTGGTTGGGAGTTTCTTATTGGGGCTTAACAGAGGTACATTTTTGTGAGAAAGGTTAAAAACGAATGCAGTTGTGTATCAAAATACAGTCCTGACGAACCTTGTGTAACCTGTTTCTCATACCATGTTCAATAACAGGCACTGGGTATTCCAACAAGATTCGGCGTCAGCTCATAGAGCGAAGAGCACACAGGACTTTTGCCAGCTCCGTGGCGTAGTGGCTTAGCAATGAGTGGCTGTGCTTGGGGGTCGCGGGTTCGAATCCCGCACGGAACAAGTATTTGTACGACCTACAAGTAATTGTTCCGAGTTTGGATGTTTGTCCTTGTGAAATTTGTGTTTGTAAACTGCCCCCACGATACAGGAGAAAAACCTAGTGTGGAGGTAACGTTCTTTAAAAACAAAAAAAAAAAAGACTGGCGGGCGGCGCGTGAAATCGACTTCATCCGACACAAAGACCAATCCAGATTTGAATCCGTTAGATTACAAGATATGGCAACACTTGGAGGAAAAGGCGTGCTCAAAGCCTCATCCCAATTTCGAGTCACTCAAGACATCTTTAATTAAGGCAGCCGCCGATATGACATGGACCTCGTTCGTGGTCGGCCGCGCAGATTGAAGGCCTGTATTCAAAATTACGGAGGTCATTTTGAATAAACTATAGTGTCATAAGAATCTATGTTTTGTTAAGTTCATTTTGGTATATAAATGGTTACATAATGAATAAACTTGTTTCAATTATTTTATATAAAACATGTGATAGAATTTATGACCTGACTAGGTAATATGCAATTTGGGTACAGATGATAAACCAGGGTCACATTGGGTAGCTTTATATATCGATACGAATGACGTCGGTGAATATTTTGATTCATATGGACGGGCACCTGTACGAAATTGTAAAAGATGGAACTGGAATGTTGATAGGACTTCAGTTTGTGGCGAATATTGCTTAATGTATTTGCTATATAAGTTTCAGGGATGTTCAATGCATAGTTTTACGAGTATATTTACAGAGAACACATTGTACGACGATATGTTAGTGGATGAGATGTTTCGCTCCTATTTTATAGATAATAAGTAATAAGATTTTGTATTTTATAAATAAAAATTTTAACAAAATTAGGTAATGTGTTTTATTGTAGATTCAGATTAGTGTTGTAGATAGGAACAAAGGAGTATAATACAATAGCATAAGCCGACCCACACGCTGCGAATAATAGATAATGACGGTAGTCAATCGACAATAGATAAGTAGATAAGGACAATGGAGCGCTAATGACGGTGGAGGCTCGCAGCGGATATCAATTAGATAAGAGTTAATTGATCTGCACATCTCCGGAACCGTGCATTCGTGATCAGAGCATGCCAAAACCTTTTTTTTTTTTTTTTTTTTTTTTTTTTTTTTTTTTTTAGGATCGTAAGTCGACGAACGTCGTACTTGTACCACTCGTGACTCAGTGCGCCAGAACTGGTACAACCTTTCTACAAGTGCTCTCTGACGTATATGCAAACTCCAGCCCGGGGCACAAAGGAATGTTCTAATTTGTACTCTGGGTAGGAGAGATATTATGAAGTATTAAATGGAGAGGACTGAGTCTCGGTTAAAAAGGGCAAGGCTGCCTTCACCATCTCCAGATGGTAGTGGACAGCGTTAAGTTTGGAATGAAGTCCTCTGATGTTGCGAAAATTCACGGATAGCGTGGCAGGGGTCGCCATGTTAAGAAGTTGGGGGGGGGGAGGGGATTGGGCCTCCGGCCACCTGCGCTCACCAAGCGAAACGCAGAGGTAAATCTCTACTTAACGCTGTTGTTCTGTGAGGTCGTGGTACCACCCCGGTTTGAGCCGACCCATCCGTGCGACAGCAAAGGCTGCTGGGTGGCTCTACCACTGTTGTCAGGAGCTTTCTTAGTGTCAAAATCGTTCCACCTAATGACCGTGAGGGCAAAATAATGAGGTATGGCTATGCAACTTTTAATTGGAGGTAGGAGTCCTTTCTTGCCTTGGAGACCGACTAGGCACTAAACCGTCTTGCGTGCAGTACATTACTTTTGTTTCTCTTATAAAGATAAGAGTCAGCATTATTACATAACAACAAATGACAAAAAACGGACAATCACAAACTCGAAATATTTCTAAGAATTAGAGAGACATACATCACATTACATACATTTATTATTTAAAGTATGAGAAATGTGTATCTAAATACATTTATGTATTTTGACGTAACTCATACAATTTCGCCATATTACACAAAAGACAAAACACACACTAACTTAACCTAAATAGCTATTTATCCAAGAACTGAACAAGCGCACCCTAATACGAAATGTCGTTAAAACTCTAGTTGAAAAAGAAATAACTATGTCAAGACATACCATAGAACAGGCACAAAAACAAACCTTATTGTTTTGGTATTAGAGCATATAATTACTACGTTTTAGGGCTTAAAGATTTGCAATATCTGTTTATGGCGGTCTACGCATATGTGTGAGCGCGGCGGTAACACGTCTAACGCCTTTGATCTAGCTTCCCATTGTTTTGCCTTTTTTAACAGCCTTTTTAATCCACAGCTGTGCTCAAGACTGGTGAGATGGGCTTTAACTTTTTTTTATAGGATAGGGTGACAAACGAGCTCACAGTCCACCTGATGGTACGTGGTTGCTGTGGCTCATAGACATTTACATCTATCCTCGATTATGGATCAAAATGCAGATGCGTTGTCACCCGTGAGGCCCAAGATGGAATGCCTCGTTTCCAGTAAAAAGGGTCTCCGGTTCTCTACACTCACCATACGAAACACAGCAGCATTAAGCTACTATTTCACGCTGGTATTCTGTGAGAGTGTGGTCCTTCCTCGGTCGAGCCGACCCATTCATATTACAACTATACTACCAACATAATTGCAGCATGGCTCTACCACGTAAAAAAAAATCTTTGACGCTACCGACTTAAACTTCACGGCTATCACCGTTAACGTAGACAAGCCGTCCCAAAAACACAACCGGGGCTTCTTCATCGCCTTACTGAACTCCCGGGGGTATCACCTACCCCCAGTACCCGCGGAATACTATCATAATGTCTCGAAACCACAGCCGAGCCATCGTTCTTCTCGGGTTTGCGTACCCGCTCACCTGATCACCTACGACCCCAGAGGCCTCTTTTTAATGTTGGAACACCTTCACCAAAAACCAATTAAAACCCGCGTTAAGGAATATATAGCTGATGTGAAGAATAGATGCTCCGGGAAGTCTGCAGTCTGTGAACACGTACAGGATCGCCCCCGTCATTACATCGGATTTGATAGACCACAAATCCTCGCTAAAGAACACCGATTTCTTCTAAGGATGATTCGCGAGGCTATTGAAATCAAAAAACATTCTAATTTCAATAGAGAAGATGGCTGAGTGCTACCATCTGCTTGGGATCCTATAATAAATAAAATTAAATCCCAACCCAAGCATACAACTGCAAGACTTCATGATACCATAAGTTCATACTGTGTAGATCGGAATAAAAGTTAAATTTTAATCTATGGTAACCGCGGTTAACTATGACATCTGGACGTTGAAAACTTCAGTCCCCCCGTGACCATGGGTGCTGTAAAGCTCTCGAAACGTCGGGTATTTAAAAAGTTAAATATACGCTATAAATTCCGTAAAACCTAGTATTATTTCAATGTGTAGTGTTCGCGTAAATATAAGAAATCATTAAATAGGTAATATGTCTGCTGCAAATGAAGTTAAAGTTGCGGAGTGAACGGAATTGGTTATCATACGTTGGATAGAGTAGCCTTCGAAGATTCGGAGAGATAGCTTACTCAAAAATTCCTTAACCCAGACTATCACACTAGAAGAAATAAGGCTACGCCCCATATGTGTCTGGCATACTCTACAAAGTCGACAGACGCTGTAGACCGATCATGGCGGAACTCATACTGTCAGTCGCTGAGGAGGTCATTTTGTTCTAGGTATGCTATGAGGTGAGCATTCATTATACAAAAAAAAAAAAGACAAAAAAAATATGATACTCTACGACTATCTATAAAGATAATTAAATTGGGCAAGCATTCGTTTTAAAAGCAAAATAAAACGAAATAAAAACGATCTGTATAACTACAAATCGTTTTTATTTCGTTTCATCGAGTCCGGTTCACGGCTAATTGGTGTGAAATTCAAACTCGTAACTAGATACTTCAAAAGCAAGCTTATAAAATAGTAGTTGTAGTTTGTTCCTTGCAATGAATTGGTTAAAATATATTGTTAATATTTAGCAATATTAGAAATTTTGCATAATATCCTTGAAAATAACTACAAAAATAAATTATACATTAAACATAGCGCTTAAAGTTTTCTAATTTGATTGAGGTTTGAATTTAGTCAAAACATAAGAAGCCTAATTTTTTTGTATTGATTATTAAAATAAAATTGCCTGTACAAAATTGATATTTCAGAAATAGCTTGTTAACTGAACATTATAACTCTAAATATTAGTAAATATATCGCTGTTTCAAAAATGACATTTGTTATGAATTATGTGTCAGGTTTATATGTTCGTATATCACTCGATGCAGCTTTATGTCTTTCGAGGGAAACGCGATATGAAAGTAAATGATAAAAAATATTTTTCTTGAAACGTTAAATTTATCTTTTAATTGATTTGAACACTAAAATCTAATGTTGTAGTTATCGAGATAAAATTATGTTCATAAAATGATGTTTTGCTCAGCTGAAGTAGACTCTGCGGTGGCTAACCACACTTAAGTCACCTTGTATTATCGGTGGTGTGTCTATCCTAATCCACTACATTAGTAGTACTAGTGGGAGTAGTGGTGCTGAGATTACTGGTGACGAGGATGGTGCACGCAAAGAGGGAGAGTGAGGTGCTCTTCAAACTGGATAAGACACGTAATTTTATTTTATTATACGGATCTTATCTTCTTAAATAATTTTTAACATCTTTAATTAACATAACATAAACACTCACGCCTGTCACCCAGACGAGTAGGCAGAGACTACAGACTTCCAATTAGCACGATCCTGACATACCTCTCTCGCCTCTTCCACATCCATATACCTACGCATACATGCTCGTCGGTTAAGGGTACTCTTAATTTGGCCCATTTTCAATATATCGCCGATTTGGACGACAAACTTTCGCCTAGGACGTCCCTTTCCGTCACTACCATTCACTTCTGCATCACATCTTTACTTGTGTTTAAATTTTTTCTGGTGTGGGCAGTTGTCGAATCATAACTCATAAATTTATTACATGCTTATACAATATGTAACGTAATTAACGCACACCCTCAGACACCCCAATTAGTATATTATGTTATAATCATAATAAATACACTGAATTTTTAGTTAAACATTTTTATGCACTGATTATTTATCAAATTAGTTATATTAATTCCGGAAGAATGATGTGGTCACAGTACAAATCCACGAACGCAAAGACGTGCTTGAAATATAGTTCATTTTTCTTTATTTTTATTGAATGACAGAATTAGTAATCCTATACCTTTAAACGAGCAATTCTTGTATATATATAATCGGAATTTCGGAAACGGCTCCAACGATTTTCATAAAATTTTGTGTGCAGGGAGTTTCGGGAGAGCAATGAATTGATCTAACTAGGATTTATTTTTAGAAAATGTCTTTTTGTCCGTGTTTTTAGGCAATGAAAAACTGCTACAATATCGTTAGAATAAGAAGGTAAATTTTGAGAGTTTATTAATGATTACAAATGGCTTAATCGGTATATTGGGCGGTCACAAAATCGTAATACCATGGTTAGAGCCCAGATCGGACCGACAGACATTTTTCCTCTTTTTTTTTCATGTTCCCTTCTTTTGTGAGAAAATCTATTATTTCGAGCCCTTTTTTAGTATTTTTAAAAAATATGAAAATTTTAATTAAACCAATTGCATAATTTTTTTTAATTAAAACCGAGCAAAGCTCGGTCATCCAGGTACTAATACAAATAAAACTGCATTCCTTAATGTTTTATTGCCTTAAGTTACGGTTCATTTCAGTTTGTTTTGACTGTACAGATTTAGTGTAACTGTACGTAGTTTTATTATTTTTGGGATAAAAAATGATATAAAATAAATATAGGTAATATTAAAAATGATAGGAATCGATTTATTAAACGATTCTGAACAAACTACTTTCTCAAAGTGCGTTAATTATATTACGTGTTGTATATCTAGCGTAAATTGATATGAATTATTTATATATTTTTTTTTATAGAAGAGGGGGCAAATGAGCATGCGGCTCACCTGATGTTAAGTGACTACCGCCGCCCATGATCAACCGCAACACCAGGAGAATTGCGGGTGCGTTGCCGGCCCTTTGGAAAGGAGTAAGCTCTTTTCTTGAAGGTCGTATCGGTCCGGAAAAATCGTCGGTGGTAAACTATTCCACAGAGAGGTTGTACGTGGAAGAAAACTCCTTGTGAAACGTACAGTGGTGGACCGCCAAGCATCAAGATGGTGTGGATGGTATCGGGAAGTTTAAAAATAAGGTTTAATTAAAGTATATTATTTAATATCGTTATCGTCTGTACTGAAGTCCACTGCTGTACATAGGGCTCCCCCATAGATTACCTCATAGGGGGGTATATTTGCCGTAGTTGCCACGCTTGGCAAGCGGATTGGCAAATGCATTTAGCAGCAGTCAGGAGCGCAGAATACTCGTATCACAAAACTACATGTAATTTAATTGAAAAATACAAATAAAGAGAATATTTGTTAGAATGGATGATAATTAGCGAGCAAAAAAATGTTTTGGCAGCATCAAAACTAATACATGCCTGTAAGTATATCTTATAAGCTATATTGACAAACCTGAAGTCTTTAATTCGGTTGTGCAGAAACTTTCGTATGTTCCAAGGTAAGTCGTTGTGTCCATCAATGAGTGGAGTGTCGTGTAGGAGCCTCTCGGCAAGACGAAGTCGCTCCTCCAAGGGTGCTCCAGGAGGTGCGCGTAGTGCTAGAGGCCCTGCGACGCACGCTGTACCCGCCACCATTACCAAAATAGCCACACAACACCAACGACGATGCCATACCGAAAAACCTGGACAAAAATAAGTCTACATAATTATAATTGTGGCAATATTTATATCATCCGCTATATTAAAGTCCACTGCTGAACAAACGCTACCCTAAGCACTTAATGCTACACATAACCGATCCGATCGAGAACCGATCGAGCCACCTGCATCTGTCGATTTCCTGCACATCTCTGAAGTCGTTATTCCATGTAGTCGGGACTGCCTATTTAAAACAGCCCGTCGCAAACTATAATTATATTTACGCGTTATAGATCTGCATTAGTTGAAAGTGAATGATGGATATGCTTCTGTCAGAGCATATTCGTAACATTCTGCAATTACTCAGTCCGGTGAGGGCTTTGACAGGAATGTTAAAATTGTTTCTACAAAATCTTAGACACTACATCCAGTCCTGGCATATAACCGAAAATACTTTACACAAGTTATTGAATTTTTGACATGAACTAGGCGTCATGAAACTCCCTTTGGTAACAAGAGTGGGCCTACCCATTTTGAAATTCCACGAATTTTTAAGCCTTAAATTGTACTATAAAATACTCTCTCACCTTTTTCTACTCAACTAACTAGTAAATACTGAACTAGTATAAAATTTATTAAATTATTAGAATACATTATTTGATAAGTAACTAAGGAGAAATCAAGCAATCTCCTTTACCTCTGCGTCATTTAAAGTTACTATTTGTATTATTCTTTTCTAGATTTGCCTCATATTGCTAATTTAAATACGAAAATCAGATCACATTTTTAAGAATAATTAATTAAAACCTTATTCATTACAAGATATTTCATTGTTCGTTTCATTTAAACTTACTAGGGAAACACGACAACAATGCAGAATCTTGGATTTTTTCTTCAAGAAAGACGTTTTCTGTGCAATCTTTGGAACTAATTAATTCATACTCTTTTCTTTGCGAAGGAGATTTGAAGTGAAGTGAAGAACATAATAAAATTAATTAAAAAAAGTACACGCTATTCAAACTTTTATAAAGGAATTAAAATAAGTTTAAATAAAAATGTTGTGATTAGCATAGCAATATTATTCATTTTAAATTAGTTTTTTGTAGGAATATAATTTTACCACTACTAATTATAAGGTGATCCGCGTATAATATAGGTCATTATTAACAATATCACATCTATGTAATATGTACTAATTTTTAATAATAATTTTAATATAAAATATCACATTAACCCTTTAATTCGCAATGTTAAGTATACTCAACTATTAATAAAAATATTTATTTGTTAGAAATTGTTGATTATTTATATGGTAACACTTTACAATCGGAGAGGCAAACAAACTGACAAGCTAAAAAAAAAGTATCTCACACGACACACGTCAAAATTTGATACTTAGCCGCAAAATGGCGTCGGGTGCAGCAGCAATGCGTGACCGTAAGGTAATTTATTTCTGAATTTCGCGATTGATAAGATTTATACATTTATTTTGCTATAATTGTGTTTGCAAATAACTAACCTTTGTTTTCATCTTATTATTGCACCCCCAACTGCATTTACTAATGAAATAGAACAAGCGTTTGATGCATGTTGAGTATTTTTAACGTTACGAGACATAGACTAAAGTACATATAACTGGGTACGTTAAGAATACTCAACGTTGCCCGACACATAGAGTAACATTAATGCTGTTTTATATGGGGTATTTTATGTTTGTGTTTTTTTTTTGGTATTGAGTTATGGTTTTTAATAGCTATCTTTTTAATGGTTATTGTTTTAAATGTAATGCATTTGGGTTTGTTTGAAATTATGCGAATTTCTTTAAGTGTATTTGCTTGGTTATTTGGGTTTTGCATACTTTTTTTGGTTATTGAAGGTAAAACCACAATGGGAGTGGACTAGGCGTATTATGGCTTTGGTGCCTCCTGCATGCGCCCCTTCTGATAGTAGCAATACTTCAGAAGATAAAGACCAGGTTCCTAAATTACTAGAACACGTTGAGACGTATGACTTATCTGATTTTAGTTCCGAGCCAAAATCAATAGAGTCTTCTTTAGAAAGGTTAAATATCCTGGACGATCTATCTGATAACAGTAACTCCAATATCCAACAAAATCCAGAATCCCATATCTCCTTACGAAGAAGATACAGTCCCATTGACTCCACTTATGAATGAGATAATTAGACCAGGGTCAGAGTTACTACATACCTTACCTACATTAAATTCGCCATTTTTATCTGCATTTCCGGAAAATACAAGATCAAATAAAAGAAAAGCTATCAATAGACCGAAATTAGAACAAAAAAGGTAAAAAAATATATCCGCAAACCTCTTAATTTCAAATGGACAAAAGGTAAATTTAAATATGCAGGAACTGTTGAAGACCTGTTTCAATTCAGCACACCTACCGATACTAAATCTCCTCTTGACTACTTTTATTCTTTTTTTTCGCAAGATATTATAGATCTAATAGTGGATCAAACAAATTTATATGCTGTACTGTAAATACTGTACTGTAATGTGGAGCGGGGCAAGCGAAAGGCATAAATATATCCAAAGATGATATTCGTGACTTTCTCGGTATAACCATTTTAATGGGAGTAGTGAAAATGCCATCTTACAGGGACTATTGGAGTCAAACGTTAAGATATGCACCTACTGCCGATGTCATGCCCCTGAAAAAGTATGAAAAAATTAGAAAATACCTCTATTTTTTGAATAATGTCGATGCAAATGATGACCGTTACTTTAAAATACGTCCCATCCTCGAGAAAATAAGACAAAACTGCCTATTAGTTGAAGAAGAAGGAAGCTACAGCATCGATGAAATGATGGTACCCTATAAAAGCACTAGGGCAGGCAGCCGCCGGCAGTATCTGCCAAAAAAACCCAAAAAATGGGGCTTCAAAATGTTTATACGAGCAGGAGTTGCGGGGCTAGTATATGATTTTTTGCCATATGGTGGTGACGATACTTTTAGGGGCATGTAATTTAACGAGTATGAAAACAGCCTTGGCTTAGGGGCTAAAGTGGTTCTGGCTCTGGCGAAGACTATACAGAAAAGACCTGTAATTTTATACTTTGATAATTTTTTTACGTCACTTGAATTGATACATCTTTTACGTGACGAGTACGGATTATTCAGCTTGGGCACAATTGGAAGCAATAGACTGAGAGGATGTGAAGATAAACTACCTACAGATAAATATTTGGCAAAAAAAGGAAAAGAGATAACAAAATATCACTCAGTAAATGCATGCCATTATAAAAGTTCCGGATTAATATATGCACAGAACTATTGAAAAAAAAAAATAGAGTTCCCAAAGACACAAATAAGGAAAATAATGCTGCTGCCCAAATTCAATTACCATCTGCTCCGAGACCACCTGATGCTGTACGATACGATAACACTGGGCATTTGCCAGTATTTGTTCCCTATGGTAGGTGCAAATTTTGTAAAAACGGTTTCACAAATATGCAAAGTACCAAATGTTCTTTGAGACTATGCTTAGTGAGTAAGAGAAATTGTTTCTATAACTTCCATGTAAAACAGTAAACTTTTTATTTTAATGTATTCGTTTTATTTTTGATCATCCATAAAAGAGCAATGTTGAAAATACTTAACGTCTCTACATACCTTTAATTCTTTATATCTTTCGTGATGTTAAGTATAATTAACATATGTTTTCTCAAAAACAGTTTTTCAAAATATTTATTTATTATTTTTATGGACATTGTTATTATATGAAATATATTTTTTTGTACAAGAACTATTAAATTACGAAAAAAAAAATACTTGCGCGTTAAAGGGTTAAACATGAATAATGAATAGCGTTGATATCTTATATTTTTCTTGATTCTGATTGTCCACAAGCCAGCGGGAAATCAAACAACGAATAACAGAAAAATATTGCTAGGCCCCTTAAATCCCCCGGTATTTTGGTATCTAATATTGACAAAAACTCCAGGTTGACAGGAGATTTGCAGCTTACCTATAATTTCGGGATTGTTTCGGAAATTGGATTACATTTAGGTACCTACATAATCAGCTGCATGTGACATAACATTGTTATCGTTATATTGTATGACGATTCCAACTTAACCTCAGAGTAATAACATACGTAAACCAACTTACATATATTTGTCAGGATACCTTCTACACTAAACATAGATGATTTATAATTTTTCATTAGAAGATTACAAATCGCAAACGTAAATTAAAAAAATACTTAGCATACTGAACACAAACATCCTTTTATTTCAAAGAGGGCTATCCCACTACCACACCACTGAGATACCACGTTTCTTAACATAATAAATAAGTAGTCCTGCATATTTGTCTGTAATGCTTCATCATCATCATTACAGCCCTTCACAAGTCCACTGCTGAACATAAGCCTCCCCCAAGTAATGCCACAAAGCACGGTCCTGAGCCACCTGGTTCAATCGACTTACCAGGTCGTCACTCCATCTAGTGGGGGGTCGCCCTACACTACGCCTACCGGTACGAGGCTGCCACTCGAGAACCTTTCTCCCCCATCGGTTATCGGTTCTTCGAGCTATATGGCCGGCCCATTGCTACTTCAGCTTACTACTCCGTTGGGCTATGTCAGTCACTCTGGTTTTACTGCGGATATCCTCATTTCTGAGTCTATCACGCAGAGAAACTCCGAGCATAGTCCTCTCCATAGCTCGCTGAGCGACCTTGAGCGTACTCATACGGCCAGCAGTGAAGGACCACTGATGACCGTGATGACTTACGGATCTATAATGCTTAGTTTGCAAAAAGTAAAACTATATAAGATTAGAATATTTAAAGTTGCTTCAATCAAAGATTGGACTCGGTACCGCAGTGGCCGCAGGTTCAATGCAGCGAAAAAGAAATTTGTATGATCCATAAATAAAATTGTTCTGCGTATGGTTTAAGATTTATGAGCAATTTATGTTTATAAAACGTTTCCATAGTACAAGAGAAAATCCTAGTGTGGGAATAACGTTTTAAAAAAAGATGCATTTTTCTCTATTTGGTTTGTATTTACGGCAGTAAGCTCAAACTGTTTAATTAAAAAATATTTTGAATGTAACTAACGCGATGAGTTTGCCGTTGTTGTGGAACTGTGGCTCGTTGTGGATGTGGTACCAGTGGGCACCCACTGAGAAGCTTTACACGCCACGCACGCGGTCCCACGGGCAATCTGTCCACGTTCCGTTACGTCCGGTGCTGGCGTTGTACGCTTCTTGCCCTGTAATATTACAACTTCTAAAATACTATTGCACAAAGCTGTTAATGTAAAATATATAGCTACTTCTAAATTTGTAGATCATTTGTTTGAGAAAAGTTAAACAACGAGCATTGATCGTGTGCTGTGATGATCCTCGTGAGCGTGCTAGGATCTTTGACGATCCTAGTGATAATGCTATAACCATGAAACTATTGTATTGTTATCGGTTTTAATAGGTCTACAAAATTTCAGATTACTAAGACATATCAAAATAAGTGAATTAAAAAAACTCCATTACATTCATACATTATTATTATACATACGAGAAAAATGAGTGTTTTTAAAAAAATCCAATTAAAATAAGTCTAAATTAAATCGTGATTTTGCTAAAGCTATATAATTTTTGACTTATTTGAGATAAAAATTCATTTTGATGTATGGATTCGATTTCCGAAAATTCCTACTTTAATTATTTAAATTCCTACGAAAGCTGCATTGACTACTTCGGTCGTGTTTGAACAATCACATTAACAATATATTCGTGACTGTAGAGCTATTCTTATTTTACCCCTTGGTATCTTTTGTCGCGTTAAATATTACTTTTATACATACTGCATAATTTTCTAAGGTTATCTGAAAATTGGCACGTGCATTTTTCAATTTTGTGACAGCGAAAAAGCCTATATGCAAATGCGTTCTCTCCCTTGAGGACTAAGATGGATTATTTCGTTAAAAGTAAAAAGGGTCTCCGGTTCTTTACACTCACTATAGGAAACAGCAGAATTAAACTGCTGTTTCACGCTGGTATTCGATGACGCGAGCGGCAAAAGAATCGCAATTGGTTGTCAGATAAAAACAATTTTCTGTAAATTCTTTAGACATTTGAATAGAATGTATATTGTATATAATAGTAGTGTAAATATATAATTTGCACAGTGGTAGAGCCATGCGGCAGCTTTGCTGTTGCACGTATGGGCCGGCTCAAGCCGGGGTGGTACCACGACCTCACAGAATTCCGGCGTGAAGTGGAAGCTCTGCTTCCGCCTTTCGTCTGGTGAGTGCAGGTGGCCGGCGACCCAAATCCCCCCCCCCCCATCAACATGGTAGCGGAATTAAATAATGATAGACTACCCCAGGAGGGTACCAGCACCCCTGGAAAATCCCTCGCTGAGCATCCACGACCATGTTTCTCCACTTCTGAGCGTGCATGCTCAGGCTGCCCCGCGTATTCTGGGAGGGGGGGGGGGCAAAATCCCGCTTAAGACTACAACTGGGAATCCCCCCAATTGTGCTGAGGACGCGTGCTCCAGAGTTGGCACCGGTTTTATCGCGTCTTTTCCGGTACTCCTACTCCCTAGGCGTAGTCCCAAAATCATGGAAGACGGCTTTCGTCCACCCGATCCCTAAAAAAGGCGACCGCTCTGACCCGTCCAACTACCGGCCAATCGCCATCACCTCCTTGTTCTCCAAAACAATGGACTCCATTGTACACTGCCAGCTCATGAGGTACCTTGAAGATCACCAGCTGATTAGTGACCGCCAATACGGTTTTCGCCGTGGTCTGCCGGCTGGTGATCTTCTGGTCTACCTAACTCCCAGATGGGCGGAGGCAGTAGAGTTCAAGGGGGAGGCATTGGCCGTTAGTTTGGACATTGCGAAGGCCTTCGATCGGGTTTGGCACAAAGCGCTTCTTTCGAAGCTCCCTTCCTATAGGCTTCCCGAGAAATTGTGCGATTGGATCATCAGCTTTCTTGCAGATCGGAGCATCAAGGTCGTTGTAGACGGTGCAAGCTCCGATTGCAAGCCAATTAGTGCTGGTGTTTCACAGGGCTGCGTGCTATCGCCAACGCTGTTTCTTCTGCATATCAATGATAGTTGCATACCCGTAACATTCATTGCTATGCAGATGACAGCACTGGCGATGCTCTTTACAACGGTCGAGCCAATATTTCTCGGGAAAACGTTTTCGAGTGCCGGGACAAACTTGTATCTGAAGTCGAGTCTTTGCTGAACAGAGTCTCGGATTGGGACGACTAAATCTCGTCCAGTTTAACCCCCAGAAGACACAAGTTTGCGCGGTAACCGCTAAAAAGAACCCCTTTGTCGTATCCCCTCAGTTTCAAGGCACTCCCCTTGTTGCCTCAGCCAGTATCGGAATCCTCGGCGTCGACATATCGAGTGACGTGCAGTTTCGTGGTCACTTGGAAGGGAAGGCCAAATTGGCCTCTATAAAGCTTGGTGTGCTCAGCAGAGCGGGACAGTATGGCACACTGCTTGCAACTTTACAAGGCGCAGGTTCGGCCGCACATGGAATACTGTTCCCATCTCTGGGCTGGGGCTCCCCAGTACCAGCTCCTTCCACTTGACCGCATCCAGCGCAGAGCGGCTCGAATCGTCGACGACCGAGTGCTTTCCGATCGGCTCGATTCACTGGCGCTGCGAAGAGATGTTGCATCTCTTTGCGTATTTTATCGCATCTGTCACGGGGAGTACTCTGAGGAACTGTTCGGATTAATCCCAGCCGCCAAATTTCGTGAACGCACTACACGGCAAACGTCCCGATACCATCCACACCATCTGGATGCTTGGCGGTCAACCACTGTACGTTTCACAAGGAGTTTTATTCCACGTACAACCTCTCTGTGGAATAGTTTACCACCGGCGATTTTTCCGGACCGATACGACCTGGGGACCTTCAAGAAAAGATCCAGTTTAACCCCCAGAAAACACAAGTTTGCGCGTTAACCGCTAAAAAGAACCCCTTTGTCGTATCCCCTCAGTTTCAAGGCACTCCCCTTGTTGCCTCAGCCAGTATCGGAATCCTCGGCGTCGACATATCGAGTGACGTGCAGTTTCGTGGTCACTTGGAAGGGAAGGCCAAATTGGCCTCTAAAAAGCTTGGCGTGCTCAGCAGAGCGGGACAGTATGGCACACCGCCTGCAACTTTACAAGGCGCAGGTTCGGCCGCACATGGAATACTGTTCCCATCTCTGGGCTGGGGCTCCCCAGTACCAGCTCCTTCCACTTGACCGCATCCAGCGCAGAGCGGCTCCAATCGTCGACGACCGAGTGCTTTCCGATCGGCTCGATTCACTGGCGCTGCGAAGAGATGTTGCATCTCTTTGCGTATTTTATCGCATCTGTCACGGGGAGTACTCTGAGGAACTGTTCGGATTAATCCCAGCCGCCAAATTTCGTGAACGCACTACACGGCAAACGTCCCGATACCATCCACACCATCTGGATGCTTGGCGGTCAACCACTGTACGTTTCACAAGGAGTTTTATTCCACGTACAACCTCTCTGTGGAATAGTTTACCACCGGCGATTTTTCCGGACCGATACGACCTGGGGACCTTCAAGAAAAGATCCAGTTTAACCCCCAGAAAACACAAGTTTGCGCGTTAACCGCTAAAAAGAACCCCTTTGTCGTATCCCCTCAGTTTCAAGGCACTCCCCTTGTTGCCTCAGCCAGTATCGGAATCCTCGGCGTCGACATATCGAGTGACGTGCAGTTTCGTGGTCACTTGGAAGGGAAGGCCAAATTGGCCTCTAAAAAGCTTGGCGTGCTCAGCAGAGCGGGACAGTATGGCACACCGCCTGCAACTTTACAAGGCGCAGGTTCGGCCGCACATGGAATACTGTTCCCATCTCTGGGCTGGGGCTCCCCAGTACCAGCTCCTTCCACTTGACCGCATCCAGCGCAGAGCGGCTCCAATCGTCGACGACCGAGTGCTTTCCGATCGGCTCGATTCACTGGCGCTGCGAAGAGATGTTGCATCTCTTTGCGTATTTTATCGCATCTGTCACGGGGAGTACTCTGAGGAACTGTTCGGATTAATCCCAGCCGCCAAATTTCGTGAACGCACTACACGGCAAACGTCCCGATACCATCCACACCATCTGGATGCTTGGCGGTCCACCACTGTACGTTTCACAAGGAGTTTTCTTCCACGTACAACCTCTCTGTGGAATAGTTTACCACCGGCGATTTTTCCGGACCGATACGACCTGGGGACCTTCAAGAAAAGAGCTCACTCCTTTCTAAAGGGCCGGCAACGCACCCGCAATTCTCCTGGTGTTGCGGTTGATCATGGGCGGCGGTAGTCACTTAACATCGGGTGAGTCGCATGCTCGCTATTCTAAGCTAATAAAAAAGTAGTGTGCATTGCATTGTTTTGCCTAAAATTATACTAATATTATATCTGACTCGTTAGATAGTAGTTTAATTATTTAGGGTATGCGAGTCATTACTCATACAGAATACCCCTAATTGTACCCCGCTAATTTTAGACCTATTTCTAAACTATCAACACTCAGTAAATTTTTTCAAAATGTAATTAATTAATGTTAAGTTTTTTTTAAACAAATAAATTACTGAATAAAAATCAATTTGGTTTTTAATGCTTGGGAGAATTCACAAAATGCTATTGAGATTTTTTTTATTTTTCCAATGCTTTCGAATGTGTTTATTGTGAGAAGGAAACGAAAATATTATGCTGTAAAAATATTGCGTTTAGACTTATTATTTCATATTAAAATAATGTTAATTTTAATGATTCAAAAAGTCATTATCAATGGCAAGAGTTACTCCGGATCAGTAGTATACATGGGTATTCCTCAGGGCTCGATTTTCGGCCCATTTCTGTTCTTAAACTATCCTAATGACTTAGCTTATTTAGTAGAGGACAACCACAATATATTATTATGTGCTTATGATACCTCATTCGTTTTCAAACTCAAACGGCAGTCATTTAATTATGACGATGTAAATAATGCTCTATTGAAATTAGAACATTTGTTTAAAGCCAATAGGTAATTTGCTTTTAAATAACAACAAAACGAAATGCATAAAATTTACAATACCAAACGTTAAACATTCAAATACTATATGCTCGTAAATGCGGTTGAATTAAATCTTGTTCATACGACTGTTTTTCTTGGAATTACTATTGACCCATAAGAGTATATGGGATCCCCACATGTCTAAATTAGTGAGCAGACTTAGTTCAGAAGCCTGTTTTTAATGCGGATGGGCCGGTTCAAGCCGGGGAGGTACCACGACCTTACAGAATACCAGTGTAAAGTAAAAACTTTACTTAGGTGTAAAGTAAAAACTTAACTTTAGAGGGGGGGGGGGGATTACGGTAAACGTAAAACCGCTCGGGGTAAGCTGATTTATAAGATAATGAAGTTGTAACACTCCTTTGTGCCTTGAGCTTGCGTCTATGTCAGGGAAGACATCTCATCAAGGTTCAGACCTGTCCATCCTTGGGTCCGCATAGACAGCAACGACCATTCCCGCATGGATACCGCTATAGGTTCTGTTCTGGTATTAGGCTCATAGCGGTAATAACAACATAGACCTACTCATCGACTACGTCCCAATGGCTACAGATTCCTTGCTACAGCAGATCCCATCCGCAGAGATCCTTGACGATTTTCACGCTTACCATGTCGAATGGCTCGGTTCACGTTTAACCTATCATGCAGGAAGAACTGTTTACAACTTTGCCTTAGCATATGGTCTGACATAACTGGTTACTTCGCCTGCGCGGATTCCAAATATTTAGGATCATGCACCTTCTCTGTTGGACCTTCTGCTGACCTCTCATCCGGACGGATGTCAGGTCGCCGTCGACGCTTCTCTTGGCTCCTCGGACTTTAAATTATATTAAAACAGATTTTAACATTCTTTGAACAGTTTGATTTGTTTTTTAGCGTTAGTACTAAGAGGAAACTGAGAATTGTGTGGTTTTCTAAATTAATGCACATTGGCTTTACTTCGCTGTTTAACTCTGTTAAGTTTTTACGCGTGTTATGCATGCTGTAAAAATAACTATTACGAATATATTATACAGTTTTAAGCGTTAAATAAAAATCAATACCAGTCTTGTCAGTTTTCAAATAGACAAGTCTGAAAAATTCTTTCTAAATATGATTTTTTTATAGGATAAGGTGACAAACGAGCATACAGTCCACCTGATGGTGAGTGGTTGCTGTGGCCCATAGACATCTACATCTATCCTCGATTACGAATCAAAATGCAAATGCGTTGTCACCCGTGAGGACTAAGACGGAATGCCTCGTTTCCAGTAAAAAGGGCCTATGGTTCTCTACACTCATCATACGAAGCACACATTAAGCTACTATTTTACGCTGGTATTCTGTGAGAGCGTAGTCCTTCCCCGGTCGAGCCGACCCGTTCGTGCTACGAATATATTACTAATATAACTGCAGCATGGCTCTACCACGTATAAAACCAAAATTATTATATATGGTATGCTTACCTACATACAGTTCAGTTATTAACTTTAACAAAGTAAAGGCACATAATTCTTAGCGGTTGCAAAATTCGTACCATATTTCGAGGTATTTAAAAAATTGTATTTAGGAGTGATTTACAAGCTCTTTTTACTGCAACGTCTTTTATTAAATTGGTTATATAACTTTGCGTAGTTATATCATCAACGATCTGGAGTAATGTGTAATATATTTAAAAATAATTGGTTAGTTTTGCGATAGCAGCTGGTCTAAAACCACGCTTCATACATTTTGTATCATGTGCACGTGAGTACCATGTTTTTTGAATGGTATTTTTTTGGTATTTTGTACCGTGTGTGTTATTCTTTGAGTTAAATTATTTCGTGGATTACCACGGATAAAGATTTCAGATACTTAATTTCTTTTTCAATGTACAGGGTTGTTTTTATGATTAGGCCATTGGCGCTTTGGGTTTGACAATTTAAAAAGACAATGAATACTAAAATCTATTTCCGAGGTACAATTTTGCGTTTCATTCACTAATTATAGTGTGTCAATGGTGATCTAGTTAGGCATTTTATTAATTTATTATATGAGGAAATTAGGAGAACTTGAGTTCATACACAATTCGAAGTAATTTTTAGCAAGTACTATACTTATTTTATTTAAGATGATTTTGTAATCAACTATATGTATATAAATTATGCAAAAATCTTTTTTAATACTCGGAATTAGGAAACGAGATTAGATATACAAACACGCAAAATAAAGAGCGTTCACAATTTTACGCAGCTTACTGTGCACTTTCCGTTAGTTTCAATAACGCGTACGTTTTTATTTTCTTTGTAATAACTTTCACAAACTTAGGTATGAGTAAGTAGTTATAAACATTTATGGATAATAATGCACAAACTACTTTATATCATTTCACACAATATCCTGCTTTAGAAATAGCCACATACCACTCGTCGTATTATTACAATATGTAGTAGTAAAAACAGTACTACTATATTATTAAAATAAATAAAATTGATTAGCTATGTATATATGATAGTAATAAGATTTTATTTCATAAGTATGAAGTGTTTATATTGATTTATGAGAATGAATGCTTATCACACAATCAATTCATATGTCCCCACAAATTTTCCTATATATACATGAAAGTGCATTGATAATAATAACACTTCTGGAAAATTTGCTCTTGCTGTAGGTTTTGTACAGGAAAATCAAAATTGGTCAACAAAACCACGGTGATGAGTATTCATATTTTTTAAATTACAATAATTTTGGTTGTATATGTATATGATATCATGAAGTATATAATAGAATCTAAATACATAATAGGAATAAGGATTTTTATATCGGAATAAGGTGCTTCCGACTTTTTTTTCTTGTTTATTTAATTTAGAATACAAATAAAGATCTAATAGCCAAAGCAAACAAACGAAAATTGAAAAGACATATATTATTTTTAATTTTTATAAAAGTAGAAACAATAATGGTTCTGATAAAAATAGCCAAACCTTCAAAAGGGTTTAAAACAAATGCTTAATTTTCAATCTCTTTTCAAATTTTAGTAAAAATACCGCGGAAATGGGTAAAATATCGATAAAAAACTTATATGTAAAACTCCGATATTAATATATTTATAGTGATCGATATACTATCGAAAATACGATATTTAAAAAATATCAACAGTTTTAGTTTGAACTGATCAGTTGAAATGATCAGTTGAACTGACCGTATGTGGCGACCATTAATGTGAAATGTGGTATCTTGATTATTATTAGATATTAATTGTTTATCAATATTTGTAACATTGATTCAATCTTTAGCAACAAGCAAAATAATATTCAGAGAGAAAATAGTTTAATAATTTGAAATATAATATTGGCAAAAAAAATGGTAAAAAGTTTTTTTAGTTCGTCGTTGATTACGTTATATGCCTATACTAGTGGAAGCACTGATATCGTTCTAAAGCCTGTTCAAATGCGCTACGGGAGATATTCAACGGGAGGGGGAAAATATGTTAGCCTCGTAGATAGATGTTTTTTTTTTTTTTGCAGAAAAGAAATCTCAAAATGAACATTGCTTTGTATCAATGATATCATATATGATCAAAAGAAAAACATACACATAAAATGACATTTTACGCAGTAGAGCCAGAGAGCTATTTTATGATAGCACGAACGGGTCAGCTCGACCGGGGAAGGTTCACACTTTCACAGAATACAAGCGTAAAATAGCAGCACAATGCTGCTGTGTTTCGTATGGTGGATTTAGAGATTCGAAAACCCTATTAGAAACGTGCATTCCATCTTAGTCCTCAGGGGTTGCAACACACCAGCATTTGATTCTTATCGAGGATATGTAGATGTCTATGGGTCATCCTTATTCTATAATATATATACTATAAATATTGCATGAGTCAATGATACTTACATGATGTGTATCGTAAAATAACGATGGAACTTTATTTTCGCGTCGTGTATTACATGTGCATTGTGCATTAACTGATCGCGGAGCATTCTTAAAAGACCTTTCAGAGTTAATGAAGGATTGACTATCGTCGTTTATAATATCATTACTATTATTTCTTTCAAATACATTATCATCCCGAGACCACGAATCTATGGCACCTCTGTCTCTGTACCGTTCACTAGCGAAATCATTGTATGACAGTTGTCTTTTTATACTTCTACAGGTTCTACGATTATCAAGAGTAGAAAATTTCTTTATCTCTCGAATAGGAGAGTGTCGCGATATTAAGTCGTCGTTGGTATCAAAATTCTTAAGTTTCATAACTTTATGTGCTCCACTGCTAGAATCGGCGTTTTCAGTGTAATCTCTCAATCTATCGAAACATTGATCAACATTAGAAGAAAAATTTGCGTAGGTCGTAATATTATTTTTCAAATCTTCTTTTGATTGCACGCTCGAAGTCGGAAATGTACCGTTTTGGCTGTTAACTTTTCGTTGTGATTTCTCTACAAGTGACAGCATTGATAGTTTTCTGAGAGAGCTCGTTGATGCCGATGTTATCTCTGCTAGTTGGACCGCATTTTGATTTTTTTTCGATATCGCTTCACCACCAATTTTTTTTAAATTGGTTAATTTCCTTTTTATTTTCTGGACTAAAGTATTAGTTGGTTCGTAAGATATGAATTGTTTTGAAATGTAGTTTGATACACCTATCGTCTTAGATTTATTTTTTCGGTCTAGGCTTCGATGTGACCTACTTGCAAAATGGTTTCTTCCAGTATCTCGTTTCATTCGTTCCAAGTCATAGATATTTAGTGTGTGGCCCCTCTGTTTCACAACGTCACGTTGGCAATTTAAATAATTGTTTTGCTGTATGTTACAATTACAAACCAAATCGAAATCATTTTCTGGCATTTGCTTGGTAAAACACTGTCGTTGAGCTGCTAGAGCGAGACAAGCTTCACATTCTACGCCAAGGAGAAGTTCAAGACTGGTGTTTGGTATGAATCCATCGCTAAAAGTGCGTGATCGAAAATGTGTAGCTTGGTGACCTAGTCGTGCTTCCCAGTTAGGCACTCCGCCTGTATCTTCTGCGGTGGCAGTACCTCCTGCGATATTAGTTTCGTCATCCATCATGGTTGCCACATCACGGTTTACTTGAATAACACGAGGTTGTCGCAAAACTCGACTGTCGCTCCGAATGGAACATCGAGATGGTGACGGAGATGGACGTTTGAAGTTGTCCAGTTGAATCATATTTCTGCTGTTTAATAGCTAAAAATATAAATTATGTTAAAATATATATTTAAATAATATTTTTGATAAAAATAATAAATAAAATATATCGAGTTTTGAACCAGAATACCTAATAGAATAATAAGACGAACATTAGGAGTTTTATAGCGATTTACTTAATAAATTTATTGCATTAATTATGATTGACTTTCTTGTCTTAGAAAGGTAATGGCGAAAACCAGGTAAAAAGAGATGAAAGCTTTCATATTCTTTAAAAAGTGTTCAGTAAATATACGAAACTGTGTTGTTAAACCGGTTAGACTTTGTAACATTTCTGTGACGTTATTATTTTACAATTTCTTTGCTTATATAAAATTCTTTGGAAAATCCCATGACGGATATAAAAGTTGTAATCGAAAAAGAATTAAATATAATTTTTGAAAAATGAGAATTTCTGAAATAAAAGGAAGTAAATCATGAAAGATAAAAATAAAAAGGATTTTAAATAGGGTTGATTTGTTGCGAGGTCTGTCTTAATAAATAACTAATTTTGAGTTTCCTTTGTCCTTCCTATCTTTGTGTAACTATTTGTTTGTCGTAGCGATAGACACAACAATAAGATCAAAGAGCTATCGCGTATGATTCACAAACCATTTATAGAAAACCGTATCTAAATCGGTTAAACCGTTTTTGGAGATAAATGGAGATAAAACGTTTGCACAAACAAAAAATCTCTCACCCTAAACGCATATACCTTCTACGTTTTGTCGTGGGTAATAAAAGAAAATACGAGGAAGTGTGAGCAGAACTTTTTTCCCACTCGTCCGAGTAGTGAATGTGATTGAGACATCTGTTCTTCAAATACTGTAGACTCATATTATAGCAGAAATAATTCATATTATAGCAGTCGCCCAGTTAAGTCCTTTTATTTCTTATGTTTCTTGTTCTTGGTGTATTCCTTCTTTTGTAAATATTTTGTGTGAGCTTGTTCGTACTATTTCTTTCATTTATTACAGCCTATCAAAACATAGGCCTCCCCCATAGTGATGACTGCTTAAGAGAATCCACTGCTCTATTTTATTCTGCGGCTGTCGTAAGAAGCTTCATAGGGAAATGATATAAAAGATGGGCAGCAATATCAACTTGATAACAATACAAAGTAATAAAAGAAACTGCGATTGCAAACTCGTCTGCCAAGCGTGTTAGCTATGGCAAATGAGGGATATTAAGATATTATGAGACAAGTCTACAGGGAGGCATATGTACCAATAATATGAAGTTGTAAAAATATTAATTAATTTTCTGGACAATTATTATGAATTTGAAATCATTTTGTTGTTGATTGTCTATATGTATTCACTCACAGAGTTGAAAACTGTAAATTTAATTATCATTTACTTGTCTCTGATGGCAGAATTATATTACGAAAAGAATTAAAAGAAGAAGACGAAGAACGATTTTGTCAACTAGTTTAAATTGGTCACTTTACAATTGTGTATATATATATATATATATATATATATATATATATATATATATATATATATATATATATATATATATATATATACATACTTTATTAGTCACGACACTACTATATTGTTATATTATACTTACTATATTGAGTCACGACACAGATATACTGTGTCGTGACTCAAACCGTCGCGGTAATTATTTTTTATCCCCGACGAAAAAGAGAGGTGTTATAAGTTTAACGTGTGTATCTATGCGTCAGTCTGTGGCATCGTACGGATGAACCAATTTAGATTTAGTTTTCTTTTGTTTGAAAGGTGATTCGACCGAGTGTTCTTAGCTATGATTTAAAAAATGTTTTCAGCCGTTTGAAGATCATTAGCTCTTATTTTTTCAAAGTTGTTTTTAATTTTTAGTTTAAGATAAGTATTATACCGCAAGCGATTCTTCACTATGACCATGTTGCGGAGATGTAGCATTGTGGTAGCACAGTATGGCGTAACTGAGCTGTCACATCAAGATAAGAAGCAGTGTTGCTGCTGGTTTGCATAGTTTATCCATTTTAGCGTTATCACGGACATGATCCATCACGCTACACTAATTTGTGATCATAACCGTAATGTATTACGGTATGGTCAAATTGTAACTGCGCTATACTGAATGTACTATGCAGTACCTACGATGTTAATTGCTGATAGTGATTGATTGCGTAAGCAAGAGAGCAATTCGAACTCTTATTTTCTTAAATATCACCTTCTAATAAATATACAACATTACAAGTGAGATAATTTCTAATAATATTAAATATCCTGAGTAATGTCAATCCCATTTATTTACAATAATAATTTCGATAATTACTATTATCGTATTGTTGCGTGAATAAGTCAACTAGCGCCATCTAGTGTCAGGAACGAGAGCGAGGGGAGCTTTGCAGAAAATGACATCACAAATCTCTCAACCGACAGCGCCATCCGAAGAACTAAGTTTCTAGAAAATCTACACTCGAACACTCGTCGCTTTGCGCGCATTTACTTGAATATTCCGGATGCTTCATTGCTAATTTATATAAATAGGCGCTGCAAGATGCGATCGGGGCAGTGTATTGGATTTGGGCGAGACAAGCGAAGCTTCGGAGCGGAATAAAGTGAATTAGTGCGTTTAATTAATAGTGTTTTAACTTTAATTTGTGTAAAGTAAATTAAAGTGTTAATTTAGGTAATTTTATCGGCAATTTTTATTGTCACGAACCTCAAGCTCGTAACAATTGGTGTCAGAAGTGGGATAAAATAATGCCGATTTTACCTAAGGAGGAAACGGAGGGTGTCCGTACCCGAAGTCAACGCCAGCAGGAGACGGACCAAAGAAGATTTGGTGGTGCAACGTCGCAGACTTCGGAGGGACAGCCGCCGGCTGTAGGCCCGTCAGTAGCTCCTACATCTGCAGCACCTGACAGGTGCTCTGATGGTGATGCTGCGGGAACAGATTATAGAAAAGGACACACTGATTGGTACTTGTGAGGAAGTGGATTGGTTAAGTCGGTGCCAATATATATCGAGTGGGACCCCCAGCAAGGATGCAGAAACGAGAGTGACCACACTTTTGGAAGACTGTCGCAGTGTTCTCTCCCCGAACGAATTGGTCAAGGCGAAGAAGTTGTTACTCAAGTACGCCGATGTATTCTCATCAAACGATGCTGACATAGGAAAGACTGGCTTAGTTCAACACAAAATAAACACAGGAGAAGAATTGCCTATCCGTCAGCGGCCAAGAAGATTGCCGGTAGCACGTGAAAAGGAAGTGGAAACCATGACTGAGGGAATGGTGAAGGATGGTGTTATCAAACCTTCATCTAGTCCATGGTGTTCGCCCGTGATACTGGTAAAGAAGAAGGATGGCAGCATGCGGTTTTGTGTTGACTACCGCCGTCTGAACGACGTTACAAAGAAGGACAGCTATCCCTTGCCAAGAATTGATGACACACTGGACATGCTTACAGGAGTAAAATGGTTTAGCACGCTGGATCTAAAAAGTGGCTACTGGCAAGTTGAAATTGACCCTAAGGACAAGGAGAAAACTGCGTTCTCGACGGGAAAGGGTCTGTGGCAATTCAAAGTAATGCCGTTTGGGTTGTGCAATGCTCCAGCAACGTTTGAAAGGCTGATGGAGCTTGTACTTACTGGGCTAATTGGCGATGCCTGTCTGGTCTACTTGGATGACATCATCATCGTGGGCCGTACGTTTGAGGAACACCTTCAAAACCTGGAACGCGTGCTCATGAAGATTCAGAGTGCCAACCTCAAGCTGAGTCCGAAGAAATATTCACTATTCAAACGGCAAGTCAACTTTTTGGGGTATGTAGTGTCGGAAGAAGGTATCCGTACGGATCCTGAGAAAATCGCCGCTATCAAAGATTGGCCGGTTCCAAAAGACAAGACGCATGTTAGAGCATTTTTGGGTTTGTGCTCCTATTACCGGCGATTTGTGAAGAACTTTGCAGATATAGCCAAACCTCTGCACAAGCTAACCGCGGAGAAGCGACATTTCTGCTGGGATGAAAATTGCAATATCGCATTCCAGGAGCTCAAGGACCGTCTGTGCAAAACACCTATTTTGGGATACCCTGATGCAAGCAAAGAATTTATAGTTGACACAGACGCAAGTGATATAGGAGTTGGCGGTGTGTTGTCTCAACGGAATGGTGACCAAGAGGTCGTGATAGCGTACTTCAGCAAGTCGTTGTCAAAACTGGAAAGGAATTATTGTGTCACAAGACGCGAATTGCTAGCAGTAGTAAAGTCATTGCAGCATTTTAGCAAATATCTTCTGGGGCGGAAATTTCACTTACGAACTGACCATGCTGCACTAAAATGGCTATTGCAGTTTAAAAATCCAGAAGGACTAGTTGCGAGGTGGATTGAACTACTGCAGGAATATGACTTTGAGATCGAACATCGGAGCGGGAAATCTCATGGCAACACAGATGCATTGTCAAGAAGACCTTGTCCTGAAGATTGCAAACATTGTACTAGGCAAGAGAGTAAGGAACTGGTATCCGTGAGGATGCTCAGGGTAGACCACCTCAGCAACGAGTGGAAGGACAGCTTACAACGTGCACAGCAGGAAGATCCGGACATCAAGCCGATTCTGAAATGGATGAAGGCCAGTGCTCCCAAGCCCAAGTGGAGCGACGTCTCAGCGATGAGTTCGACCACTAAAAGCTATTGGGCCCAGTGGGACAGCTTGCTGCTTCAGGATGGAGTTCTGTGCCGTAAATGGGAAAGTGTTCGGGGAGACAGCTGTCATTTGCAAATGGTTGTCCCTAAAGCTAAAGTACCGGATGTTCTACAGCTGTACCATAATGATTATTCAGGAGGCCATCTGGGAGTCAAACGAACTCTACTGAAGATCCAAGAACGGTTTTACTGGGTCCACTGTCGAAACGATATCGAGGACTGGTGTCGCAAATGTACAAGTTGTGCGGCTGTAAAGGGACCTCAGACTCGTAGTAGAGGTGCATTGAAGTTGTACAATGTTGGTGCACCATGGGAGAGAATAGCCATTGACGTGGCGGGGCCGTTTCCGGAGAGTGAAAGCGGTAACAAGTATTTCATAGTTGTGATGGATTACTTCACTAAGTGGCCAGAAGTCTTCGCCATTTCAAATCAAGAAGCTTCAACAGTTGCAGATAAACTAGTTCATGAAGTCTTCTGTCGTTTCGGAGTACCTTTAGAGATTCACAGCGATCAAGGAAGGAATTTTGAGTCTCAAATATTCCAGGAAACTTGCCGAGTTATGGGTACTCATAAAACAAGAACGACTTCTTATCACCCGCAATCTGATGGAATGGTGGAACGATTTAATCAGACATTGGAGAGGTACCTAGCAAAAGTTGTAGATAATCGGCAACGAGATTGGGACAAGCACATACAACCGTTTTTGTTGTCATATCGAAGCGCTGTTCACGAAAGTACATCAGTGACACCAGCTTTCGCAAACTTTGGAAGAGAATTACGGCTGCCTGCAGACCTGATCACTGGGATACCACCTGATGCCCCACGCAGTATAACCGATTATGCAAATGACTTGCGGAACAAAATGAATGACATTTATGAGCAAGTCAGACAATCGTGCCAGCAAATGTCTGAGAAAATGAAAACCCGGTACGACCGCAAAATGAACAATAAAGGGTTCAACGAAGGTTCATTAGTGTGGTTGCACAATCCAGTCCGCAGCAAAGGGAAATCTCCTAAGCTTCAAGCTAAATGGAACGGTCCGTACCGGATTGTAACCAGGATCAACGATGTAACCTACCGGATACAGAAAGGCGCAAGAGGGACTCCTAAGATCGTCCATGTGGATCGCTTGGCGCGTTATTATGGGACCGATAATGCTCGGGACGAGCATGTCTTAGGAGGGGGCAGTGTTGCGTGAATAAGTCAACTAGCGCCATCTAGTGTCAGGAACGAGAGCGAGGGGAGCTTTGCAGAAAATGACATCACAAATCTCTCAACCGACAGCGCCATCCGAAGAACTAAGTTTCTAGAAAATCTACACTCAAACACTCGTCGCTTTGCGCGCATTTACTTGAATATTCACGATGCTTCATTGCTAATTTATATATTATTTATTATATTGCTAATTTATATTATTAATTTATATATATTAAATAGGCGCTGCAAGATGCGATCGGGGCAGTGTATTAGATTTGGGCGAGACAAGCGAAGCTTCGGAGCGGAATAAAGTGAATTAGTGTGTTTAATTATTAGTGTTTTAACTTTAATTTGTGTAAAGTAAATTAAAGTGTTAATTTAGGTAATTTTATCGGCAATTTTTATTGTCACGAACCTCAAGCTATATTAAGTATTATCTCATTACTTACTTTAACTTTTATTTTTATGCAAAGGTGCTGTGACGTTCTAAATACTTCCTTACACAAGAATATTAGTCACGTATACTAAACTGTAAAGCTCGGCTATAGCTCGGATATATTTGGCGAGCTTGCTACTGAACTAGATCTCAAATTGATCTCTTAGAAATAGCATTACTAGATTGGATAAAATATGTATGTATTAGTCTCACTAGACAAAGGATACTTCCTCTTTTGCTATTTTTTTAATCAATGTCATATTTATTTATACATACGTATCTCGTTTCATATTCTAATATACATACTCACTTGTTAATTAAAAACAGCGCGAGCGTGACATCAGCCCCAAATTTTAGGGAACCTTTTAATTTAAATTTACCACACCATATTTACTTTCTTCTCCTTGTTACATTCACAGAAATATTGAAGAATTATTTTTTATTTACTTGATACATAATATTAGTTTTACCATATCTAAGGGGAATACTGAGAAGTTTACAATCAAACAGCAATCTCACTTTAGTTTAGTATTTTTTATCGATATTCTATGTTATAATAGTGCACTGTTAATAATAAATATATAAAAAAAATTGTAGGTTCTTCAAAATCTTAAATACTGCTTGGTGGATTCTTCGGAACTACTAAAAGAATATTTTAGTAGTTCCGGAGAACACAGTTCACGAATTAAAACTAGTATTTCTTATTTCAATGTAATGTAGACGTGTTGTGAAGAGGCGGCGTACGAATGTATTATATTATTCTATCTATCATCACCCGTCTGGTTCGGGTGAACTTACGTCTTACCGTAAGTGTTGTCGTAAGAGCCGACAAGCAAGCAAAAACGAGAGATAAGTTGTAGCATCTCCCTGATAACAACTGATAAATTGCGGTTGCCCACCCGCCTACCTAGCGTGGCAACTATGGCAAAACATTTCTACGAGCTAGCCAATGGAGGAAGGAAGTCTATATTCGGCAGTGTACTTTTGATAGGTTTTTAATTTCTGTAATTCAGGTAATGAATAATTTATACCAAGTTTTTATAGGAATCTATTCTTAAATACTTTTTTGTGTTCTCGAGTTACAGCTTTGTACCGGTAAACGTAGTGGATGACGGTCTTCCACTTGATGGAGTGACGATGTGGCTTAATATTCAGGAAGTCGATGCATATGGCCCAGGACCGTGTTTTGTTGCAATACTTGAGAGAGCCTATGTTCAGCAGTGGACTTTTATAGACTATTATGGATGGATGATGGATGAATGGATGGATAAATATTTATATCTCATAAAAAATCGCACATTACTTTTTACATGAAAAAAAATGGCAAGTGTAGTAGTCCGCCACTATACGTGAACTTAGAAGTAACCATCTTAATAATATTAGCATATTGAGTTCGCGGTTTGACCGCCATAACGACTAAAAATGAGCCCAAATAGGACGATAGTAACTGAAGAACTTACTTTTCAAGCAGACTTATACAGAGTGGTACTGGTATTCAAAAAATATTTCAAAAATCATTTCGATTTTGAAAATATTACAATCTAAGTCAAATCGTTCACATGCTAAATCCGTTGAAAAATGGTCATAGTTTCCTATCTATGAGTTAGTCCCTGGGAGTGCAAGATATACATGACCATAATGAAGCTTCTCGTAAATCACCACTGCCCTAAACTATCCTGAGCGTCGCCCGCGTAAACCAAGAGTACCACGAATGAAACTGTAGACCTACAACGATTACTAACTAAAAATAAGCGTACGTGGTATTTTAGGCTCGGTCTCTTGACGATCGATTCTCTCTGCCTATATCGTAAAGGAAAACGTAAAGCTGTAGTAGTAATGCATAAGTCTTTTTCTTCAATTTTTTTTCTTACAGTTTACAATAACATTACAAAGTTTTAATGCAGCTAGTTTTAGGTCATTTTTTATGGAATTGTAAAGAAATTTCCACTAATTTAAGTGCATTTTATAAGTTGGTCGACTACTACCTACTCGCTAACTTGATAACTTGTCAAGCCTACTTAGCTGTTATAGTTTTCCTTTTAATTTCATTATACGTACTACTATCTTGCATACTTGTCACATTTCCAAAAACATCGGTATAGTTGGTAGTGGAGACACACGAGTCTAATGAAAAATACTACTTTAAAGTTAAATATTTCGCAAACGGACCCCGAAGTTGAAAAGATGTTGTTCCATAGCGCCTAGTTTCAGACCTATTTAACAATACCCCACACGATGACACAGAGCGGTAAAAAAATCACCTGCAAGGGAGGTACTCAAAATAAAAACATTTTTAAATTTTATATTTCACAGTTTTATAGGCGTGATTAATATCTATAACCGTGAAACTGTGCCCAATTACGAATTTGTAGCACTCAGGGTCTCTGAGTAAAACCGCGGACGGACGGACAGACATGGCGAAACTAAGAGGATTCCTTGTTGTTTAACTATGGAACCCTAAAAAGATATTTTTACAAAATACAAAAATAAATACTAACATTTTTATTTAGAAAGGTCTTCTTTAATTCTAATGTTTAACATAACTGCGTAGGTAAATAAGTATTTAACTTAAACTTTTAAAAAATTCCTCTTTTATTGTAATATGTTGGTAAATTTCTTTCAATCGCTTTTTATTTGCGACTCAGCGCATTACTATTGGCACGTTTTCCGGTTTGCTTGAGAAGAAATTAACTAGAGGAGTTGAAGACTGGTTGAATGAAAAATTTTTCGACGATGAGATGATGTTAACTGACAAGAATAAATATTTTTTGTTTTATGTTTGTTTTACAGTTATGGAGCGACAGTACATCTGTTCTTTGTGCTCATTTGCAAGCAGATTACCTGCAGCGAGTAAGAATGGGGTTAACAGTTGTGCGGCTAAAATAAGAAACGCTACTAAATCTCGACCAATAACTCAAAATCCTCTTAAATTATATCTCATAATAAGTTAAGCGATGCGCATCAAATATCCACGTACAATACAAAGTATCGACATATGAACAAAACTCAGAATACAGAACGAAAGGTGACAGTGGTACTGATGATAAATTTTAGTATACCTATCATTAGTTATCCCATCTCTACTTGTCGCTATTGCCACCTGAGTACGTAAACGGAATATTGCTAGCAGCTAGCCGGACACGTGAGAGACTCCGTTCGCGCGCCAATCGCCCCCCCCCCCCGCGTCTCCTTCACCCCCTTAAAACCTACGTGAACACGATACCATTTCGTCTTAACCGCTTGCGTACACACGTGTGTGCTTGCGTGCGTGCGTGCCTGCGTATGTCTGTGTATTGTACTTTATTTATTGGCTATGAAATTGAAAATTGAAAAAAAATTGAAAAATTTTTATTGCAACAAAAACGAATTTATACATATCAATGTGATCCTAGCTCCTGTAAAAGGTTAACCTGTGTAATTGCTTTATAAAATAACAAAACGGGTTTATATTTTACGATAACTGAATGAATAAAAAACGGTATATCAACTAGTCCAATAATAAGATTACATGTATTATTTATTCCTTCGATCGTACTATCGTCCATCCTTAAATATCCACGAGCGAGTTTGCTTTTGTGATGAAAAGGGAAAAAATATGTTCGGATATCATCATATTGTGTTTATTATTATCGTTACAGCTTCATCATTCAGCAGTTCTTTGACGGTACAAAATTATGTAGATTTTTTTTAATTTATACGCATATCACGAAAACAAATTTGTGTAATATTTAAAATGTATTTATTTGGTTTCGGCAATAGCAATTTGATAGTGCAGTAAAGTAATTGTAGTTGCCAAAAGATCGATAGCCATCGGAGAAAACCTATTTAAAAGTATATTGCGTTGTGAAACTTTTGCTAAGGTTCGTTGTTTTAGATAAAGTGGTCTGATATATTTAGTTGCATAAAAACTATTATATTATGAAAAGAGAACGTAAAAAAAAATATTAAAATATATTATCGTGTACAAGAAATGACGTTTACAATATCTGCATTAGTTCTGCATTATTTGACAAAATTTAGTTGGCAAAATTAAAGCAAGTGGATACCAACTTTTGATAAAGTTTTAATGAAAACACAATCTTGCTCTTTTCACAGTACCAGTAGCGCAATGCGTTAGTGAATGAAAATGTAAGTGTAGGTTAGGTTACTTTATATTAACGTTTACCGCACTCTTTTAAATATAAACCGATCGTTCTTAAAGTTTAAACATGGTTATATTCATAATAAATACTAATCGTTCTAATATAAAAATCACCGCTCTCCGATAATGCTATTTTTATTAAACTTAATACATAAGAGTTATGTGGTCTTGGTAATAATTAAGTATTAAATTTTTTTATAGAAGAGTAGGCAAAAACACATGCGGCTCGGATGATAGTAAGTGACATATATCACCCATGAAAAACTGCAACACCAGGGGAATTGCAACCTGCAATTGAATTGAAAACAAACGCAACCTAGCGTCGTTGGCAAGAACGTGGCTCAAATGATGACATTTAAATGTACTAGAGGTAGACAGGATAGGGATAGGAGGATAAGAGTAAGAAGAACAAAAGGAAGGGATAGAAACTCGGCGCAGACACAGGGGGAGGGGATTCAGACAAGGGAAACGTACAGTGGTGGACCGCCAAGCATAGTGTGGATGGTATCGTGAGTTTTGTCGTAATGTGCGTTTGTGAAATCTGGCAGCTGGAATTAATCCGAATATTTCCTATGAGCAATCCTTGTGGTAGAAAGAAATTGATAAGGTAGAAAATGCAAAGGGATGCAACATCTCTTCGCGGCGCCAGTGAATAGAGCCGATTGGATAGGACTCGGTCGTCGACGATTTGAGCCACTCTGCGCTGGATGCTGAAGGATGTGACACTGGAGAGCCCTGCTCCATAGATAGGAATAGTATTCCATGTGTGACCGAACCTGCACCTTGTAAAGTTACAGGCGGTGTGCCGGTATGAAATATTGTCCCGCTCTGTTGAGTATGTCAAGCTTTTTAGAGGTCAATTTAGCCTTCTTTTCCAAGTGGCCACGAAACTGCACATTATTCAATATATTGACGCCGAGGATTCCGATACTGACTGAGACAACAAGGGGAGTGCCTTGAAAGTAGAAGATACGACAAAGAGGTTATTTTTAGCGCTAACTTGTGTCTTCTGGGGATTGAACTGTATTAGATTTAGTCGCCCGCAATCTGGGACTTTGTTCAACAAAGACTCTACTTCAGACACAAGTTTGTTTCGGTACTCGGCAACGTTTTCCCGAGAAATGTTGGCACCGCCAGTGTATACAGCATCACTATTGCTGTCATCCGCACAGCAATGAATGTTACCAATTTGCTACATATTATTGATATGTAGCAAATCGGTAACATTCATTGTTTCAATGTAGCGTGAAATAGTAGCTTAATGCTGCTGTATTTCGTATGGTGAGCGTAGAGAACCGGAGACCCATTTTACTGGAAACTAGGCATTCCATCTTAGTCCTCACGGGTGACAACGCATCTGCATTTTGATTCGTAATCGAGGATAGATGTAGATGTCTATGGGCCACAGCAACCACTTACCATCAGGTGGACTGTGTGCTCGTTTGTCACCCTATCCTATAAAAAAAATGTAGAAGAAATAGTGTTGGTGATAGCGTGAGTCTTGTCGAACACTACCATTAATAGGCTTTAAATCGGGTATTAAATCTCAACAGTTACTTTGTTTATAATCATATAAATTATTAATTCTTAGATTTTCATTAAAATTTGAAAATAACATATAAAAAGCCAATTTCAGTAGTTTTTAATGATATTAATAATTAATTGAAGCAGTTTATCATTTCTTTCTATAAAACATAAATTTAGCATCAATTCCTTAATAAAAATAGGAAATGGGGCAATCGACGTCCTTTTAAAAATACACGATTGTCGTAACGCCTACGGCTTGATAAATGGCTTAGGTCAAGCCAGTTCCGTCTCTGGATTGATTATAAAAAGAATTATAACTACGTTATACGAACTTCGTAACGACTCACTTTAAAACCACAGCTTGTACTTAAAAAAAGAAAATGAAAGCGTAGAAAAATTATGACGAGAAAATCTTATAATAAATATCGTTTGCAACAGCATATAATTGCAAATACTGATTAAGTCAAAGTGCTTATTAAGAGATAATTTCTATGAGGCGCTAAGAGGCTTATTATTTTATTTATAAGAAGCTTTCACATCTGTAGTGGTGCGATATATCGAATTCAATTAACGATGATAATCTACTCTTGTGAAATGCTATTAATTTTAAATCAGTAAGGGTAACAAACGAGAACGTAGTGCAAAAGCAAGTGGATGCTGTGACCGATTTACACATCTTCGACTAAGTTAGTTTTGTCGCAGATAGATTGTCGTTGCCTCTAGGACTATACTGGAGTGCCTCACTACCAGTAAACTACTGCCTCGTTGGTCTAGTGGTTGCAGTAGTGCGACTGCTGATCATGAGGTCCTGGGTTCGAATCCCTGGTCGGACCAAAAAATTAATTATTGAGTTTTGCCGTCAAGAAATTGTCAGTATTTGCCCGGAATCAGGAAGTTGGCGGTGTCTCACCCCCGTGCCTCGGAAAGCACGTAAAGCCGTTGGTACTGCGCCTGATCTCTCTCTGGTCGTGTCGGTTTACCGTCCCATCGGATTATAAGAGTGAGGGAATAGAGAGTGAACCTGTGCTTGCGCATATACTTGGGCACTATAATCCTGTCCTGTGCCGATGGCTAGCCTCCGTTGAGGCAGGCCGCCGTGGCCGAAATACATAAATTGACCAGTAAAAGGAGTCTCTAGTTCTGTCAAAGACCGTACGAAAAACGGAATGTTACTATTTGACACGAGTATTATGACGTTGACGACTATCCTTGATTAAAAATTAAAAAGAAAGATACGATATCGTCACCCATAATAATGACCCACAAGGATAATGATGAAATGTCTCTTTACCACAAACAAAGATTTCCGGTTTTCGGCTCTAATTCCAGGTCGAGTTGATCAACATTAAAAGATAATAAAATATTTTAACTATTGCATAGCTTTTATCGCGGGCTTTGACCGCGGCGACCGAATCAAGAAATTCCGTAACGAAAATAAACCTAACACCCCAAAACCTAACATCGTCTAACGTCGTTTTAGTTCGGAAGACTTCGGCACGGTGTTTGTGTGCGTGCTACTAGACGTATGCGTGTAGACTAGTTGCATGTATTGTAAGATAATAATATTGCGCGCCTAAGTTGATGTCTGGCACTAGCGCCATCTAGTGTCGGGTAACAGAGGAGAGCTTTCCAGAAAATGACATGACTAATCTTTCAACCAACAGCCACATCTAGTATCGAATTGAAGAACTAAGCTTTCTAGAAGCCCTACACTCGAACTTTCGGTGCCTGGTCAGTTGGCGCGCGTACTTGAATATTCTACGCGATATTCTACATATACGCGATCGGGGCAGTATTGAATTTGGCGAGACAAGCGAAGCTTCGGAGCGAAATAAAGTGAATCAGTGTGATTAATTATTAGTGTCTTTTAGGTTTAATTAGTGTTAAGTGAATTAAAGTGTTAATTTTGGTAATTCAATCGGCAGTTTTTATTGTCACGAACCCTAAGCTCGTAACAATTGAAACAAAACAATTGGAAACGGAGGGTGTCCGTATCCGAAATCAACGCCAGCAGGAGACAGACCAAAGAAGATTTGGTGGAGTTGAAAGAGCAGCAGGAGGCACAGGCCCACCAGCAGGCGGAACAGGCACGCCGATTGGAAGAGCAGCTGCGGGTGGACAAGAGGAACAGGCACGTCGATTGGAAGAGCAGATGCTCCTCATGAAGGACCTTCACGCTACTTTCGGAAAGGAGATGAAGGTGAAGGATAAGGTTGCTCAACATGACAACCGCCTGTCGCAAGCTGAAACCCGAATTGAGAAATCTGAAACCCGAATCGACCAAGTGAACAATCGGGTAGACAACGTGATGGCTGACGTAAAGAAAACGCTGGACGACCTCAAACTGGGGGATGGAGCCACAGCTCCCGTAGTAGCTACAAGACCTAGACCACGTGGGTTCAAAGTGCCGCCGTTCGACGGGACTTCTTCCTGGTCAGCCTACAAAATCCAGTTCGAGGCTGTCATGAAAGCGAACGGCTGGAATAAAAGTCAGGCCATGACTGCTCTCACGCTAGACCTGCGTGACTAGGCCTTAACTGTTCTGGGAGCTCTCGGTGAGGAAGTAAGTTATGAGCAGCTCCTTGAGGCATTGGGGGCGAGATATGGCGACGCTCACCTGGAACACGTCTTTTGTGCGCAGCTTAAAGATCGCGTGCAGCGCATCAACGAAAACCTGCAGCAGTGGGCTCTAGAGGTGGAGAAGCTCAGGAGGTGCGCTCATTGAAGGGAACCTGGTGCAGACATTAATCGACGGCATCCGCGACCTTGAAGTCAGAGCTGCTGTGAGGCTCGGGCACCACGAGACGCTTAAGGACGCCTTGGCCCATGCACTGGAGGTGGAAGCCGTGCGGCAGGATCATCGTTCCCATCGCGTCGGGGAGGTTGCAGCAGCTAAAGTTCGCGACCGCAACAAAGGATACAGCCCTAGGTGCTATGGCTGTGGGGAAAGGGGCCATCTTCGATCCAGCTGCCCTAAGCGAACCCTAGAAAGGGAAGGCGAACGTTCTCGGGAGGGTAGTGCGGCCAACAGCACCGCCCAGCAGCAGCAGGGAAACGAGTAAAAGCCAGAACTGCGGGGCGCGTGCTGAAGCGGGTAATATTTTAAACAATAATATAGTTTATTGCAAGAAGCATACTCTTTGGATTAATATGAATCGTCGTCATGCTAGCAACTTTCGTGATTTTAGAGTATTAATAAACATAGACTTTATAGAAAATTATCGTTTGTCGGAAGAACTCGTTAATTACCATAAATCTATAGTTTCAATGATAAAAATTCCTGAATAACCTACATGTATTGTAAGATAATAAAAATAGTTTAAACAATATTAACTTCTCATTTATTCAATAAAAGAAAAAAATTGTTTTCTTATCGGTCACCACGCTCAAAAAGTGTAACTTGAATTAATATCAAATAAAAAATTGAATTAATATCAAAGGAAAAAAACTGTATAAATAAAATAAATAAATATTTTTTTATTTTATTTATGCATAAATAAATATTAGTTGATAAAAATGCTGTGCAATATCTTTACCGCGGCAGTCTCCGAGTGCCACACGTATTTTTTTTAATTAAATTCTACGTTATTTTTAAATAAATATCAATATAAAAATATTACATATATACATAGATAGTTTTTATCGTTTTTTTTCTTCTTTTTTTGCTTACGAACTTTACACTTTATGTAGATAGCTCTTAAATTAGCACCGTAAAACTATTCACTTTTAATGAACACAGTCATATTACCTTTTATTGTTTAGGCAGCTCAGAACACCGTTCCATTAACAAAATAATGGAAGTATCTACAGGAGAGAAAATAAAACGTTGGATAGAGATTTCTTAGTACGAAAACGGTCATTTGTAAGCGGTCGAGAAAAATGCTAACTCGTCCAGAAAAAATAATCGAGAATGGTAAGCGCCTCCTGGCTTCACAAGAGTACATTCTTCAGCCTTCCTATGACTTCGCTGTTAGCTCTATCCTAATTGTGGTTTCCAAGCGAATGCTCAAATATTTAGTAATTAGGTATTATGGACTTCCATTTTAGTATTGCATTTTTTCCGTAAACATCTTCTGACTCTATACGTTTCCTTATACTCGTTTATTTATAATGTTTAATATAACTATAGATTTTTAAGAAGAAAGTCGATAGATATTAATTCACAATTATTATTTTTGGCATGATCCCTATTTATTATCATTATGTATAAACTTATATATTGTTTTACGTTAAAATTTTTAACAATTTAATATAAAAAGTCACTCAATGTTATTTTGCAGTGATTCTTACACTTCTACACTTTAACATTTCTTTTCATAATTTATATATAAAGGTTTTTCTTTTTGGGCCATTTTCCTCATTATTTTTACTTTTTGGTGCTTATTATCAGATTATCAGCCAGTGCCTGGCTACACTCCTACCTGGTGGTAGATGTTGATTAAGCCCTAGATGGTAAAATGCAATGTGTGACATAAAAGCCTTACTAACTTAACTTCTTACGCAAGTTTGAGTTACGTAAGAAACTTAAATAACTCGCATTGATCATGAACTGTGAGGATCCTAGTGTCATAAAATTATAGTGTTGTCATCGGCTTCTAATACGTCCGCATCATTTCAGATTATTCCGACGTCCAGAAGTGGGACAGAACTGAATTATAAAATTACATTATATTCATACATATATTACGAATATATGAAAAATAAGCTATTATAAAAGCGTATAAAAAGACTTAAGATCTTCTATATAATTTGACAGATTTCATCGTCATCATCATTACAGCGTTGCACAAGTCCACTGCTGGACATAGGCGTCCCCCATGGTATGCCACAAAGCACGGTCCTGAGCCATCTGCATCCATCGACTTCCTACGTGTCTTACCAGGTTGTCACTTTACCTAGTGGGACTTATTTAAAGTTCTATAATATATATTGTATTATAGAACTATATATAATATAGAACTAGATAATATATATAGCATTATAAATATTAACCATCGAATTAAGCAGAGACGGATATTATACAGCTTGCATAATTTTATGCAAATTCGTACATATTTGTACTGATTAATTATTTATAGATAGTAGGTATCCCCATTCGACTTATTATTCAGGTAAATAATGATTAAAAATAATTATTTTATGCTAATCGATGACGAAGTTATATTTTAACTATGTTGAACATAAAAATGCGCTAAAAAATTAAAAAACAAATGGGATTTTTAAAATTCGAATTAAATTACCATGAGCATTTCGTTCTTTTTTATAACTCGACCGGTACGAGTGGCAGCCTCGTACCGGTAGGCGTAGTGTAGGGCGACCCCCCACTAGATGGAGTGACGACCTGGTAAGACATGCAGGAAGTCGATGGATGCAGGTGGCTCAGGACCGTGCTTTGTGGCATTACTTGGGGGAGGCCTATGTTCAGCAGTGGACTTGTGAAAGGCTGTAATGATGATGATGATGATGATGAGCATTTCGTTCTTTTTTATAACTCTAAATAATATTCATTTTCCACAAGCAAGCGATACGGGTAATTTATAACGTGTGGCTTCGCGAGTCGCTATGCGTCCTTTTTAAAGAGACTAATCTTGACACTTCCGTAGTTGTTTATATTTTGAATCACGTACGTACGCAAAAATATAAATTGATTTAATAAAAAATGCACTATCTCCTGAAGAACCGGTCGCGGTGATAAGTCAGAGGTTCCTTAATTTAAATTAGCTAAAACTAGTGTCTTTTTTGAGCATATTTATACATATAAATAAAATTGTATTTATGATTTATCTATTGTAAACCCAAAAACTAAATTGTAAAACTGTAATCAAAAAAAAGAAAGATCCCAAAGTTTTCTGCCGGTTCTACTCTGAGAAGGTCTTGTTTTTCCCAACCGGTACGGATTCTGACATACATAGGAGTTTTAAACAAACCATGTTGTCTTTGACTATAAAGTACTATTTCTCTTCTGTATATTATTACTCTAAGAATTTTTATTCTTTCGTAATGTGTCGGAAATCATTTTATAGTAAAAAGCTAAAGTTACAGCGTATCTACGTCCCACAGTTGTCACGGACCTCCACTCATTTACTATAATGGGTTTTTAGGGCTGCCCCAATGCATGTTGTCGAACTTCACATATCTTCGAAATATTTTTTTCTTATTTCTCAGACATGCAAGTTTGCTTACGATATTCTCCTTTACCGCCGATCTCGTGGTAAATACAGTTAAAATTGAAATTAACAATTTCATTGGCGCGGGCGAGGATCAAACCCCGAGCCTCTGAGCTATCAAGGCTCTCATTTTATAGTAGCATACGGATAATTTTACAATTGAAAAAGAATTGTGTGTTGTGTGTATTTTATGTATTAATATGTCTATTGTATGTTTTTCGCCTTAGTCCATGCAGTACACACCTACCACTAACTTTCCGGTTAGCTGGCAGAATATGACATATGGCATTAAATTTTCCCTCTTTTAACCTTTAGTACATAAAAGTGTAAAATAAGTTACAAAGAAATACGATATTCGTAAAATCTTCGCGACATTCAATTAAGTTGAAATAGCATATTAATTCAATTAGATTACTTTTAAAACGAAGGAGTTTGATTCAAGTTATAAACCTTGAAAAGGATAAATCTTTTACTAATGTTATCGTTGGACGGTTTAATGTACTTTTAATTAACGGTTAGAAGAGGCTGGAGGGAGAAATGTAAATGCTATTGCGCAAATTGTAAATCTAATTGCAAACAGAATAATTCACTGTCGTTCACCCGTTAAGATAAATTAATAAAAAAGCCTTTGTGTATTTTAAGTACTATGTATATCTTTGTAAGTCCTGTAGAACTCTCTCCGTGTAATTACATTCCGTTAAAGAGCAGAAGTGTTAATGTGCCGGTGTTTTTATGGACTCTACGTACTTACGTATAAGATTGATGTAATATCGTCTACGGCTGGTTGTTAGCTGTAACTAAGAAATATAGGACATTATTTCTTCAAGGCGTTTTAATTTCGCCGGCGACGGCAGGTGTTAATTTTTTTTATGTCACCTCGCCGAGTGAGATATGTAAGTGTTTGTGATGCAAAACTCTAAACCTAAATCTTTAATTCTTTCTAGATTAAACATTTCTTTAAACAATAATCTAATTTAAATTTTATATATATTAAAACAAAATAATAGTTACCTGTACCAATTAAGGTACATAGGGCAATACTTGGCCTCTCAGGTACTTAGTTATTGTACAAGTACACACACTTGTATAATAACTAAGTAACCTGAGAGGCCAAGCAGGCCAAGCAATGCCCGGCATTTAATTTTTTTTTTCAGGAATGGCGCTTAGATAAACTTGGAACGTAAAACTTTATCTAAATACAAAATTTAATCGAAACCGTCAATAGTTTCTGAGAAATCAAATACATAATATTATATAAATATATATGAACGTCTAAAAGCCCAAGTGCGGGTATCTACACCTAGGTTTCGCCGGCTACAAGTAGGTGCAGCCGATTTAGGTGTATTCGAATATTTCATGTTTAGAAATAAGTATGGCCACTTACATTTAAAAATTAGGGTTTAGTAGAGTCCAAATAATATTTAAAGTAATTGT
Source organism: Parnassius smintheus behrii (assembly GCA_036936625.1). NCBI lineage: Eukaryota > Metazoa > Arthropoda > Insecta > Lepidoptera > Papilionidae > Parnassius > Parnassius smintheus. The sequence goes on along the minus strand of JAUPFT010000005.1, from coordinate 30,751,481 downwards.
GATTTCGTTTACTTTACACGTATAAAGTTAAAACATGGAAAACAAGTTACAGAAAATAAGTAAGTAAAATAAGTTTGTAAATTCAAATACTTACTCATTAACAACGACAAATATTTAAATAAGTATATTATAATGTACGATTTAAACAAAAAAGTATTTATTCCTCTAGTGCATTGTACATTGCATATTGTGTTTGCATCAACATGACAGTAGAATCATAATTTAAGCACAAAAGGGAATGTATTAATCTTATATTTTTATACTGCTTCATTAAAAGTGAACTCAGTACTGTAAACGATGATTTCAGAAGTACGGACGCTACGCCGCTACGCGGCTACGCGATACAGTGCAGCGAGCAGCTACGAGCGGCAATCACCCAAATGGACGAGCGAACGCGGGGAACGCGTGGGTCGCACTGGTACCGTTCGCCTCTAGCTGCGAATAATCCATACCCGAGAGGCGGGAGGCTGTTTTTAGGGACCGGAGGGCGCTCGAGCGGCCGGTGGCGACTGCCGTTGCCTGCCGTGCGCTCCGGCGTCCAACGTGTTGACACAATTTCGAATATCGTCACATAGGTAATTTTGGGAGCGCAGTCACGAGCTTCATACAATAAAAATGCAACAGCAAACACAGGCTTATACCCCGTAGCCTATATGTTCTACTGTAATTTCTCATGCATCTGTAAAATGTTATATTTAATTTATAAATATATTACCGACAGGTTTTGTTTATATGATTATAGGATATTAGTATGAGAAGAATCTCCAATACTAAGTTTTCTTGAGAAAATTGCATTTGTCGGTTTTTATAGTGTCGGTTTTCATCATCATTATCATTATAGCATTATAGCATATACCTATCAATGAACATAATATACCTCTTAAGCCTACATACTACAGCCTCAGACGTCACAAAGCAAGGTCTCTAAAACTATCGGTATCCCGGTCCTCCAACTAAAATATATTGGGTGCGTTTGGCAGAAAAGAGCGCTAGCAAGCGCTTGTAAGCAAAATGGCGATCGTAAGCGGTAAGCGCTGTCAAATCGTAAGTAGCTATTTTCCTCTAGGACACGATGTTAGTTTTAACCGGGGAACTTAACCTGATTTAAATATATTTTTGTGAAGTATTCATATTAAAAACTTACTAATCATGAATTTTTAATAACACGTATATGTCTATTCATGTCATTATATTACTTAAAACTAATATTGCAAAAAACAACTTATAAACTCTACTTCAAAACAAACAAACTAAATAAGCAAAATGGCGGATTGTGTCAGCGCTACTGAAGTAGCAATCGTGTCCTGACCGAAAACTATTTTAGCGCTAGTAAGCGCTTGCTAGCGCTTTTTTCTGCCAAACGCACCCAGTATATCATCACATGTTTTACAGATAAGATTATAACTGTAAGATATAATTTTAACTGTATAACATGATTTTAACTGTAAGATATGAATTGATGACCGTTAAGAATCAAACGTAATTACATTTATTATATAGACCAACAAAATTTTGTACTTCCTAATAACTACACTAATACTAGAAAACATAAATCTTAGTTAAAATTTAAACAGCAGCTTAAGTTAAGGGTGGGTTATACTAATAAGTGTTAAAACATTTATCTATCTTTGTCTGCCAAGAATTCATCTCTGTTACTTGACTCATTAGTTTATATGACTTAAGAAAAGTTAGTAGTTGTTTTAAAACCATGCCCTTTTATATTAAGTTATATTAAGGTATTTAATAAAATTGTGTTGCCATAACAATAAATAACCTCAACGTGACCAGTTTATTAGTTGCTACTTTATGTTGAGTTATACAATGAGAGTAAGGCCTCGGATTTCGGACGCGGTTTCGAAGATAAAGGTTCTTTTTTTCTTAAAGTGGCCTTTCAAAGTTATTTCGCCAAAGTAGGACTAAATATACATTTCCCACTCGTATTGCATTATATTTTGATTCACAATCAGCTACTGAATATACTGTTTGCTTATTGAACATATTATTGGTGTCTAAATGTTTTTGCTGATGATTAAATGTCACTAACTTTTATCTACGTTTTATATTCATATACGTAGGTTTTTTTTACTATTATAAACTAATGCTTGAGTACTATCCCACCGGTAAAGCTCACTGACTTTGCTTAACAAGTCAGTCAAACAGTCTATTCACTCTAGCTATGAAGACACCCTCATTATAATCAGATATATAACATAGGTCTTTCTAATGAAATATTTTACAATCCCAAATGCAGGAAATTAAATATAACATGTGTAGTCATGAAACGTTTCATCTAACCATCCATCTATCCATACATTTTTTACGTTGTAGAGCCGTTGCAGCTATATTGTGGTTGCAGCAAGAATGGGTCGCCTCGAACGGTTTACGTCCACGCTCTCACACCACCAGCGTAAAATCACGCTCTCACACCACCAATACCAGCGTAAAATAGCAGCTTAATGCTGCTGTGTGTCGTATGGTGAGTGTAGAGAACCGAAAACCTTTTTACTGTAAACTAGGCATTTCATTTTATTCCTCAAGGGTTGACAACGCATCTGCAGTTTTATTCATAATTTAAAATAAATATAGATGTCTATGGGCCACAGCATCCACTTACCATCAAGTGGACTGTGTGCACTCTTATTCTATATTAAAAAAATGCTTTACAGCCTATAAAATTCCATTGCTGAACCAAGGCTTCCAACATAGATTACCTCAAAGGAGGTTATTGGGACGATTTGTAGTAGTGGATTTCTACAGCAACAGCTAACTATGTAGTTAATTACACTAAACGCTATGTAGGTACATATAAACAAAGTATATAGGCATTTATAGTAAAACATATATATGTATATGTTCATCAACATATTTCATCATAGCATATACACTATTTTTCCATAGTATGGTTAGGGTGCTGAGCAGTATGTAGATGTGAATGACAGGAAAGTCAGTTAAATCTCTTTTGGGAATTAAGTGAAATATGTTGGTCAAGTCATCTGACGTATACATTATGAAACCTTCATACCCTTTTCAGAAAACGATTAAGATTTGCGTGTTGTTTCTTCATGTATTATTTTTTTCAGAAATGTAACTTACCCATTTGTACTCGTAGTAAGCTAGTTTGTCCTGAATTTTGATTTTGATTTAAGATACATATAATTACAATATACATATGAAACACGTTCAAAATACCTGTCGCAGAAAGAACGTAGAAGAAAAAGTGAAATATATAGTAGTGAGAGTAAAACGCAACGCTCCCACAAGTTTTAGCACGCGTTATACTGCCTTGTTGGTCTGGGAGTGGTCTCTAGGTCTATCACTTACTTAATATCAGGTGGATTATGTGCTTGTTTGTTACCCCTAATCCTATGAAAAAATAATCCTTATTCTCTCTCTACTAATATTACTCTTTCTATACGTGGTAATGCTGCAGCTATATTATGGTTGTAGCACGAAAGGGTCGGCTCGACCGGGGAAGGACCACGCTCTCACAGAATACCAGCGTAAAATAGCAGCATAATACTGCTGTGTTTCGTGCGGTGAGTGTAGAGATCCGGAGACCCTTTTTTACTGGAAACAAGGCATTCTCATATCATTATATATATATATATATATATATATATATATATATATATATATATATATATATATATATATATACATATATATATATATATATATATATACATATTGCAAGATGATGCGGTGACCAGGATTAAGAAAGGAATGCTTCGGTGGTTTGGTCATGTAGAAAGAATGAATGCGGAAAGACTGACAAAGCAAATATATGTTGCAGAAGTGAATGGAAGAGTCGGAAAGGGACGTCCTAGGCGGAAGTTTGTCGACCAAATTGGCGATATACTAAAAATGGGCCAAATTAAGAGTACCCTTAACCGACGAGCATGTATGCGTAGGTATATGAATGTGGAAGAGGCGAGAAAGGTATGTCAGGATCGTGCTAAATGGAAGTCTGTAGTCTCTGCCTACCCCTCTGGGTGACAGGCGTGAGTGTTTATGTTTATGTTTTTATATATATATATATATATATATATATATATATATATATATATATATATATATATATATATATATATATATATATATATATATATATATATATATATTATTCTCATCTCTTAGTTTGCTTCCCTCTGCCACCTCATACGCTACTCACGGAATGATAGTGGATATTCTTACAAGGCCACTTCACGGTTATGCATACTTCACGGTATGTATTTTTCAACCGTTCCCTCAACTGATGTTTAAACTGAATTACTTTTGAAATCGAGAATTCCGATTGAACAAAACATCTATCTCGGAGTTGTAGTTCAACTCTATTCCGACGTGGCATTAATCGTGTATTTTCTAAGCGTATATTGTGCCTAGTATACTTAACAACTATCTACATCGTTCATGTACACAGATAACACTCTTAGTTTCATATCGTAAACTCCCTGTCGAAGAGTAAGTAGATGAAGTGCTTTTAATTACGTATGCTGTGATGAGCTCAAAGGGTTTAGTAAGGTGTAAACTAGTTTAAAGCATAAATAATCTAGAAGTTATATTCAAATATAAGTATGTTTATATTAAATGTCAAACTAAAATGTTTTTATGATACTCGTATGTACTAAAATTTTGAGTATTGAATTAAATGTTTTTTATTTCCGACGTCCCTACAAACATTAATTTAAAGAAAATCTTTTTTATGGTTCCATTAGACAGGAAGGTTCATTACTAATAGGAATTCCTACGGAACACTGTAAATGGAAAGACGTGCTGGGGACAGCATTATCCGATTCGTATTATTTTTGTGTCGGACTTGAACTCCACTGGCTTTAGTAGAAAAGCTCTTTGATAGAGGTATCTTATTTGGGTTGAAGACACTATGAACGCAGATACAATTTTTAAAATTCATTTAACCGTATAAATATGGATAAGTCTGAAATAGATATTTTAAATAAAAAATAGTAATTTTTAAGCTTTTTATACTTACCTACTTTATTTTGTTTATAAAACTGAAGTGAAAAACTAACAATAACTACACCGTCTACTTGCTTGTAGAATTACTCCTTGCGCAATAGATGACCAGATGTGACGCAGGGTTTAAGTAATAATGCGTATTCTGCAGCTATGTTATTTTATTGTATATTCCTAGTTACAATTGAGATGCAGTATTTATTAGGCTACTCATGTAAATAGTGACTGAACACTAAAACTGACCATAGCTTCATTAGCAGCTATATAAGTCTCTCACTGGCAAAATGGTACGAATCCTTTGTGGGTGCTCTGGTGTGTGCTTTGGTGTGTCCCCTGGTGTGTCTTCTCAGCGTTGACAGCATTTTTGCCAAGTGTTGAGCCAACGTATGATTTGATGATTCGTTCTGACTCACTACTGGATGTGTGGAGCGTGTTTGGTCTGTGTCTTTTCGGTAACCGATATAACCTCGGTTGTTTGGCACATGATGGTATTATTATCAAATTCACGTCGAGATTTTATTTTTCTTAATATTTATTTATGAAATCGCTAGTTGTTTCAAGCGCATTAGTTGTAGAGTCTCTTTTGAACTTTTTGTATGTACTTACGTTCGATAAAAGTTTTGACGTGACAACGTCTTATAAATTGGTTTGCCGGGTGACACTTCAAGAAACTGCGTTACGCTCCGCTCACGTTATGCGCTCACAATGAGAGCGAGTGAGAGGCACGCGTCCCTTCCACTCGGGCATGGTTAGCCCGCCTAAGAGCGAGAGAGACAGACATAAAAAGTGTTATTTCATCCTTCTTCCTACTATACGAATGAATATTCACATTAAAATTATTTTACCACTCAAAGTCGTTGTCACGTAAAACTTTCGCCCGTATACCGACTTTACAGGCAACCAATTTTTTTAAATAGTATTTTAAAATTCATCATCATCATCATTACTGCCCTTCACAAGTCCACTGCTGAACATAGGCCTCCCCCAAGGTATGCCACAAAGCACAATCCTTAGCCACCTGCATCCATCGACTTCCTGCATGTCTTACTAGGTCGTCACTCCATATAGTGGGGGGGGGGTCGCCCTACACTTCGCCTACCGGCACGAGGCTGCCACTCGAGAACCTTTTTTCCCCAACGGTTGTCGGTTCTTCGAGCTATGTGGCCGGCCCATTGTCACTTTAGCTTACTAATCCGTTGGGCTATGTCGGTCACTCTGGTTCTACTGCGGATATCCTCATTTCTAAGTTTATTACGCAGAGAGACCTGGAGCATAGCCCTCTCCATAGCTCGCTGAGTGACTTTGAGCGTCCTCATACGGCTAGAAGTGAAGGACCACGTCGTCTTTTAAAATTATAAAATTAAAATTATAAAATTATGACCGAACTAACTACGACATCGGGACGTCAAACACCTCAGCCCCTCGTGACCATGGGTACCGTAAAGCACTCGTAACGCCAGGAATTAATAAACAACTCTATCAAGTAATTCATATGCATTTTGATTCGTTATCGACGATTTCTATGGGCCACAGCAACCACTTACCATCAGATGGACTGTGTGCTCGTTTGCCACCCTTATACTTTAAAAAATATACCGGATCTGAATAAAAGCGGCAGCATAGCGGCAAAATTTTAGTATGGAGTTGTTGGCTATTTATTCAACACCGATTTTTTGTCAGCTTCGACAAGCAGTTTTTTAATTTTTAAACATTGTAGAGCCACGCTGCAGCAATATTATGACTGTAGTACGAATGGGTCGGCTCGACCAGGGAAGGACCACGCTCTCACAGAATACCAGCGTAAAATAGCAGCTTAATACTGCTGTGTTTCGTATGATGAGTGTAGAGATCCGGAGATCCTTTTTTACTGGAAACGAGGCATTCCATCTTAGCCCTCAGGGGTGACAACGCAGCTGCGTTTTGATCCTGCACAGGCTTGCCTAGCGCTCTTTACAATTGTTAGTACGCTATGATGATATGGATACATATACATATATACTACATATCCCGTAGCCAGCACTCGGCATTATTGTAGAGAACTAATTTTCATCACTAAAGTTCCTCCGGATCTGATATCCGACCATTGGAACGAGCTGCTAAAAATTAGAAACTTTGAAATCTAAACGTGTACACATCGAACGTTCATGTAATAGAATATGTATGTAAAGGACAATGTAAAGATTTTTTTAAACATTAGGGTGACTTTTTCTTGGTAAAATGAGCTGTAGTCCTACATGACATGACACAGTACGAAATGTTCGCACCTTTGACGAAGGCTAATAATACATTATATACGAAGGAACCTGTTTACAAAAAAATCTGCTGATTTTATACGCGTGCACTTTTTATGTATCCTATTCTTCTTATATGTAATTAAGATTTAATAAAAATAAGTACTGGCATTTTTTATATTAATTATAGATTAGTTTATTAAATTGTACATAGAGGTTTTTATTAACTATTGTTCGAGAGATATCATACATATGTTCTGAATAACAGACCGATTGACGAATACATTTTTAATTAACTTACTTTTAATAAAAATCTGTAATTAACCATTTTAGAATATAATATCATGCTATAAAATTTTATCCTAACAATGTTCATTTTTAACATATAAATACTTACTTAATAATATGTTGAAGATAGTTAAAGTTGTGTGAATCACATATTTTTACCGACTGTACTGTACAAAATACTCTATTTTATATATATTTGTACTAGCGATCTACCCCGGCTTCACACGAGTGATTTCAGAAACTCGACAACAACGCGAACTACTGGCTACAATTGAGTCCATCCAGGGACACACTCAAATGCACACAAAAAATTCATCAAAATCGATCGAGCCATTATCGACTAACGTACAGCAATTGATTTTTATTTATAGTTATTTATATAAAGAAAGTACTATATAATCTTTAAGTATGTTTAATAAACATATTTAAAATTTCCCCGTGTACGGTTAAGTTCTATCCGAAAAAGTTGTAAAAACACATTAACTACCAAGAGGTTTTTGTTACTTACAGACGGCTTAAATTAGCTATGAAATATTAATGACATTACGTGCAATTTCTTTCTACTTTAGCATATTTACTTTAGCATAAAACAGTAATGAGGTCGTTTATAATTCTTATAAAATCTGTTTGAGAGTCAGATTTAGCATGTTTTTGTAGTTATTAAATATTTTAACTATTCGCCCCAATAAATAACTTTTTATCTTTAATATAAAATTTGAATTGTCAATTTTGTTACTTTTTTTAAACCATAATGGTGTCATTTAGCATAAAATTTTTATGCAGTTAATTTTTGATTAGAATTAATAATAATAAAGAGTTTATCAGATAAAATCAGAAGTAAATATAAAACACAGTTTCATATTAATATGGTAATCTACTAATCTGAATAATATTAGATGTACGACAAAAAGAAGAAAAGAAAATTATAACTATTATATAACAGAATAATTGAAATTAATTCTGTTATATAATAGTGCCTACTTAATAAGAATATATGGTTGGCAGACAAATAGAGCTTAAGTATTATTCTATTTATTTTCTAACAAAAAATATTTTTTCATCATTTTAGTAAGTAGAATATTATACCTACATAAGGTTGTATATCAATAGATAACAACATTCAATAAGACGAGTTCGGCAAGTATACCTGCTTTCCATATCTAAAAGAACTTTATTGTTCTTCTCTCCCAAGCATACTAGAAGTCAACAAATTAGGTTATTTTTCAATAGACGTTAAATTAATTCTAATACAAATTCGGTGTCTCAGTTCGTAGGATTTTAAGACAATCAAATGTTTAATATTTTATGCAGTATTTTTATAAGAGGTGAAACTGAAACGTTGTCACCCGTGAGGACTAAGATGGAATGCCTCGTTTCCAGTAAAAAGAGTCTCCGGTTCTCTAAACGCACCAAACGATAGTTACTATATATATATATATATATATATATATATATATATATATATATATATATATATATATATATATATATATATATATATATATATACACGTTGGTATAAGTATAGTTACTATATACACGATACTCTCTAAATTCATAAAATACCGCTAAGCTATTTGATGCCGGTATTCTGTGAAAGTGTGGACCTTCCCCGGTAAAGCCGACCCATTCGTGCTACAACTATACTAGTTCTATAGCTGCAGCATGGCTCTACTACGTAAAGAAACGGTATCTGCCATTATAAATTTTTGTACAGAATTTTCACCATCCTACGATAAATTTTTAAATAATTTGACTATCGCAGTACGTAGCGTTATAAATGACAATGCAGTATCATTTATTATGCTACGTTCACGTTTCTTATTTTTTTTTTTATAGAATAGGGTGACAAACGAGCACACAGTCCACCTGATGGTAAGTGGTTGCTGCGGCCCATAGACATCTACATCGATCCTCCATTAAAGATCAAAATGCAGATGCGTTGTCACCCGTGAGGACTGAGATGGAATGCCTCGTTTCCAGTAAAAAGGGTCTCCGGTTGTCTACACTCACCATACGAAATACAGCAGCATTAAGCTACTATTTCACGCTGGTATTCTGTGAGAGCGTGGTCCTTCCCCGGTCGAGCTGACCCATTCGTGCTACAACTATACTACTAATATAACTGCAGCATGGCTCTACCACGTACTATATATATATATATATATATATATATATATATATATATATATATATATATATATATATATATAAAGCTTATCTGTTTCTCCATCCATTAAGGTTTAGTTTTACAAACGATGGTCGTCATATGGCTTGGCATGGTCACTTTACATCACAGATGATCACTTCAGGTCATTGATGTCCTGATGTCATAGTTACCGAAGGCTACCTTCAACTTTTAATTATTAATTTTTGGTCCGATCTACGTAGAACGAGCAGTAGTGAGTAGAGTTTGGATTTAATTATTAGTTATGAGATTCCAAGCAGATGGTAGCACCAAGCCATCTTCTCTTTTTAAATCGTTTCATCTTCTCTTCGTTTTTTTTTTCAAATTTTAATAGCCTCGCGAACCATTCTAGGTTGGAATCGATGTATTTTTGAAAAGTATGGTGGTCTATCAATTCTGATTTAATGATTGGGACGATCCTGAATATGTTGACTTACTGCAAACTTTCCCGAGTGTCGGTGCTTCATTACAGCGATATGTTCTTTTACGCGGGTTTTTATGGATCTTTTTGTTTGTGCTATGTAAGAGAGACCGCATTCACAAACAAGCTTGTACCTACACGGATGGTAAGAACTGAATAATCTTTTTCGGCGGCATGCAGTATGTTCTTATGATAATTTCATAGATGGCTGAGTGCTACTATCTGCTTGGGATACCATCATTAATAAAATTAAATCCAAACCCAAGAATACGACTGCAAGACTTCAAGATTCTTGTAAGCTCGTTTTACGTAGATCGAACCAAAAGTAATAATTAAAAGTTGAAAGTAACCTTCTTTAACTATGACATCAGGATGTCAAACAACTCAGTCTCCCCCGTGACCATGGTTGCTGTAAAGTGCTCGAAATGTCGCAAATTGAAAAAAAGTCCGTGAAACTACACATTGATTAAAAGGCGTAAATATAAGAAATCATTCCTTGAAACTATTTTTATTCCATGGAAAACAGATACTACTAAAAAAATTAGGAAAAAGTTGAAAGCGTTTTAGCACGTTTTTAAACCAAAGTTGAGCCACTAGATGTCTCGTAGAATTGATTCATTTGTCACTTTAGCTGTTAAATTTCCTTTGAGCTCAGTTAGTGAGATACAACAACTAGACAAGGAGTGGTGGTTTTTGCGTAATATTAAAGAAATTTTACCTGATGATGCAGAAGACTTCGAAACTACTAACTGGAGTAGTCATTGCAGCTCTTGATCCCACTAATCGGAGCAATCAATTTTATCCAACATTTGTTCAATTTGTTTTTGCTATCTTAAGTCTACCTCATTCGAGTGTTGCCTTAAAGAGGATTTTCTCATCTTAAAGACAACGCAACAGACTCAACACAAATACGATTGAAGGTATTTAGCATACAAAGCAACTTATTAGGTTGGTTTGTTGATAACAAGCTTTTCTTAAAATTTTATAAAAATATGTGTGTCGACTGTTCCCAATGCTTAAGGTTTATTTTGAATACAATTGTTGTTTTTATTTTATAATCAATAAGGACAATTTTATCAATCAATTTGTATTTTTTTAATTTCATGTATAGTAGCCAAACCTTATTCCCTTGTTTTTGAAGAAAAGGAAAACAAAAATTATTTGTCTATGATATATTATACTAATTATTATACAGTTGCGTTTTCACTCCTGAGGATTAAGATAAAATGCTTCGTTACCAGTGAAAAGGTTTTCATGTCAGCATATATTCTGGTGTTTTGCAATGGTATTCTCTGAGAATGACCCATTTGTGCTGCAGCCATATTATAGCTGCAGTGTGGCTCCACCTTGCGTAAGATGTAACCCCTCAAGCGCCATAAAAATCCCATGCAGTTACATGCGCCCGGCAAATCCCGAGCGGTCGCATGCGACCGCAACCACCCACAGCACTTAAAACCATTATAACTTATACTTAGAGACTACTGTTCTATGAAGAAGTTTAGCATTATAAAATGTACACAAAATTTTCTGTCCAAACAAAAGTCAGGTTTTACTTCATTACAAAAAGATCTTATTGTATTTTGATAACAAAAAAAACATACCAAGTGAATGTCGGCAGCGTGAAAATCACAATTATTTCAATATATATACTCGAAATTATTTACGTAAAATAATAAAATATATTCGCACAAAAACTTCCATATCAATTATAAATAAAACACTAATAAAACACTAGAAAAATCCAAAAATCAACACAATAACATTCACGCGACAATGGCGTACGAAATGAAGGTAGATTATAAATAAATATTCATAGGATAACAGTTTTTTTTATTGCGCTAGAGGATAGAGTATTTTATAATAATTATATAATGCCAAACTTCTTCATAGAAAAGTAGTCTCTATTTATAAGTTTTTATGGGTTAAAGTGCTGCGGGTGGGTGCGACCTCATGAGACCGCTAGGGATTTGACGGAATATGGCCGCGGTCTCATGAGATCGCTATGGGGTTGAGAGGTTAAAATAGCATACTTTTATATAGATTTCAGTAGTTTCTAATACATATTATAACATGCACCTGGCAAATCGTGTTGCCCGATTTAGATATCGGCAACAATTTCCAAGTGCCAAGCCAAGCGTGGGAATTATGGCAATAGTGGGAGAAAAGGCCATAAAACATTCTATGTAATGGATGGATGTATATTATTACAATGCATTTTTTTGAAACAATGATCACCGTAAGTGCCAACAAGTCGCCATGCCGAAACGTAGGCACTCACGTTATTATCCCGTTAGCGATTTTTATGTGAAAAAGTCGGAAGTGAGGCTAGGGAAAGGGGACAGTTAGGGCCAGGAATAGTCATAACACATTTAATCCCGTAAATAATCATTTTGCGTTATTGCACAAATATTAGCTATGGATGGGGTCTGAAGCCGAGACTTTTGGTAGGTGGTTAGGTACTCGTAGCTTTAGGCCGCGGACCTCAACTCATTTCATCATTAAGTTTGTCATTAGGACCCTTAAAATATATTTTTCATTAGAGGGCGATATTAATGACATCGTAGTGATAAATCACAACTCAATAACGGGTATGTTTTACAGAAAATGTAGGTTAAAGACCCGTGATAAAAAAATAATGAACTGTTCGTCGTAACCATTACTGTGGTAAGGTTTTTAAGAGTCTGTTTGCATAACGTCGAGCAGGCGGATGGACGCGGATGGAAAGATTGAACAAATTCCGTTCAATATTACTTTTCGCCCGGTACCTGAACGGAGTTATTCAACGACTACCTTTTACTGTTTTTTACGGATTGATAATAATACTTTTAGGTTTATATTGTGTTACACTGGGTTTTTAGCAGACTTCAAAAACGGAGGACGTTCTCAATTCGATTGCATGTATTTATTTTTACATGTAATTCTTCGTCAATTGTGAACTAACTTTCATGATTCCTTTTCTATTAAAGAGGTTATATTTTTGAAAGCTATCACCTAACTACATATCCTATACTATTAAACGAGCAATTCTTGTATATAGATCTCGGAAACGGCTCCAACGATTTTCATAACATTTAGTGTCCAGGGAGTTTCGGGGATAATAAATGGATCTAGCTAGGATTTATTTTTAGAAAATGTCTTTTTGTCCGTGTTTTTAGGCAATGAAAAACTGCTACAATATCGTTAGAATAAGAAGGTAAATTTTGAGAGTTTATTAATGATTACAAATAGCTTAATTGGTATAATGGGCGGTCACAGAATCGTAAAACCCCGGTTCGAGCCCAGACCGACCGACCGACTTTTTTAATATTTTTTTTTTCAAGTTCCTTTCTTTTTTGAGAAAATCTATTTTTTCGAGCCCTTTTTTTAGTATTTTTTTAAAAACACGAAAATTTAAATTAAAATAATTGCACTCATGATTTTTTATTCAAATAACCAGCTCCGTTTTTTCTGTTATGTCGCTAAGATCAAAAAATATTATTTATATTACAACCAGGTACTTTATGTTAAATACACTTAGAATATACTGGCGTAAGTATATTGTAAGTCTATAGTATGTTTTTACTAAGCGCGTAACATATAATCAAAAACATACCTTCGCGTCGTGTTGTAAGGCTTCTCCGTTTTTTTAAGTCAACCAAAAAGTATGAAGTAATTTAAACATTGTGAAGTCAGGGTTTTAATTCTTCTATACCTTCGCTTTGTTTTAATAACAATTTTAGAATGTGAAATTATATTATTCTTTTTATTTCTTTCAAGGCTGCTTAAATAAAAAGTTAAAATTTTTGTTAAATATCTGAAGAGATATCTAAAAATATTATTGGGTAATATTTAGAATATAATAAAATATACATTGTTAGTTTTGGGTCTAGTTAAGTTATGTTTCTACCCTTTTCTTTGACACTAACATCATTACTTATCTTGGTCTATCGTATAAGTGTTGCATTACATAGGGTACATATAAGTTCAGAAGAGTAAGCGTGCCCTTGTACCGCAGCATCTCCTGCTCAGTAGACGAAAATTGTCGCCATGGTCCTAAGTCATTCAGAAGATATCATGATCACAAAAGACAACTAAAAAAATGAATCTGCGGTGCGCTATAAAGAAAATGTCTTACGATCCAACACATACGAATCATGTTGTGGGTCGCTCAAGAAATTTCATATGGAAACCACGTATAACGTGTCTCTGCAGCATATCTGGAGTGCAACTGATATTTGTAAACCACAAGAACGTACGAATGTCTTACGAATGTCTACAAAATTACACATCTTCATATTTAATATAATAAGTTACGTTATTTTAACTATAATATGCATGGATACAAATGTACTTGGAAGTTGAGTACGGAAACAGTTAATAAAATCTTCAGGTCTATTTCGATACTAAGTGCTCATACTTTCTTACTGTTTTTTCTCTGTGAAGATTTTGTGTTCGTATTAGTTTTTAATGAGACTATAATAAAATATTTTGTTACACAAATTGTGATATTAGCTAATTTTGCTAACTAATTAAAGTCAAGTTTTGGTATTAAGTTTATTATTTCAGTATACCAGTGGCTTTAAATAGGACATAAGTAAGGCTATTTAAGTTTTGCGTGAAACAATAGCAGCAGACAGTATCATCCACACGCTTTGTTAATACGTTCTCATACTATTACGCTAAGATGTAACAGAACTAATAGATGATCTGTTCATTATTTAAAAGGAAGCAAGTGAGATTGACTATTTAAACACAAAAACTTTATTATTTTTTTGTATTATTATATTATTTATATATTTATTATTAACTATGGGGCTCTACATTCTATTGTGGAAAGTCGGAATGTGTCAAAAAGGGCACATATTGCAATTCACAATGATATGTGAGTCCCTACATTAACGCGCGCGCGCGCGTGTGTGTGTGTGTGTGTGTGTGTGTGTGTGTGTGTGTTTGTGTAAATATATATGAGTATTTTGTGAGTGTGAATGTGTAAGTTCGTATAAATTGTCACAGTTCTCGTTCACCAAAAACTATTTCAGCATATCAACATAATAAATATAAAATTAAATCAATTAGCATATTGCAATAAACATTCTGTGTCATTATATGTTTTAATATATAAATACTTTGTAACTATTTGTTTACATTTGTATGTGTTCAACTGATCTTTATCCAAATCTTTGTTCAGTCTATTGTAGAGATGAGCAGATTGCGATAAGAACTGACGCTGAACAAATTTGATTTTTACTGCTACCCTATCTTTTCTTCTTCTTGTCATTATTTTTGAGTGCTACACGTCACGTTGACGCTCCGGGAAGTCTGCAGTCTGCGAACATGTTCAAGATTGACCCCACCATTACATTCGATTTGATAAAGCACAAATCCTCGCAAAAGAACACCGATTCCTACCAAGGATGATACGCGAGGCTATTGAAATTAAAAACATCCAAATTTCTATAGAGAAGATGGATGGGTGCTGCCAGCTGCTTGGGATCTTATAATTAACAAAATTAAATCCAAACCCAAGCATAACACTGCAAGACTTCATGATAATATAAGCTCGTTTTGCGTAAATCGGACCAAAAATTAATATTTAAAAAACTGAATGTAGCCGGACTAACTATGACATTGGAACGTCAAACATCTCAGTCCCTACCGTGACCATGGGTGCTGTAAAGCACCTGAAACGTCGGGATAGTAAAAATAAATTAAAGTAATTAAACGCGATAAAATCCGTAAATAATAGTTTTATTCGATGTGTAGTGTTGGCGTTAATTTAAGAAATCGTAACGCTGACTTCTTTCGATTACTAATAATTTTGTTTTACGTATGGTAGTGAAAGTTGAGTCTAGCAGAAGAACCACAAGAGTAGAACTTTAGGGCTGAATCTGAGTGATAGGGTGTGAAATTGTATGGTAAGAGGAGAGTGTGGTTTTCAAGACGATGTTGTGACGAGGATTAAGAAAGGAATGCTTCGGTGGTTTGGTCATGTCGAATAAATGAATGAGGAAAGAGTGACAAAGCAAATTTAGGTTACAGAAGTGAACGAAACAGTTGGAAAGGGACGTCCTAGGCGAAAGTTTATCGACCAAGTTGGCGATGTACTGAAAATGGGCCAAATATATAGTACCCTTAACCGACGAGCATGTACGCGTAGGTATATGGATGTGGAGGAGGCGAGAGAGGTATATATAGATCGTTCCAAATGGAAGTCTGTAGTCTCTACCTACCCTTCTGGGTGACAGGCGTGAGTGCTTATGTATTTAAAAATATAATTTAGTTCAAATATAAACCATACAGAAAAGGTATTTTTTTTCATAATTTACAACAAACATAATACATAAGTTCTCTCTTATATTTGGCAAGATCTTGACACACCTCTCTTACTTCCAGTGGATGGAAATGTTTGTGAATAATTTTCTACACACACATGCTTGTCGCTTAATTTGGTTCTTCTTTAATACATTGCCAATTTTGTCGATAAACTTCAGTCAAGGGCGTCCATAGCCGACTCTACTACAAATCTGCGGCATAAATTAAATTTTTCAGTGTTGGCGCATTTAATAATTATAGGTGTTCTAGCCACCGAAGCATTCGTTTATTAATCCTGTTCACAAAATCTTCTTGCAAACATTACTTTTCTCTTATCACAATATTTCTCACCCTTTTAATCAGTAACTCCTAATATACTTCTTAATGACCTCATTTCTATAGCATTAGTTTTACTTTCATGCTTTACACCCAACTTTACGCTATCCCTTACTTTCACTTTTTACACTAACAAAGCATTGTGTATTATTATTATTTATATTATATTGTCATACTTGCCTTTTTAGGCTTCCGTATTTAAACAACAAAGAACCATTACAGTTTCGCCATGTCCGTCAGTCTATCCGTCCGCGGTTTTACTCAGAGACCCTAGGTGGTACAAAGCTGTAAATTGGCATAGTCATAGACATTAACCACGCCTATAAACTGTGAAATAAAATCTTAAAAAATATTCTTTTGGGTACCTCCCATACAGGTAAAGGGAGAATGTTTTTTTTACCCGTCCATTCTATCGTGTATGGTGTTGTTGAATGGGTCTTACAAAAACATTGGAGGTATCCATCAACATTTTTTCGATTCAGGAGTCCATTTGCGAAATATTTAGCTTTAAAGTGGTATTTTTTATTAGACTTGTATGTACCCCTCTACCAACTAAATCACTGTTTTTAGAAATGTTAAAATTGTACGCAATAGTATTATATATAATGAAATTAAAAGGAAGAGCTAAGTAGAATTAACAACTTAAGGAGCAATTCTTGCCCATCTTATAAAATACACATGGATTAGTAAAAATTTCGTTACAGCTCCATAGAAAATTACTTAAAACTAGCTGCATTATAACTTCGTAATGTTATTGTAAACTATAAAATCAACATTTTATGAAGAAGACGACTTCTATGAATTACTACTACTTATAGATTTACTACTCGTTCTTACTTACATACTACTTTTACTTATTTTTAGTTGGGAGTTATTGTAGCCCTCAATAAAGTATTCATACAATCATATACCCTCCTACAGTTTCATTAGTGGTACTCTTGGTTTACGCGGGCGACCCTTAGGATAGTTAAGGGCAGTGCAGTGGTGGTTTACGTGAAGATTCGTTACTTTAATTCATATCTTAGGATTTCACTACCGGGAATATTTAGAAAGATATCAACTATGACCATCTTTGTGAATTGGCATCTGAATGATTTGAAATCTACATCAAATCGTAATCAAAATGTATTTATGCTTATTATCAACAAAAGCCCTTCTAAGTTCACGCGTTGTGACCGGCAACTACGGAACCCTACATATTGCAATAGCAATAGTAATGTGCGTGGTCCGACACGTACTTGGCCAGTTTTTAGGGTTCCGTAGTCAACTAGGAACCCTTATAGTTTCGCTATGTCTGTCTGTCCGTCTGTCCGTCCTCGCTTAATCTCTGTGACCGTTTGTACTAGAAAGCTGAAATTTGGTACCAATATGTGTATCAATTACGCCGCCGACAAAGTGGTAAAATAAAAATTGGAAAAAAATGTTTTATTGGGGTAGCCCCCCTATATGTAAAGTGGGAAGTGATTTTTGTTTAAATTTCAACCCTAACGTGTGATACATTGTTGGAAAGGTATTCAAAAATGAATAGGGGTTTACTAAAATAATTTTCTGATAATGTCAATAATTTTGGAAATAATCGCTCCAAAAGTAAAAAACAATGTGTCCCCCCCTCTAACTTTTGAACCATAAGTTTAGAAAATATGAAAAAAATCTGAAAAGTTGAACTTTATAAGGACTTTCTAGGAAAATCATTTTGAACTGGGATGGAAACAACAGTACACACTACCGGGAGCAGTTGCAGGAGCGCGGAGCGCTGCTGGAGCGCGAACATAATGGATACCCACCTTTAAACTCATAAGTGGGAACACTTATTGTGACGGACGGGAAACTACGGCACCCTACACTGAGCGTGGCCCTACACGCTCTTGGCCGGTTTTTTGACATATTTTGTTACTTCTCACAATAGAGTGAAGAACATTATTCACCTCCGAGCTCTACATTGACCATTCATATATCCTTGTTGAGTCAACAATCCTCGTCATACAACCATTATAAATGCACAAACTTATTCGACAACTCGCCATTCTTCCTTCACATAATCATTGCTATTTTACGCTGGTATTCTATGAGTATGTGGTCCTTTCTAAGTCGATCATTTTGCAGTCATAACACAACTGCAGCATGACTCTTACAAAAACATTTACGGTATGACAACATCGATTCTGTGCTCACGAAGCCTCTCACTCCTGTAGTTATTTTTTTATAGAATGGGGTGACAAACGAGTACACACACACACACACACACACACGCACACGCACACACACACACACACACACACACACACACACACACACACACACACACAAACTGATGTTAAGTGGATGCTGTGGTCCATAAACATCTACATTTATCCTCGGTTAGGAATAAAAATGCAAATGCGTTGCCATCCCTGAAGACTACGAGGGGACGCTTGTATCCAGTAAAAAGGGTCTCCGGTTCGCTTCACTCGCCAAACGAAAAACAACAGCAATAAGCTGCTATTTGACGCTGGCGTTGGGAAAACGTGGTCCTTCCTCGATAGAGCCGACCCATTCGTGCTACAACCATATTATAGCTGCAGCGTGGCGCCACCACGTAAAAAACTCAAGTAAGGTATGGATAGTCTGATAAAAAAAGAAGACATTACCATTATTTTGTTATTGTATTTACATAGTTCAAATCTTTACTATATTTACTATTCTTAGTGATCAGTTTTAAAATAACTTGGTTGACTTAACTTCTTACGACAAATATTGAAGTTGAAACTCAAGTTTACTCAGAGTTAGTCTACGAACCTATAACGTAACGCAGGATATGGAACAGATGTTAGTTGCGAAATTACAATTCCAAAAAGTTTTATAGCATATTTATGTGCATAGCTACTCGTTTTGAGAAGTTTTGATTTAATGAAAAACTATTTTTAAAAAAGCCCCGCTAGATTTCTTACTGCTACTTCCCAGGACACAGTTTTTTCCAAACCAGTGATAAAAGCATAAATAAGTTTTTCCTTATACTTACGCGAGCACTACACATTAAATAAAACTACTTTTACGGATTTTATCGAGTTTAATCTACTTAACATTTTCACTGTCCGGTTTTCAGACAGAAGACAATAGCAATGACCTCAGATCATAGAAAACACCACTGTTTCTATGATCTTAGGCAATAACCTATATCTAGTGCACGGGAAAGTGAAATAGTTAATTTTAATTATCGACGTTTCTGGTGTTTTTCATCACCCACAGCCACAAGGGACTGAGGTGGTTGACGTCCCGATGTCAGCGTTAAGTCGGAGTACTTACAGATTTTTATTATTACTTTTGGTCTCATCAACGCACAATGAACTTACTGTGTCTTGAAGTGGTATGCTTGGGTATTTAATTTTAATTTTATTATTACAGGATCCCAAGCAGGTGGTAGTACCCAGCCTCATTCTCTATTGAATTTAGGATGTTTATTTTTTTAAATTTCACTAGCCTCACGTAACTTCTTTGCAGGAGAGTTGGTGTTTTACATCAGCTATATATTATTTTACGCGGGTTTTATAGATCTTTTTGTTTGTCCTATATATGTGATACTGCATTCACAATCAAGATTGTACACTCCCGCACCTTGTAAAGGGATATTACACTTGACTGGTGATAAGAACTTACTAATTTTCTTCGGCGACTTGTAGAATGTTTTAATAGAAGTTCCCGTCGAGATATAGCTAATCATGCCTGTGATATCTCTGAAATATGGTAGTACAGCAGGCACACGCTTGACTGTGGCTGGCTTCACTCGGTCACTGTGACGTAGGTGCGGGACTCGAAGCTTGTGTTTGCGCCAAACCTGCTTGACGTGCTGAAGCTCGGCGGCCAGGTGCTTGCTGTCACAGATCCCTCGTGCTCTTTGTAACAAAGATTTGCCCACGGTAGCTAACTGTGAAGGATGATGGTGAGATTCACCGTATAAATATCAATTAGTATGGGTCTTTTTTATACACAGTGTCCGATGGTGTCGTTAGTAGGAATAGGACGGTGGATAGGATGGATAGGATGGTGGAGGTATAAGACAGAAGGAATACAATGGAAGTTGGTTCCATTGTATTCCTTGTTGAATTATTTGCCGCTAACTCCATAGTCAATAGAAATTCAGAGTTTATGGAATTAAGATGTTTCAAAAATGCAGTTATTTTATTTAAAGTTAAAATTGTGAAAATATCATCTACGTACCTGTTACAGGTGCAGTAAGAAGGGCTTTTTCCTCAAAGTCCTCATTGAATATATCGGCGACAGTGCCAGATACAGGTGAACCCATCGCAACACCATCTACTTGCTTGTAAAACTCTTCCTTCCACAATAGATAGCTAGGTGTAAGGAAATGTTTGAGTAATACTGCATATTCTGCTGATATGTTTTTTTTCCTCAAGTTTCCTAGTTACAATTGTGATGAAGGTAGGCATGTAAATAGAATCACTATTAGACGTAATGGAACGTTCGGTTTGTGTATTTTTGGTAACCACCATATAACTTCGGTGGTTTATCACACGCAGGTATTATCGAAATATCGAATTAATCCGATAATACGCATTTTAATCTATATCGAATTAAAAATAATCCATCTTTTTTTCTGTATAACAGCAAATCACGACTTCCGATTTTGATGTTACTATTTAATTAAATATTTGACAACCTAAACGATTAAAAAATATTTGCTACTGTGAAGGAGAGTTAGACAAGTGCGAAGATATCTGAGTTACGCTCGCCTGTCCGCAAAGAGATTTAAATATATTGTATACTACTAGGTACTTAAATGTCTTTGCCTGTCCATCTGTACAGCGCAGTGTGTACGGGTTACGATATTTTATGGGCTACGAGCTACGACCCATACCATTGTATCAGAAATGTCTATTTCGTGCTGTTGGCTTTAATACATGTTAAAAATAGAAAAAAAAAGTAATTTAGATAAAAATATTTTAACTTGCTCACGCGCGAATGTTGTTTATTTCCTTCATTTATTATTGGTATATCAATAAGGCTTATTTATAACACTGTATTTGCATAAATTTAAATTAATAAATAATTACGTTCATGAAATCTAGGTAAATTTGCATTTTAATTTTTAATCGAGCTTAAATGTAGATGTCTATGGGCCACAGCATCCACTTACCATCAGATGGACTGTGTGCTCGTTTGTAACCCTTATCATATTAAAAAAAATTAATTCATAATTAAACATAATATATTTATTTTTGGGAAAAAATGATGAATTTCATAGTCTTCTATAAATAAACTAACTATAAAATTATAAAAATAATTAACAAAAATTTAATGCCCGCTTTTATAGATATTTGTACTTTTTCGCAGGAGCCTATTCATTTATATATGACCTCAATTTATATAAATTTTAATGTGATATATGAAACTTATCTTAAATGGCAAACGGTTTGATAAGTATTAAAAGTAAAAAAGTAAAGTAGGAGCTTATTTACATACGTCTCAACTATGCACATGACTCCTCATTATCTAGATTGTTTTATGGGCAGGAAAGAGTTTGCCGAGCTAGTACATTGAGTGTATAAACGGTTTTCACATATATACGGTTTTGAAATGCGCTAGCGGTGAAGGATAACATCTAGGTTTTCCCACGAAGTTATTATTCATCACTTGACCAGTCAGCACGTAAAATTTCCTACAACAGTTTCATTGCTCCTGGCGGGAATCGTACACTTTTTGCTCCACTGCCATGAAATCTTGCGGCAAGCTACATGGCTCTAGTATTTGTTTAAGTAAAATTCAAAAAAGAGAAATGAAACTTTTGCACGATTGTGGATCACACCTATTTAGTATTTAGTTATCCCAACGTTGCCACGAACTATTCCATCACATAAAGATAAACGTCTCACAGTGCATTTAATTTTCACTTACGTCAGTACTCAGTACTTCAGTACTTAGTACTTAGTAACTTGTAATTGCCGATACACAACCAGTATACATCCCGGTAATGGCTACCGGTCTAAATATTTTAAGTCAATTAAACAGTTTTTGATGCTGTACGATTATATATTCAGTAGGACTCTCTAATTTATTTTTTATCAATTACTTTTTAATCATTTATATAGTAAGTATATGGTGTCATTATTAGATTTAAACTATGAAAATTAAAACTGTACCATCTAGTAATATTAGCGACAGTAGAATGAGATACGACTGAGGTAGCCCTTGAACTACCCAAAAGCCGCGAACATTCTTGTAAATTATAAATATGGAGTAAGGTGACGTGAATAATTTTTAATGTGTTTTTATTGTATCATGAATATTTTTATAAACGTGAGATCGTAAATACACAGAGCGAAAGACAGACAGAGACAGACCGATAGGTAGACAGACAGACGGATAAAAATTCTAGATTCTAGATTCTAGAAAATACTAGAATCACTGAGACGACTTCTCTACAGATTTATAATATTATAGATTCTAATTTCTATTTGCTAGGGCAGGCCGTTTCGACATTAAAATGATACTGCTTCGAATAGATATCCTTTCGCGTCTTAGTAAAAATATCACGAAATTAAGTGCCCTTACCTGAACTTACACCATAGTCGTCACGAAGTGATTATTTATCGAAATATACTAATGAATCATTAGTGTTTCGTAAGGGATGATATTAAGTAAATGTTTGTATCATTGATGACTATAACATTGGATCAGTAATATTACGATTTGATTGAATCACCGAATAATCTGCATTATTATTATTATTATTATTAACTGTTGCTGCAACTGCAAAATTGGTCAGCGAACCATTACGAGTATTGCTTGTTTTGATGGCACATTGTTTTAAAAATGTAAATACTTATGAAAACGTTATAGCTGAAGTTTCACAAAAGAAATCAAACACTAGGTAATACTTTGACAAACGCGTGATACTGGTTCGTTTATAGTCGATAACAATAAGATAAAAATGGAACCAATACCGTCATACAACGAGCGCATAAGTAAGCAACATGTGTAAACATAAACAGGATTTTGATACATCGACAAAAGTACTTTAAAGCGGGAATTTTTATACAGTTTTTAAAGTTGTTTACATAATAGTATGTTTCGAATAAAAACGTAAAAATAATCTATATATACCAGTACATAGGTAATATAAAAATAAGTTTTTCGTTCGAGTAACCTGTCAGTCTGACCATAAATAAGGTTATATTTGATTGAGTTTCTTCTTTTTATTTACTAATTACAAATTTGGAATAATATATGAGACAATCTTTGGTCGATTTGTCATCATTTCACATATTATTTTACTGTACTTGTTAAATTAGGTTATTTTGCGTTAAAAATAAATTGTGAGTTAATGGGTATGGAGCTGCCAGATATTTTATGAGATTATGAATCGTATTAAAAGTCGTATGTTTTTGTACCGCACTGTCAACGTGTATTCTGAAATTTGGCCTGTTAAAGACTATAATAAAGTATTGGGACGACCTCGTGCTGTTAGGAACAAACGGGCTATATTATGGTGGCGTAAGGATATCCACTTACGCCGTCACTATTACACTTATTAGGAATTAGTAGTGTTTTCTCATCTGGTTGGGCTGAATAAATATATAAAAAGAAATGATAAATCTACATAAATATATATTTCATATGCTAGCATAAATAAATAAATAATACATAAATAAATAAAAGCCCAACCAGATTGAGGCCCTCGGCAGGGGAGACCAAACGGCCGAGGTTAATGTTTGAGTACGTCGCGACGCGCCCGCCCCGAGTCCGCGTTTGCAGTCTGGCCAAGCACTAAACGTTTTTCAATTCGATGAAATGTTGCACACGGGGAATTAACTTAAATAATATAGACTATTTAAGTAAATTTATTAACCAAAGACGTGTTGCATAAGTTTTCAATCCGGCTAGGTTTTAAACCTAAGACCACCACATAGAGAGAAATTCATTGAATAAACAACATTTTATTTTATTTTATTATTATTTATCATACCTTACAATAACAATAGTTGAAATTTTGTATAATGTTAATGTAATCAAAGTCAGAACTGCACTACGCTATATATTTTCTAAAATCCTTGAGAAACACGAGCGCATTGTTCTGTACCTATAATTTTCCAGGGTTTACTATTTCTCTATCATTGATTTATAAGTACTTCGGGACTATGCAATATTTTGTTTGCCACATTATTTACTAAAAACCTCATGGGTGCGCAAAGGGAAACGGATAGAAAAGGGACATAAGTTTTACTTACAGGTACAAAGGAAATCGATTTAGCATAGCTACAGACAATTTATTACTTTAGAGGCACTGGAAAGGTAAATTATTTATTTTATTTACGTTATCTGGTCCACATAATATTATAACCATTGGCTGTTGGAAGAAATTTTGTATTACATGTACAATAAATTATTAGTGTTATTTTATATCTGAACGAGAAAACATATAATGCTTGAGTTTGAATTGATTCCTACCGTTTGAGTATTTTTTTTTATTTAAGACGGTTCCCCTAGCGAGAGACCTTGAACGTTCGGTCCCATACAATCCACGCGCTCTCGCTACAATGTATCGCGTAAAAATACACCCGAATATTTGGAATTATTTCAATTAAAAAAGATAAGCGTACCTAATAAATTAAATAAAACGTGTAGAATATAGATTTTTAAATTATCTATCCATTAGTGTAATCCTCAAATATTAGAGCATTTCCTTTAGCAACACATGCATGTAATCAATAATTTTAGTCATTTTTTAAAAGTAGATTTAAAATGTATTCATAACACATAAAAACAAATCAGAATCAGAACGTGGAATGTGATGATAGGATATCGAACATTAATAACGTGCTAGATGTAGCTTATTTCTCATAACTAATGAGATAATAGTCTCTGAAAAACGCACTTTTGCAAGGTTTTGCTCAGGGTACCGCCTTAAGTAGAAAAGTTAACTCTTACCGTTACCGTTACCGTAACGGACTATTAAAGTCTACTGTTGAACATAGGCCTCCCCCATAGGCTGCTTCATAGGGTGTTATTGTCCACAGTAGTCACACTCGACAAGCGGTTTGACAACCGTAGTCTTTTAGTTTTAAGACGTTATTAGGTAGACGCTGCTGCTCATGTCCTGATTAGTTTGCCTTCGCAGCCCCACAGCCACTGCACAGCAAGAAAAGTTAACACGGGTTATTCCGTTTATCCACCATAAAAAATCCATTCTAGGGTGGTTACTTGGGAACGCTTTATCATCATTTGTTCTTAATTAATTTTCAATCACCACAAACGGGAAAAATCACTGAACTCGCGTGAATGTCACGCACAGATATTCTTTTTAATAAGCATGCTAATGTCTAATAAGTACTTTGAGCCAGTTTTTATCGTGTTTCTATTTTGTAAATGACTGTAGGTACACAGCCGAGGAAGAAAATCGAAAAAAAAATACGAATTCCTATTATGCAACCCGTCTGGCGTTACTTTGATCAGATCAGTCTATAGATTACTTTATTGTAGATTTTAGACAATATACCGAAAAGGCTTTTTCTAAGTAAAGTTGTCTTCGATGAAATTGTATAAATTTAATTTTTACGGCGATTGCTTATTATTAAATAATCATTAAATAATTCAGGATAAGTTTTTATAAATGTCACAACTTCATGAATATACAGCGCTGGAAATGTCAATAACTTTCATTTTTCTGTACTCGGTATATCTGCAGTAGTACGCACACACTTTTTTGCGCTTTAGATATATCTTCGCGCCTTCTAGCATTGTTCCAAAAAAATTACACCATAGCCCACAGTAGAAGATACGAAACCGCGATATAGCAACTGTAAAGCATTATCATTTACTACCTTGAATAATAAATGTAAAACGTAAGAAAATTGATTTAACTTTCTGCACATAGTATATTATGTATGAATCTCCCACTTTAAGTTATGCCTTCCCATTCCCACTTCCTAGTATGTGTTTGTTTGTTTGTCTGTTCGGCATATTAGATAATTACTAGATATATTTTCTTAAAACATGGGCGGATAAGAATAGTACAATAAATAATATAATAAGCTTTGCAATAGATTTTTAACTAACTTCCAGATGTGTTAGAAACTTAAAACTTGTAACATAGATCAGAATTGGATGGAAGATGGATGGAGAATGGATTATAAATGGTTGAATTATAATAATTGTATTTCAAGTACTTGACACTGAATTTCAACTTTCATTACATCGCATCTCATAGGTTTTGTGTACTACACTGAAGTGAATAAAGTTAATTGTTATAAATGGAACTATGACTAATCCTTCATAATCGACCATGTGCCTGAACTCGGCCTGGAAGGCATTACCAACACTGAACTTGAGTCACAGTCGCAGATTAGAAAAATTAGAATTGCATATAATTTTACTAATTTCGATTACGTAAGCAACAATTATTCACACATGTTTCCTAAATGGTTGCATATTTATTAAAAAAAAACATCAAATGGTAAAAAAGAAGTTTTTAAAGTTCGTCCACAGCATGTAAGTTTTTGATGAACAAATAGGATTTTCCGATAAGTACGTTTAGGCCCAAGTTACCCACTTGCTACCACAGCTGTCATACACGATTCTTCTGTTGCTGGGATCTCTTCTACCCTTGCCAGGGCAAAGGCCGTACCATCGTCGCAATTTATAATACCCAAACAGCGATTTAATGTCTTCATACGGATCTTTGTTTATATACATTTATATACATGCGGTATTCCGCAGCGGCCATTATGAAATATATATATATATATATATATATATATATATATATATATATATATATATATATATACTATTACTATTATACATTTAATTTGACGGGTCTGTAGCGCAGTTACCGAGGACTGTTGGTTCGAATCCCGCACGGAACAAGTATTTGTATGGCATAATTGTTCCTGATCTGGGATGTGTGTCTTTGTGCAATTTATTTGTTAACTGCCTGAAAATCCTAGTGTAACGTTTAAGGAAAACAAAAAAAACCTTAAACACTAGGATTAGGAAATTAAACCTGTGTATGGGAACACAGTTCGTACTTGTTTCCTGGTACACATTATTGATGGTGTTTCCAGGCAAACATCTGGGTAGTGCATTTAATTGGCTAAAATTGATTTATATGCTTCAAGCAAAGACTTATAAACTGAATGGTTTATACGCGTTAAACGAAAATTATAAATGTATGCAGCATTGTGACATAATTTTATGAAAGACTAATTAAATCAGGGGCTATTACAAACTAATGTTTGTAGATCAAACACCAAGCTTTATCCGGTGTTATCCGTTATTAAACGATTGAACTTTATATCAAATTATAACGTTCAATAGTTTACATCTTTTTTTAAATCTAATCAAAATCGTAAGTGAATTTCTGCAACATATTATCATTTCTTCAATTCAATTTCAATTTCTTTGTTTAAACAAAAATTGAATATTGAGAAAGCTCTGAAAAATCTATTCGGAAAAAGGGTACGCTCGCAGAATTATCTAGTGGAAGATATTGAGTAATATATACTATTTACGATGATGATTGGAGGATATGTAATCCCAGTGCGCTGCGCATGCTGCAGATAGCGTTTTCTTTACACGTGCTATAAGTTTTAAGTATTCACCGCACAGACGCTATAAGCTATATTGTTTTAGGTACACCGTACATTGAAAGTCTCTGAGATTTCATTTTGAAACTAAATTATTTTAGATTATAGGTACACATGTTTATGTACATACGTGGTAGAGCCACGCTGTAGCTATATTATGGCTGTAGCACGAATGGGTCGGCTCGACCGGAATATGTTTTACGGAAACGAGGCATTCCATCGTAGTACTCAGGGGTGACAACGTATCTGCGTTTTGATTCTTAATCAAGGATAAATGCATATGTCTATGGGCCACAGCATCTACTTACCATCGGGTGGACTGTGTGCGCGTTTTTCATATTATACAAAAAAGCCTTATCCTACAAAAAAAAGCTAGGAGCTGTTCCACTTAACTAATTTAGCTTCGAACACATGATTAGATCTTATCGTTATTTACATTGAATAAGTTGGTAAGAAAGCTTGTGCACTCAATATCAGATCGAAATGCATCAAATTCGTCAGTAACACCGCTTTATTTTTCCCAGTACTAGCTTTATTTCGTCAGAAAATTAAAAATACTTATTACATTCAATGGAAAACTAGAAATACGATTAAGTTACGGCGTTAGCGGTGAATTGTATGAACAGTGGTAGAGCCACGCGGCAGCTGTTGCTGTTGCACATATGGGCCGGTACGAGCCGGGGTGGTACCACAACCTCACACAATATCGGTGTGAAGTGGAAGCTCTGCTTCTGCGTTTCGTCTGGTGAGTGAAGGTGGCCGGAGGCCCAATTTCCCTCCACCCTAAATCAATATGGTAGCGGAATTAAATGTAAGACTACCCCCGGAGGATACCAGCACCCCTGCAGAATCCCTCGCTGAGTATTCACGACCAAGCTACTCCACTCAACCGAGTGCTTTCTCGATTCACTGGCGCTGCGAAGAGATGTTGCATCCCTTTGCATTTCCTTCGCATCTACCACGAGGAGTGTCCTGAGGCACATCGGCTCCCGATACCATCCATACCATTTGGATGCTTGGCGGTCCACCACGGTACGTTTCACTAGGAGTTTTCTTCCGCGTACGACCTCTCTGTGGAATAGTTTAGCACCGGCGATTTTTTCGAACCGATACGACTTAGAGACCTTCAAGAAAAGAGCTTACTCCTTTCTAAAAGGCCGGCAACTCACCTGCAATTTCCCTGGTGTTGCAGTTGTTCATGGGCGTCGGTAGTCAGTTGCCATCAGGTGAGCCGTATGCTCGTTTGCCCCCTCTCATATAAAAAAATGTTCTTAAAGAACTACATATAAAGAAAGCGAGGAGTACAATGATCAGTAACAATAGAAGAAACCATAAACTTAATAAAGTTCAAATATTGAAAGATTTTTAAAGAGATCAAGCATTAGCCAAGGCTAACCAAAATATAAGATAAAAGTTAGATCCCTCTTTTAACTATGATCCCCGCTTCAACTCCAATGTTGTAATGCAGTTACAATGTTTATTATATTTCAATGTTGTTTGTTATTGTCTTTGAATTTTTATTTTAACAGGCACATTATTTTGTTTTAAGTTACGTAGTAAGTACTCTTTAGGTAGTAAATTTTATCTACAACAACGTATTTAGATGTTTTTAACGAGTGAAATGGTAAAGTTCATTAGCAAAGTATCATGAAAAGCGAGAAAAATTTAAAATACTCCCGGGTATTATCATTATGAGACAAGTCGTGAAAGTTAGGAGCGGAAATGACGCGCGGGTGTCTATTGGGAGTAATAATGAGTGCGACACCTCCTTGAAGTTGTTCTGTCTTGACGAGCACCCGGAAAACCCCGTCGTGACCGTAACTCGTTAACAAAACTTGTACGCCAGGTCGCGGTTCCATCAGTAATGCTGACTTATTGCAGTTAGCCTTCCGGATCAACTGCTTCCATTATTTCTTTGAAGTGCTGGATCGTCTACGGGATGGTAACTGATTAATTAATTTACTAATAATATTTTTGAACTAAATATTGACAAGTTTTCAGTTCATATTGACAATTATTTACCTTATCCTATACTATTAAACGAGCAATTCTTGTATATATATATATATATATATATATATATATATATATATATATATATATATATATATATATATATATATATATATATATATATATATATATATATATATAATCGGGATCTCGGAAACGGCTCCAACGATTTTCATAAAATTTAGTGTCCAGGGAGTTTCGGGGATAATAAATCGATCTAGCTAGGATTTATTTTTAGAAAATGTCTTTTTGTCCGTGTTTTTAGGCAATGAAAAAATGCTACAATATCGTTAGAATAAGAAGATAAATTTTGACGAATTGTTAGTGATTATAAATAGCTTAATTGGTATAATGGTCGGTCACAGAATCGTAAAACCCGGGTTCGAGCCCAGACCGACCGACCGTTTTTTTTTAACTTTTTTTTTCACGTTTCTTTCTTTTTTGAGAAAATCTATTTTTTCGAGCCCTTTTTTTAGTATTTTTTAAAAACAAGAAAATTAAAATTAAAATAATTGCACTCATGATTTTTTATTCAAATAACCAGTTCCGTTTTTTCTGTTATGTCGCTAAGATCAAAAAATATTATTTATATTTCATCAGTATGTAATTTGTATCTAAATATAATTTCCAAAACACACGAATTAAAAAAAAATCGAGCGAAAAATACCGAGCAAAGCTCGGTCAACCAGGTACTCTTCTATACAGAGTGTTAGTGTAAACACCGTTATCCTCGAAACCAGTGGTTTGGTTACCTATAGAACGTAAATTCAATGAAAAATAACAACTTTTTTTTAAAGTAAAATCTCAATTTTTCCTCAATTCCTCAATTTTTGCATGTTCTAAGCTAGGATGAAAGTATGAAGGAAAAGTTACATCACAGGTTATGTATTTACCTATTGTGTTTTTATTGGAATGTTGTGTAGGTAGTTAGCGCGGGCGGTGATCTTTACAGTGATTACGTCACTCGGGCGCATAGGAAATCCATGAATTTACTGACGGTGTCGGACAGAAACTTTTTAAATTTTATGAAAGAAAATAGCGTTTTTTTTAAATTCGGATAAATATTTTTATATTAAAGCCTATACCTATGGTTTTAGTGACAACGGTGTTTACACTTACACCTTGTATAGAAGTCTGCCTAGTGGAATTTACGTCTACCTAGCTAGACATATCTGTCATAAGAGTATATAATAGTTTCATAAAAGGCGACGAGGAAAACTGAAACTGCAGTGAGCAGTAGCATCATTATTATAACAAATAAAAAAAAATAAAAAACTACGGTTGCCAACCTGTTTACCAAGCGCACTATGGTAAATATCCGCCCATGAGGCAATCTACAGGGATAACCTATGTTTAAATTTTAATAAGTTCTAATGAAGGAATTAAAAATATCTGCTGTAATAAGTGCACCCACAGCTGTGTTCCAGTTTGAAGGCAACAATGACTTATTGACTTATTACAGGCTGAGAGGCATTTGAACTCAGTGTCGGGGCACACAGTAAGGAGTAAGGACTTCTTTACTCATGTAGTCGGGGGCTACAGCAGCGCATCCTAACACTGCACTGTGGCTTTCGTGCTTTAAAGATGCTTGCAGGTGGCCATAAACTGCACTTATTAACAGGTCGACTGTCGGCTAGACTTTTACTCTAATACTTTTAAAAATTGTTACAAGAACTATGACATTCTGAGATGTGGAAAATTGCGAAGTATTATAATATTAGAAAGTTTATAAAAATATATTTGCTGGTGATTTCGAATACAAAATTTAAAAAAATACCTGTATTATTTTAAGATTATTTAATAATTAATTTTTATATGTTATAAACTCCTTGAAGTACGATATGGCGGGGAAAAAAATTAAAGGAGGCCGTGCCCAGCAGTAGTACAAATACATGTATATAGGCTGTAACTTTAATATTTCCTTATTTATGTGTTGATGTTTTAGTGCTACAACATTTTAATTAAAAGGAATAACTTTTCATACGTAATTAGTGGTGTTATATCAAAAAGTTAAATTTTAAGTTAGGCCGCTCACCGAATGTTCGATCTCAGCACCACTGAAATTAATAATCGGAACTTTTAATGACCGTTACTTTACTTGCTCGCAGAAAAGTATCGTAACAACCTCCATTCGTTACACCGCTGGGTACAGGTCTCCTCTTACATCTGAAAGGGTAGTTTAGCGAGCGTAGCGAACCATCCTTGCACTACAAGGACGGTTCGCTACGCTCGCTGCCTCAATTTTTGTATGTCCTCGAAATATAATTTTAATTTCTCAGACTAGCTGGATTTCTCGTGAAGTTTTATTAAACGGCGAGCACAACAATTTCAGAGGTTTTTTTATAGGATAGTGTGACAAACTAGCACACAGCAACACAGCAAACAAGCATCTACACATATCCTCGATTACAAACCAGAATGCAGATGTGTTGCCACCCGTGAGAACTAAGATGGAATGCCTCGTTTCCAGTAAAAAGGGTCTCCGGTTCTCTACACTCACCATACGAAACACAGCAGAATTAAGCTACAATTTTACGCTGGTATTCTGTAAGGTGCCGGCGGGTTTCAGACACGGTTTGTTCTCGTACAAAGAATTCATATTATTTATTGTTTAACTTATTATAAATTGACCTCTTTAAACAGATAAACTCATTACACGATCCATAAGCCTTCTTAAGCTAAGGCTCACACGCTTGGAGGCCTAGAAAGTGATCGGCCAGTATCGACATAGATGTTTTTGTATAAGCATGCATGAACGCTACTACCCTAATCAAATCGGCCGGTTTTAAAATCTGTGAAGAGTCACAAAATTCCGATTCGATCAGAATCCGTCTATACCATTGTACGAGAGGCCACGCATGAGCCGAGCCTGGTCGTTACTTCGGGTGATCCCTTTCAAGTAAGGCTCACCACGCCAGAAAATGCTAAATGCAAAATGGATGAAATCGACAGGAATATCGGAGTGAATAAATTGCACCTTTATTAGTATTGCACATAATAATGTATGCACGCACTATTTTTGCAGCATTGATGCATTTTAAGATGAGCTCAAGCACATGCTACTTCTAAGAAATCCTTATTGTACTTATCTAACCGGCCGGTAAGAAAACAATCAATGCGCGCTTATGTTGATCATCCAATGAAACAAATGTTTCATGCACGTCCAATTCCACAACTAGTCGATTCACATTTTTTCCAGCCGATGAAGGCTTTCATGCGCGCGTAACATTACATCAGGTGATTTTATCTAATCTACCGATTGCCCAACTTTACAACATAAATAAAAATACAAAAAGAAAGTCTGAAAAACAAGTTTTGTGTTTTTAATTAACCTGTCTGCTTTAAATTGTTTCCAGTAACAAATCTGTGTTGGTATAGTTGTTACCAATTTAAAATAAATTGGATCTGGTCTTTGACGGACACCATACTAAAATGATTGTTTGATATTAGATATTCACCGAATATGATTATGCATACCTTCTAGCAATAATAACATAATACGTACATCATCATCATCATAATTACAACCTTTCACAAGTCCACTTCTGAACATAGGCCTCCCACAAAGAATGCTAAAAACATGGGCCTAAGCCACCTGCATCCATCGACTTCCTACTGCATATCTTAATAGGTAGTCACTCCATTTAATGGGAGGCCACTGTGCACTTAGCTTACCGATATGAGGCTGCCACTCGAGAAACTTCCGGTTGTCGAATTTTAGAGCTATATATGGCCGGAGTAGTATATATGTCAATGATGTCAGATTTAAACCATAAATAATTCTTGCAAAATTTCCCTAAACCATAATTTAAGCCCAAAATTATCCATAAAACACGTTTTGTAATAAGAGCGATAAAGTTTACTTATTGGCTTAAAATAACGTATAAAATTTCTAATTAAGTACCTTGTCTGACGGCAACGAAAACAATATTGCAGAAATTTCCATACCCTTCGCCCAAAAGTAGAATTTTCTCCACAGGGAGTCGACAACATCGTGATGATCGAAGCAAGCACCTTGCTCAAATTCCTCATAGCTAGTAAGGTTGAACGCTCGTGAGCTCGCGTTTACCGCCGAATCTCCAGGCATTTGCTCTGATACCGCGAACAAAACAATTTTAAACATCCCATCCACGTAAACATTATCGTTACAATTTTGTAATATCTCGCGAATGTTGAAGTGCATCATCTTAAATAAGGTGATTCAAGGCATAGATTTTGTACGAAGCCTGGTCATCATTATGAAGTGCCTAAAAGTATACGATATATCTATTATGATTGTGTAATACAACAAATGCTATATTGCCATAAACAGAACATTACTGTAACTATTATTTAAAACACATGCTTTACATTCGACGTAGATATTCTAAAAAAGCAAGAAAACATAGCAATTTTAAATATTTAACATGATGAAAGTAATTTTACCACATAAATAAATGGGAGGCGCGTGCAGTTTTAAATTAACGATCTCTACCTCTGGGACCGTTCCTATCATAAACGCGCTTTATAAACGATGTAAAATCGTGACAGTTCGTTTGCGGTTTTCGTGGAGGAAAAGAGATAAATGGCAGATTTTGCATTTATTTATAATTTTTATATAAAACTGAAGTGACATATGAACTTACCATCCACCTGATTGTTAATGGCTCATGCAGTACATAAGCCCTGCAGCCAGCGTCAAACAAAGAAGGAAGATTAGTTGTCACCCCTGAGGACATCGCTCTGGCTCTCTTCATACCAGAGATTACTAAAGTGAGTTCTCTAAGTAATAATTCCATGAAAAAGTCAGAAGGGCTCCGCAAAATTATTTATTTTTGCTTGTTCAACATTTTCGCCCTGGTGCAAGTTAAATATGTGATGAAAAGAACTCATTACTGTTATATAGATTATAACAAAAAACGTAGGTAGTTAGCGAGAATTGTATTACAATATTTCAATTGCACTGTCTATGGTATGTAAATATGATGTAACCTCCCAAAAAATAAAGAGATTTTTGTGATTGTCCCATTACCTTAAAAGTTTGGAAACTCCTGCTCTATACCCTTCAGACCGTAGCACAGTGTAGACACTGCTATTTGGCATTAAAAATTACGGTAGCTTACAGATATTGAAAATATTTACCTAACAAATTAGAATTCTTTTGACATGATTTACTGTTCTAAAATAATATCACCATTTTAATATTAATCATAAGTGATTTTACGTCTACTATCCTATACTATTAAACGAGCAATTGTTGTATATATATATATATATATATATATATATATATATATATATATATATATATATATATATATATATATATATATATATATATACATATATATAATCGGGGTTTCGGAAACGGCTCCAACGATTTTCATAAAATTTAGTGTCCAGGGAATTTCGGGGATAAAAAATCGATCTAGCTAGGATTTATTTTTAGAAAATTTCTTTTTGTCCGTGTTTTTAGGCAATGAAAAACTGCTACAATATCGTTAGAATAAGAAGGTAAATTTTGCCAGATTGTTAATGATTACATATAGCTTAATTGGTATTATGGGCGGTCACAGAATCGTAAAACCCCGGTTCGAGCCCAGACCGACCGACCGACTTTTTTAATTTTTTTTCAAGTTCCTTTCTTTTTTGAGAAAATCTATTTTTTCGAGCCCTTTTTTTAGCATTTTTTAAAAACACGAAAATTTAAATTAAAATAATTGCACTCATGATTCAAATAACCAGTTCCGTTTTTTTTGTTATGTCGCTAAGATCAAAAAATATTATTTATATTTCATCAATATGTAATTTGATTAAAACTACTTTTACGGATTTTATCGCGTTTATTTTTGCTTTTAATTACTTTTATTTTTAATTCCCGACGTTTCGGGCGCTTTCCAGCACCCATGGTCAGGGGGGACTGATGAGTTGAGTATGTAATTTGTATCTAAATATAATTTCCAAAACACACGAATTAAAAATAAATCGAGCGAAAATACCGAGCAAAGCTATTAATTTATTATATCACCATCGTGACAAAACTCGTGATACCATCCATAACATCTGAATTGTGCGATTTAAAAGAAGTTTTCTTACCCACATAACTTCTTTGTGGAATCGACTACCACCAGAGATTTTTCCGGACCGACTTAGGGACCTACAATAAAAGAGCCCACTCCTTGTTAAAAGGCCGGCAACGCATCTGCATTTCCCCTGGTGTTGCAGTTGTTCAACGGCGGCGGTAATCACTCACACACACACAAGCCGTATGTTCGTTCGCCCCCTCTCATATTATTAAAAAAAAAAACTTTTGGGGGGCAGCGTAAGAAAATTTAGCATCTCATTTCATACTTAACAAATCGTAATTGTTAAATCGTTGGAAAGTCAGAAAGACCTCATGGCCCCCCATAGAGGGTTATATACACTTTCGAAAATAAGTAAGATAAGGTTCGAGATATCATTTACTGTGATTACCAATCCGCTTGTTAATCTAGACGTTTATAGCAAGAAGGAAGTTCTGCAGCATATTAAATAAGAAAAATAGAAAAAATTTATAAATTAATCTAAGAAACATTAATTTAACGCAATAACACTTTTTTAATGCTGTCTATATTCTTACGTCTTGTTTTGACAACTTTGTTTTCGTCTGGTCTGTTGATATTATTGTTGGATGACTCAGCTAAGGATATTATTCGAAAAGAAATGTTTACTTTGAAAGCGATGTATAAATATAACTAGAGAGGTTATGTTTGAAAGTTGACATTAAATTTTAAAAGTATAGAAGCTATTTATAGTAGACACTGTATCATCAAGTTATATACCATATATAACTTATCTATTGTTAAGAATTTAGTCTTTTAAACACTTAAAAACAATACTAACTTAAATTTTAAAACTTTTTTATCGATGAATTTTATTGACAGGACGAGTAAACACGCGTTATTCGTTCTTTCATTAAGAGCACTACTATAAGTATTTTATGCACAAGTCGTTGACACCTTTCTATAGTATTCTGGGGTTCATAGTTCAATCAGATATTGTGAAAAACGTAGTGATTAAATATTCTTTGATGGAGAACATAATATTACCTTCTTAATACTTCTTCCTAATACTTCGAACTTAAAAAAGTTACAGATTCAAGAACAGCCACGTGTGCATACTATGCTTATGCCCATGCATGGCTCAAGTACGGCATTTTACTGTGGGGAAACAGCACAGACGTAAAAAAATTGTTTATTTTACAAAGAAAATGTATCCGCATAATTACAAACATATAGCACTGACAGCTGTAAACCCTACTTTATTTCGTTGAAAATATTAACACTTACATCTATATGTACTATATATATTGTTAAAAAGAATATGCACTTTTTTCAATATACTCCCGGCCTCATTTTTTATGTCCTATTGGTATGTGTGTAAAAAATGTATAATAAAATTTCCAAATGTCTACAAAAAGAAGAATCGTTGTATAAATTTCAAAAAGAGCTTAAAAATATTTAATTGAAAAAGTTTCAATTCGTTGTCAGAGTTTTTCGGTTAAAAGTAATAATTGTTTAATTTGATTGTCTAAATATTGTAAATATTGCAAATGTTTATTAAACCTAAAAGTAATGTTTAGTTTAAGTAAATAAAATTGAATTCATCTTTCTAAATTCATTAAATTAAATTGATATATAACATAATATAATATAATATTGCTATCAGGGCTCATGTTTGGCTCTAATATATCCAACATAAGAATTATTCATGTGAACACATGAACGCAACACATGAATGCAATAAAATGTTTGAGTTTGAGTTCTTATATATAAAAATCAATTGCTATCCGATAGCCTCGCTAAAATTCGAAAACGGCTCGAACGATTTTGATGAAATTTTTGTGTGTATTTGAGTGGGCCCCTGTATGACTTAAAACTCTATTGAACCCGGTAGGTGGCGCCGTTGTCGAGATCCAGAAATCACCCGTGCGAAGCCGGGGTGGATCGCTGTATATACTAAATCTGATAATTGAAAAATAAATCAAGTTTTCCTCTCCTCAAGTCTTTCCTATTTTGTTATAGTCGGGTAAAATGTTTTCTAGATCCACCGTTGTTTAAAGAAATGAATTTTCATGAATATAGACCCGCAAGAATATACTCATCTTGCTTAACATAAAAAACAAATATATTTTCATATAAATATCAGCGCAGAGCGGGCCCAAGTGTAATTTTTGGTGCGGTTTGGACGTAGTCTACACCGGATTTTTCATAAGCATATCAAAATAAGTCTATGTTCTGTTTAAGTAAAATGAAGGTCTCCAAAAATATGACGATGCTAGACAATCGTCAAACTATCAAATACCATAGCAATACCAACACAAATTTTGCTTTTCATAAGGAAGCGAAAAGTCATAATGTAACTTCTACCCAGATGTAGTCAGTATTGAATTTTTCTTCTTTAAGAAACTACTAGTAATACCATCAACAATAGTGTGCCTTACAGGTCAAACTCCAAGTAGGGTTCGAAAATACTTGAATCGCTCAAGTCCTGCATTATTTTCGTCGTCGCGAACGTAGAACGAAGATACTACATCATTTTACATTATTACATACATTTCATTTTACAGTAAGTGGATGCTTTAGCTATTAACATCTATATCTATATCTATCCTCAGTTAAGAATCAAAATGCAGATGTGCTGCCCTGGGGGCAAAGGTAGAATGCCTCGAATCCAGGAAAAAGTATCTCGGGTTCGCCACAATTACCAAACGAAACACAGTAGGATAAAGCTGTTATTTTACGCTGGTATTCTGTGAGGGCATGGTTATTTCCCGCATGTACTGACCTATTCGAGTTACTACTATGACATAGATGCAGTATGGCATGGCCCTTACACGTATAAAGCTTAAAATTCATCAACCTAAAATTGCTTATTTTAGGAATGATCACGATCACGACAGTTGTCGAATGACCGATACGAACCCACGACGTTATAAATTCACGGTCCGTATCCCACGATGAGGCTATCGTCGCTTAATAACTAAATAATGTGAACCCCCGACCCATTTGCCTTAATTTATACGCAACCGATGTAAAGCTAATGGAAGATTTATATCAGGTTACAGATATGTATCATTCGGTACGTTTTAACTCAGCGTGTATGATGTAGTATGTTTTTTATAGAATAAGGGTGTCAAACGAGCACACAGTCATGGTAAGTAGATGCTGTTGCCCATAAACATTTACATTTATCCTCGATTATGAATCAAAATGCAGTCTGTGAGAATGCGGTCCTTCCTCGGGCGAGCCGACCCATTCGTGCTACAGCCATAATATAGTTGCAGCGTGGCTTTACCACGTATAAACATGTGTACCTATAATCTAAAATAATTTAGTTTCAAAATGAAATCTCAGAGATTTTCAATGTACGGTGTACCTAAAACAATAAAGCTTATAGTGTCCGTACAGTGAATACTGAACACTTATAGCACGTGTAAAGAAAACGCTATCTGCAGCATGCGCAGCGCACTGGGATTACATAATCTCCAATCATCATCGTAAATAGTATATATTATTTAATATCTTCCACTAGATAACTCTGCGAGCGTACCCTTTTTCCGAATAGATTTTTCAGAGCTTTCTCAATATTCAATTTCATTGTTTAAACAAAGAAATTGAATTGAAGAAATGATAATACGTTGCAGAAATTCACTTACGATTTTGATTAGATTTAAAAAAAGATGTAAACCATTGAATGTTATAATTTGCTATAAAATCGTTTAATAACGGATAACAAGGAATTCGGTCCCTCAATATCAATAACATCCCACTACTGGGAGTCTGGAAGCAAACGACGAATGGCAGGTTTCGTCTTTTAAGAAGCAAAACTTGCGTCCGCTATACCAACTGTTCGATTACGGCTTACGATTATGTGACTTTTAATGTTTCGAATATTTTTAAATCCATGGACTTGAACTTGATTTTAATATTAACAATTACAGTAGTACTGGTCGTCGGTTGGTAATCGAAATGGGGTTGTTCACGTGTATAATATAATATGGCCCTGAACTACGAGCGAGTACTGCAAACTTATCGTATATCAAATACACTATGATAAGAATATAATATTTATATGATACAATAATGTTACTTAATACGATGACCGATGAGTTTAGCCACACACGATTACCTTATCTACTCGTGCTGCTATATTTATTAATTTATTTAAAAAAAATGGATATTGATAGAATTATCGGTGTGTACACATTAGTTTCGTTTATGTCTAAGATTAAGTTGTATGTTCTTACTCTAAGCAGTATAAGATTTATCATTGAGTTTACAAAATGTCAGCTTGAGGTATCTTTATGTCATTTATTGCAAAAGTAGAGAGATAAAGCTAGCGAGATAATAAATATCCGGCGAACTCATAGCGTATCTTGTTGGTAGCTTGTTTCGTCTGACTGTAAATTGTGCTAGAAACAAGACAATTGATTTTAAACTTAATTTTGGCACAGAATGGTTATAATCATGTTGAACAGTTTTAGCTAAACTGTAGCTCGCTTGTACTAAATGCATATTGTATTGTTTCGGATAACTAACCTGGCGGTGGATAGACGTAATTGAATTGGGTGAGACACATTTTGTGATAAAGAAATTAATTGATATTTCAGTTTTAATAGAAATTTCCTAAAACTATGTTTGCATATAAAACAATTTTCGAACAAAAATGGTTTCCTAGATTGGTATAGATTAGGTGTCCACGGCTGGACATGATCTACTCGCATATTAGGAAGAATTTGCCTTAATTGTCATGCTTAGCTGTTCTTCTTCTATAGAATAAGGGTGACAAACGAGCACCCAGTCCACCTGATGGTAAGTGGATGCTGTGGCCCATAGACATTAGGCTGGATTAAAAATCAAAATGAAGTTGCGTTGGCACCCCTGAGGACTAAGATGGAATGCCTCGTTTTCAATAAAACGGCTCTCCGGTTGTCTGCACTCACCATACTAAACAAAGCTGCATTGCGCTACTATTTTACCCCATTATGTGAGAGCGTGGTCCTACTCGGTTTAGCCGACCTATTCGTGCTACAACCATAATATAACTTTACCACGTATAAAATGAATTGAGGATCACAATACCAAACGTGTCGCATAATATGAGACGCTTATAACTGCTGATGACTGAGTATTTTGTTTGATGCAAACAAAAGGGCTAATATCCCGCCATCTATCAGAGGCGTAACCACAGGGTCTGTCAATAACTCTCTTAGTTCGATGGGACGGCAACCTGACACGAAACACGACCGGAGAGCACTGGCGCAGGACAATTAACATGCTTCCGGAGGCACGGGGGTGAAACACTGCCAAGTTTCTGATTCCGGGCTGATACTGAGAATTTCTTAACAGAAACCTTTTTTAGCCAGATCCGGGATTTGAACCAATGACCACCTGATTACCAATCGTGATATGAACAGTATGCGCTATATGTCAATATAAGCCATAAATATAAGCCTATAAAATTGATTGGTAAGGTTTTGGTACAGTATTTTATACTGAATTGACCTTGAAATATAAAGACCAAGGTGCATATGAGACGCAGGATAGGTAGAGTTCCTCTTGTAGAATATTTTATATTTATTTTCTAAACTTCGAATGTTCAGACCTATTGTTGTATTATTTAAGTTAATAGGAGAGGGGGTTGTGGATAATTTTGCAGCTTAATGTTTGCAAATATAGGCTTCATGGCTGAATAGAGCCAACCTGCAGCTATATTATGGTCGTAGCACAAATGGACCACGCTCTTACGGAGCGAGCATATCAGCGTCTAATAGCATCTTAATGCTGTTATGATGATATATGTGTAATGTAATGTATTTCGTATTGTGTGTGTAGAGAAATGGAGACCCTTTTTTACTGGAAATGAGGTATTCCATTTTAGTTCACGCATTTGCGTTTTGATTCCTACTCGAAGATAGATGTGGATGTTTACGGGATTCAGCATCAACTTACCATCGATGCCCGTTTGTCACGCTTCTACAAAATTTGTTTTATGAAAACATTTCATTAACTTGTTTATTTGCAGCCCATCACAAGTACCACTGCAGAACACAGCCCCCCCCCCCCCCCCACATAAACTGCACGTAGGGAGTAAGGAGGAGTATTTGCCATTGTTAATTTATTATTATTAATTGTTTTTTAATTATT
Organism: Parnassius smintheus behrii; assembly: GCA_036936625.1. Lineage (NCBI taxonomy): Eukaryota > Metazoa > Arthropoda > Insecta > Lepidoptera > Papilionidae > Parnassius > Parnassius smintheus. The sequence goes on along the minus strand of JAUPFT010000005.1, from coordinate 30,708,994 downwards.
TTTGAGTTGTTATAAGCTACTACTGCCCACCTTCAGCATTGGTTTCCCTCTGCCGCCCCTTAGAATACCCACGGGATGATACGGGATAATAAATTCCTATCCCACACGGAACCATATCTGCACGCATCACAACGCGCTAGTGTGTGTGACTGCTCTACACTCAACATGCCGCTATGTGACGATTTTGAAAAAATTATTAGTACGACTGTCAGTTAGTCTATACAATTGTTTATCTTCACGTTTCAAAAAAAATTGTATTTTTTTTTATTTTTTATACCCATTTATACCCTTTTTACTGGAAATGAGGCATTCCATCTCAGTCCTCACAGGTGACAACGCATCTGCATTTTGATTTGTAATGGAAGATAGATGTAGATGTCTATGGGCCGCAGCAACCACTTATCATCAGGTGGACTGTGTGCTCGTTTGTCACCCTATTCTATAAAAAAAAATTATCCTCAGGATGATCTCTATTGCTGGTTGTTATCAAACTCATAGACGATTAAAAGATATTTTTTTTAAAACGCTTATAATGCGTGCACTTTTGGATTTTCCAAATATTATTAAATTACACCAAAACAAAATTGATTTTCTAATCACGGAAAATCTACAAAATGTTTGACTATCCTTAATTAAATATTAGTTTATACTTTAATACTTTCTTATCTTTGAGGGCCTGTCGAAAGAATGTTTACATACATTTTTTAAAAACTCTAATATACAAATATATGAAGCATAGACTTATTATGAAAGACGGATATAATGAAATTAAAAGGGTTCAATTTATGATAACGTAACCCCAATAACATGAAAATATTGTCTAAAATTATTTTATATGTATTTCTGTTAGCAAATTAAGAAACCTGCTATCGCCAGATTTCCTTCACTTTACAGAAAATGTTACAAGTTTGGCAAAGAGCTTTGTATGAAGGTTATGCATAAAAGGAAGTGTAAGACCGTACGAAGATAAGCTCCGACTAAGCCATTGTACAAGGTTATATTGAGGTTTGCAGTCCGAAAAATATTTCATGCCGCTTTGTGCACTGAGTGTTACCCAAATTCGGTGAACATTTTTAGATTTAACTGTAATATATAAATAAAATATATTTAGAATTAATGAAAAGATAGATAGATGAAAAGATAGAATACCTATGCCGGTAGGTGTTGGGAGCACTAATCAACGATCAACGGATTCAACTCGGCTGGGCAGCGTTCGGGAGATTACGACACATCTTCTCGTCAGGTATACCTCATATATAGTGATGATCTACGGAACCGAGACGTAGTCCTTCACTGCTGGCCGTATGAGGATGCTCAAAGTCGCTCAGCGAGTTATGGAGAGGGCTATGCTCGGAGTTTCTCTGCGTGACAAACTTCGAAATGAGGATATCCGCAATAGAACCAGAGTGACCGACATAGCCCAACGGATTAATAAGCTGAAGTGGCAATGAGCCGGCCATATAAACGACAACCGTTGGGGGAAAAAGGTTCTCGAGTGGCAGCCTCGCGGTAGGCGAAGTGTAGGGCGACCCCCCACTAGATGGAGTGACGACCTGGTAAGACATGCAGGAAGTCGATGGATGCAGGTGGCTCAGGACCGTGCTTTGTGGCATACCTTGGGGGAGGCCTATGTTCAGCAGTGGACTTGTGAAGGGCTGTAATGATGATGATGATGAATGATGAAAAGATAGATCCGAAAGGAAATAATTATGAAGAAGATTCTAGTAATACTGATTGTTCTAGTAATATTGGGGTAATGTGTATTACTGATTGAAGGTCTATTTTCCTCTTGAATCAGTATGTGACATTGTCGTAAAAGAGCTGCAACTGTGTGTAAAGCGTTGACAATGTGCCAAGTGGTATCATATTCACAACTACGTCGTACGTACTCTATATGTGATTTTTAAACGAGCTAACTTGTACGTAAACATCGAACTCCGGTGAATGACCGATAGCAGTTCAAATAATAAAACTCATGTTCCATACAATTATTCATATATTAATAATATGCATTATTATAAATATACGAACCGTTTGCCTTTAAGTTGTCACAAAACAATAGTTCGATATAAAGCATATTGGTCCTATCGATATTTGCTTTTCGTAATGATACTTAAAGGTTGTTTATGAAGTTAATATATACACAATAAACAACTTTTAAGTATCATTACGAAAAGCAAATATCGATACGACCAATATGCTTTATATCCAACTATACTTTATGTGTCAACAAATATAATCTACTTTGATAAACTGTAAGGTCGTATTATTTAAGCAACTGTTTCCGCGCAACACACTTGATGTCTAACATGTTTGCGACGTTGCATAACAGTATGCTAAGTTGCCAGACAGAACCGAATAGTTGTAACCAAGTAACTTATAACTCTTAACTATGCATAAGTCAAAGAATTCTATTTTTAGGGTTTTGTAGTTAAACAACAAGGAAGTTTCGCCATGTCCTTCCGTCCGTCCGTCGGTCCATCCGCGGTTTTTACTTAGAGACTTCAGGTGTTGTAATCTGTAGTTTGGCATAGTTATATATATGAATAACGCCTACAAAGTTGTGAAATAAAACATCTTTATCTTGGATACCTCTCATACAGGTGCTTTTTTTACCCGTCTATTCTATCGTGTAGGGTTTCGTTGGATCCGTCTTTAAAAATGTTGTAGACATGGAACAAATTTTTTTTCGTTTCAGGGGTCTGTTTGCGAAATATTTAGCTTTAAAGTAGTATTTTTATTGATGGAAATGCCAAAGTATGTACGATAGCAGTATACATAATGAAGTTCAAAAGAAAACTACACAGCTAAGTAGACTTAACAAGTACCTAACAGTCGACCAACTTATAAAATGTAAGATGTGTATTTTATAAGAAAATGACCTAAACTTGGCTGCATTACAACTTAGTAATGTATTGTAAACTGTAAAAAATAAACATTTTATGAAGAAAAAGACTTATGCTTTATTACTACTATGGCTTTACTTTTTCTTTTGCGGGGTAGATGGAGAGGATCGAGCACCAAGGGGTTGATCCTGACATACCACTTTCGCTTACTTTTTAGTTATTGTAGGCCTACAGTTTCTTAACAGATACGTAGTATAAATTCGTAGTACTCTTGGTTTACACGAATGACACACAGAATAGCTTGAAGCAGTAGTGGTTTACGAGTAACTTCATTACGGCCATGCATATCTTAGGGTTGCATTTCCGGGTACTAATAGATGGATAGGGAAATATAACCATTTTTGTACGGACTTGACTTGTGAATGATATGATGTAGATAGTATTATCTTCAAAATAGAAAAGTTTAGTTAGTTAATTTTTTTCTTTTAATCTTTTTTGAATGCCACTTCTTATAAGTTTGCTTGGAAAATAAATCCTTCAGTTACTATCGTTCTATTTGAGCAAATTTTTTTCGTTATAGCATTCAAACCTCGAACGTGCACAATATGTTCATATTATCTAGAAGGGCCCTCCTAAATTCACTTATTGTAGCCTTAATAAGCTTCGTTTTAAGCAACACCGTCTAACACTGATTATAAATAATATAAGGGTTTAAAAAACTTGAACATCACGTATTGATCATGAGCTCTAATAATCCTGATATTTTTTTTTTATTTTGTGCTATAAATCCTGATCAGGGTACTGGGATAAAGTAATTAAATTATTGTATTGTAATCGGTACTTGATACGCGTGCACATTTTCAAATCAATAGGACGTCTACAAGTTGCTGAAAATTACTTTAGAATATTCCGTTACATAGATAGATAAATCGATACATTTGAAGCTTATAAAAGCGTGATAAAATATTATAACAAAAACATACGGGGAACAGCGTACAAACCAAGTCGATAGCAAAAAAAACCATTCTGATCGCAATTTACAAGTAAAATAAAGAAATTAATGTCATTTCTGAATCTGTGAACGGTATTAACACCCACTCTAAGCCAAAAATATGAGAAGATTTGCGAATCTCTAGATATCCTTTTTCGGGTCGCATACATTCATATGAAAGTGGTATCTAATAACTGAACAACGAAATATCGTATCTTGTTTTATATTCAAATTTTCGAGACAATTTCTCAAAATCTATTTCACTCAGGTAATACTAATAGGGAATTAAAAATAAGTAAAAGTAGTGAAATAAACGAGGTAAAATCCGTAAATTTAGATTTAGTCAATGTGTAGTGTTCGCGTAAATTTAAGAAATCATTATGGTGGCAATACTCTTTTTTAAATGAAAAAAAAAATCTAAACACATCTATTTTTTATTTTTTCAAAAATTGTCCTTATAGTTTTAACCAATGGTGCAGTTTGTAAGCATAAGCCATTTTTTATAGGAAAAGGGTTGACGAGCGAGCACACAGTCCACCTGATGGTAAGTGGTTGCTGTGGCTCATAGACATCTACATCTATCCTCGTTCGTAAATCAAAATGCAGATGCGTTGTCAGCCTTGAGGACTAAGATGGAATGCCTCTTTTCCAGTAAAAAGGGTCTCCGGTTCTCTACACTCACAATACGAAACACAGCAGTATTAAGCTGCTATTTGACGCTGGTATTCTGTGAGAGCGTGGTCCTTCCCCGGTCGAGCCGACCCATTCGTGGTACAACTATACAAATAATATAGCTGCAGCATGGCTGTACCACGTAAAATATCGTATATATCGGCAACGAATCGAAGGTGTGTTGGACTCGCTATTGATATTGATACGGACCTTTCCAGCCAGGTATTTGAAAACGTATTCTAACGCAGCAGTGGGATATAACCTCACTGTCTTACACTTCTCTGCAGTTGGATAAGTTTCGTACTCGTCTTTGTTCTTTTGGAATGTCGCCGTGTTTTTAAAGAAAGAAAGATAATTAAGAAAAATCTTCCCTATATTGTTTGTATAAAGAAAATTATATATACTTGTTGATATTCCAATATGAATCTATTTTAGGTTACGTTGTTATTCATGGAATATTTTAGAAATCTTATTCGTTCGGTAATTGCTATTTATAGATAGCTGTTTTTTTCTCTACCGACAACATTACATATCCATCCATCCATCCATCCATTGTATACTACATAGTCCACTGCTGAATATAGGCCGATTAAGAGAGCAAAGCTGCAGCTATATTATGGTTGTGGCACGAATGGGGCGGCTCGATTAGCGAAGGACCACGCTTTCACAAAATAGGTACTAACGTAAAACAGCTGTTGTTTCATAAGGTGTTTGTAGAAAGCCGGAGATCCTATTTGCTGGAAAACAGGCATACCATTTTAGTTCACAGAGTTGGCAACGAATCTGCATTTTTATTCTCAATTAAGGAAAAATGTAGAATTTCTATGGGGCACAGTATCCACTTACCATCAGGCGGACTGTGTGCCCGTTTGTCACCCTTTTACTATAAAAAAAATTTAAGTTGTTTACAAGGAGATAGTGTTGCTCTTCTCCTGTTTCAGTTTCCCTCAAATGCCGCTTACGACACCCACAGTACATAATATGCATGGCATTAATACAAAATATAATAATTAAGAAATTCTGCTATCATGTTTAATTAAACTAATTTCGCAGCAATATTTTTTTTTCAATAAATTGTCTGTACCTATTTTGCGTCGAGAATAGCTTTTGGTCACTACTGGTGAGTGCGTTGCTCCACGCTGATAGTGATAACTCTATTATTATCAGTCTCGTCTCTTGAACCGCGTGCCGCTAACCAATAGCTCTCAACTGAGATATGCTTCTTATTCATATTACGTCTACTTTTCAGGAAAAAAATATTTAGTGCCATTGAGCTAGGACTACGAACACTTTTTTAGACTTCAAAATATACAAGTATGTATTTTATAATATTAATTTGAATCAACTTTATTACCGTAAATCTTATTATAAAATCCAATACTATAATATAATATATTATAGTAAAATATTATTAAATTATAATGATTTATAATATAACATAATATTATTAGTATAATTATTTAATAATAAAGTTATTTAATTAGCTAATTAATAATTAAATAAATACAGTGCTAGATAAAGTCGGTATGTAAAGTTTCTAACGACCGAATCAGTAAATGTGTGTAAGTAAATAAAGCAGATGAGAGATAGAAATAAATAAATTTACATTTTTCCAGATAACCGCTATTCAACCTAGTGTTGTCCCGACGCCGTTATAGAAACAACGTGCGATACGCGTATTTGAGTGCTTGTTTGTGCGCCGATTTATAAATAATTAATATTTTGCATCGGTGATTTAATTTCGTAACAAAAGCCGTAAGTTAGCGTCATTGTTTTCATTTAAAATTATTGTTTTATATGATTTCTACTAAGATTCTGTAGAATCTATCAATATAAATCAATTTACGTGTGTTTTTTATTAAACCACAGTTTTGTATGGTGTCCATTAAAAATATGCTTAAGTTCATGGTCACGAGATGGAAGATAACCTTCGCTGTTCACATATGGATAGTAATAATTTTTTTTGTGTCACTTGTATCTGTACTTGCGCTGTTGTTAAATTTAGAAACGATTATAAATTCACGCCGCGTGTTTCGTATTGTTAACCAGCATATCGTAATGTTATTGCTTTCTTTTCACTTTTGAACGTTCTTGAAGTTGTTCGTATGTTAAACTAACATACATGTTTCGATAACGTAGTGGTTATATCCTCCGTGTAGCGTAACTAATTATTGTAAACAATAAATCAAACTGAGTTTTCTAAATTTAAATTCGATAATAAAAATTTGAAATTTGTACAACCGACTTCAATACGACCGAATTAATGTATTCGAAGTAAATTAAATACACATAACTCAAATACCACTAGTCAGATCTCGATTAAATTTATATAGTAAGCTTTCAGATAAAAAAATCATCAAAACCGGTTCACACAGAGAAAAGTTATGAGGTAACACACTTAAAAAATCCTTGAAGTTCGTAAAAAAATTGAAAATATTACGGGCTTTAAGCATAAGTAATACAATCCTAAAAAAATTGAGTATTATAAATAAATTTTTATAATACTCAATTTTTTCGAATTTTTTAAAAATTTTTCAAAATTTTAACATTACAATCAAAAAATTTGAATTGTAATATTAAAATTTAGTTTATTTTTAGTTCAGAGCCATGAGTAATATTTTTAGTTCAGAGCCATAAGTAATAGTGCCATGGTAGCTAAGAGGGTAAGCGCTCGCGGTGATTACGCGACACTACGCAAGCAACACAAAAAGATTTTATTGTATTTTGATAACAAAAAAATATACCAAGCGGATGTCGTCAGCGTGAAAATCACAACTATTTCTATATATTAATCGAAATTATTTACGTAAAAAGATAAATTATATTCACACAAAAACTTTTATAACAATTTTATAATAAAACAACTACAGTAAAACACAAATAAAACAATAGAAAAATCCAAAAATCAACACAACAACATCCAAATGAAAATGGCGTACGTAATGAACTTAGAATATAAATAAATATCCATAGGCTAACTGTTTTTTTATTCCACTAGAGGATAGAAAATTTCATATTGATTTTATAATGACAAACTTCATCATAGAAAAGTAGTCTCTAAATATAATTTTATGGGTTAAAGTGCTGTGAGTGGGTGCGGTCATATTTGACCGCTTGAATTTTGACGGAATATCGAAGCGGTCAAATTTGGCCGCTTGGTGTTTGAGAGGTTAATCCATACATAAAAATAAAATTAAAGTGTCTCTCCTTAATATCAAAGTAACTGTCTTTTATTGAGCTAAGCGGGTAATTTGCATGTCACGCCATGTTATCTGCATGAGTAATCACTTTTAAAACTTTTGTCTGTCTGTCTGACAGTGCTAATTTTCGGAATACCTGAACCATTTATAAGCCGTCAAATGACACGAACGCACATCGCGGCAAACCTCCCGATACCACCCACACCATCTGGATGCTTGGTGGACCGCCAATGGCGGTCCACCACTGTTCGTTAAACTAGGAGTTTTCTTCCGCGTACGACTTCTCTGTGAAATCGTTTACCAAAAAGCTTAATCTTTTCCAAAAGCGTTTTTCAAAAGAAGCCAGCCACTTATCATAAGGTAGAACGTACGATCGTTTGCCTCCTCTCCTATAAAAAAATTAAACTTCACAAACAGATAGAGCAATGCCAGCAATGCAGCAATGCCAGTAGTTTGATTACTTCTGGCATATCTCTCATATCTCTAGCTGGTCATAGCTAGATTATCTTAAATCTAACACCACATTACTGATCCTACTTAAACGAAACTCGTGTCGCTATACTATGCTACGCTTGCTCTCTGTCGCACTTACGCGGGGTGCCGCTGGCGGCGTCCTGTTTCCCCATTTTATTGCTCTGCGGGCAGCGAGTGTTTAAAATTAGTATAGAATATAAATAAACAAAATAATATCCAGAAATAGAAACATAATAATTTAACGATACTTTGTGTGTGTGTGTTTTTTTTTTGGAAACAGAAGTTACAGGAACAATAACATTTGCAAATATTGCTTTCGATTGCGATTGATATAGATTTCAGAATTTAAAAAAGTATAGAATTTCATGCTTGTTACTAATTAGTAAGTGTTATTAGCCCAGCTACAAAAATTGTGCCTGCAGCACTATAGGGTCGACTCCTCCAGGAAAGGATCAAGTTCTCACAGAGTATACCATCGTAAAATAGTAGAATAATGGTGCTGTTTTGTTTGGTAAGCAATGGAATTGAAGACATTTTACTAGATCCTCAGAAACTACTATTTTGATTCTAAATCAAGGTTAGATGTAGCTGGCTATGGTCCGTATCACTCACTTAGCTTCAGGTGAATTGCATGCTTGTGTAGCCTAAGGTCTGACCAGAAAATGTTCAACTGAGCGCGCCGTATGTGTTTTTCATATTTTCATGATACCATGTTCACGTCCGCGCCCCAGAGAACGCTCGTATTTGAAATATTAACTATATAAATGTACTCTGTAAACTTAACCCCACTCGTGTAAAAACATCAATGACTGTGCTTCTTTAATATTCATTCAGCCTTTGAACTCCAAAAGTTTATCCGAAAGTGAGCGTGAAATTGTTCTAAACTTAAACAGGATCTCTGTATTGAAGACCCGTAATTAAACCCGGTGAAAAACAAAAATGGTGGATGTTAAAAACAAAATAAAAGAATGAGATGTGTAGAGGGTGGGTTCCTGAATAGGCTATACTGTTTCAAATTCTTTTATATGATTTCGATTTACTGCGACCCATGCTGATTGCCAGGCAAACTCAACCAAACGCACGAGTCAAGCGTATATTGGGACATCGAATGTTGGAGAGTTCATTGGACGATTAAACAATCCACTTAGATCTGTATCAAACTTCACTAACTGATTGGTGATGACAGTAATCTGTAATCTGCACCTCAGACGCTGTTATATGTTACCGATTGTAGTACCTATAACTCAGCATTCTTCATATACCTACATAGTAGTGTATATATATATACTATACGTAATGCTTTGCCGTCCTATTAAACCAAAACTAGGAGGGGGACAAAAAATGTAATTAGGAACTCTTCCAAAAATCAACCTGAAAAAACTAACTAGACTACACAATACTAAAATCGACTAAAGTATTGACTATAATATCAACTGTCAAACTATAATGTCAACCGTCAAAATGGCGTCCATTTAAGATTTGATTGACTAATGAAGAGCTATCATATCACAGAGTCATCTATACAACCAAGTATGTAGTTTTTGAGTTATTAGAGAGTAACCATGTTAACCGGATGACTCTCACTGCTTACACATACTACTATACACATACGAAATTTTTAACTCGTCTAGCGAAAAACATTAAATACATGCTTTCATTTTCATCATTCAGAGGCTATTATATAACCGTCTCATTATCAGCTAAGGACGATCAAAACTAGATCCAGATCTAATTTTCTTGTTGCACAAACAGTAATAATTGTATTCGTGAACAAACTCAAAGACATAAGGCGTGGTCTGCATATTGTGAAAAGGTCGTTACATTATTTTACAATTTGATAGTGTTAGAAATATATACCTACTTCAAATTTGTTTCATCGTTTCCCAATAGGTCAGTCGGAGATACATTCGTTTCTTGTATGAGTGGGCTTGATCCCAAGCACGTACTGTTGAATTTGGAATGCATCAAAACTCATTTCAAATGTCGACTAACTCGCAGTGGAGCAACGTGATAGGAGTAGGACCGTGTCGTTTCGAGAGGCCGTCTAAGCTCTCAAGTGGAACCTGAGTAGTTTTCGATGTTTCGATGAATTCACTTTATTTTTAGTTAAGTATACAAAATAGTAGGTAAGAATACTTTGTGGCTTAGAGACAAAAGGCACGGATTCAACGCAAAGGGTCACTGGATTCAAAGCACCTACCCAACATTTGTGCAATATATAAACAGCTGTTTTCGAGATAGAATATTTTGTAATTGTCACTGATTGTATCTTTAACATTCTTCTGTACTTGCACACTACTATTGTACTGTCTCCTACGCAGAATATAGCTTCTTATAGTCTTCGAAAGTACTGATGGTTTAAATTAGACAGGAGGGCTTGTTTTTACAGGTTTTAACATGCAACATTGTGCAGCATAAATAAATTGATTTGTCTAGGAAGGATTCACAAACTATCAGTGTAATATAATAGTATAGTTATCGACGAAATTAACAAAGCATTCTATCATAGTATTTTGATTCGTAATCGAGAATACAAGATAACTCGTGTGTCTTCCTTAGTTGTACAAAAAATATGATTATTAATTTAAGAATTATATTAAACTAACGTAATGTTCGCAATATTTGAAACTGCTGATTTCTGTTTTGCGTCTTTGTAACCGGTCTTTAACAATGAAGGGTCCGACGCATTGTGCTATGAAGTAGGCACAAGTATAGTATCAAAATGTAGTTCTAAATTCAGAAATGCACTAAATATGCACCCGTAAAACAAAGTGATACCGGAATTTTTATACAGCAGAAATAAAACGATCTCGTTATGATTTTTTTTCAATGTTAAGAAACAATGAAACGCCCTATTTTTTCTTTAATTTAAACCATAATCATATAAAAATAAACATTTTTACAATTTGCTCATGCACTTGATATATTTAAATGAAAAACACGTAGTTTTTTTACTTTCATTCTTATCAGTACGCAAACAAAAAAAAGAGTTGTTCCATATTTCAGTACCAACCGCTTGATGGAGATAGATATATAATATACTAGCTTGTCCGTCAGACGTTGTTGTACCCTTTTCAACGACCCTTTGTCTTATCTTACTAAAAATCCTTAAATTCGTAAAAAAATTTTGGATCACTCATGGGCAAAAAACTATCCTATCTCTCAAGTTGGACCAAATTGCACACGGTGTGTAAATTTTATTAAAATCGGTTCAGTAGTTTAGGAGTCCATCGCGGACAAACAACGTGACACGTAATTTATATATATATTAAGATTTATGACATGTAACTAACTAAAACACCTGTCCGATTCGTGAGGATGCTTTTAGTTATCGTGATATTATTCCTTTTTTATAGAAGAGGAGGCAAACGAGCACGCGGCTTACCTGATGGTAATTGACTACCGCCGCCCATGAACATGTTGAATGATATGACCTGTAATTCTCCAGGTGATATGATGTGTAATCCTTTTCAGACAATAAAAATACTCTGCGAAAACATAAAATTAAAATTAATTAAATCGGTAAGGTAAACTTACATAGCAATACTGGTGATGCGGGCGGTCGTCGGGTACAATATCTAGAGGTCACCACTTTGACCTCTGTTGACTCCAGACTACACTTATCAGTTTATCTTTCGTTAATTACAAATAATGATTTTAAAAAAAACGCAAATGCTGCATAATTGCAAAAATTTCGGATAGTCGCCGAAGAAAATATTGCCACATTTTAAAACTTTACAAAATTTTAAGCAAATAGTTGTAAAAACATGTATTTCAAAATAACAGCTAATGAATTAACTAACCCACCGAGCTATGCCAAGGTTTTATTTAAATTAAAAATGGGGTCTCTCTTGACCTCCATCTGGCCTGAGGGTAAAGATAAGGTCTAAGATGGAGCGAGTTAGCCCAGGAGAAGCCTGTTAACATGCACCTTGAAGAGGTTAGGTTTTTTTATAGGATAGGGTGACAAATGAGCACACAGTCCACCTGAGGGTAAGTTTTTGCTGCGGCGCATAGACATCTACATGTATCCTCATTTACAAAACAAAATGCAGATGCGTTGTCACCTGTGAGGACTAAGATGGAATGCCTCGTTTCCGGTAAAAAGGGTCTCCGGTTCTCTACACTTACCATACGAAGTACAGCAGCATTAAGCTACTATTTCACGCTGGTATTCTGTGAGAGCGTGGTCCTTACCCGGTTGAGCCGACCCATTCGTGCTACAACTATACTACTAATATAACTGCAGCATGGCTCTACCACGTATAAAATAGATAATAAAGTTTCTATGCACTCGAAAAACCGAACGCCGGCAGGGCATTCCACTGGACTTAAAGCGCTTAGTGCGAATATACGAAATATGGACCAGATATGGATGGAAATATATAGTACGTCTGGTACGCCGACAGGAGAAATAAGACGGCGGTCATCATCATCAACTCATCATCATGTCCTCCCGACCGAATTTCGGCCACGGTGGCCTGCCTCAACGCAAGCTAGCCATCGGCGCAGGACAGGATTATGGTGCCCAAGTGTATGCGCAAGCACAGGTGCACTCTCTCTTCCCTCATTCTCATAATCCGATGGGACGGTAAACCGACACGACCGGAGAGAGATCAGGCGCAGGATCAACGGCTTTACGTGCTTTTCGAGGCACGGGGGTGAGACACCGCCAACTTTCTGACTCCGAGCAACTACTGAGAATTTCTTGACGGAAAAACTCAATAATAAATTTTTTGGCCCGACCCGGGATACGAACCCAGGACCTCATGATCAGCAGTCGCACTACTACAACCACTAGACCAACGAGGCAGTCGCGGCATGGCGGTATGAACTTACGAAACTCATGGGCACACTCTCCGAAGTACAATCTGTAGAATACCGACAAACAAGCAACTTGGCGGCGCAGCGGTGAGCTAAGCCTCTTGGCTCTGCGTTATATTAATTCGAATGCGGCAAGGTGATATTTTGCATAACCATCCTAAAAGCAGTAATAATACCCCATACATGTTCGGACTTGAGCTTTATATAAAGTTAGAAGCTGTTCAGGCGTGAAGTATCGCTTTACCTTGTTTAAAATACCCAGTTTTTTGGCCGCAGTTTGTGCTTTCGACTCAATGTAAGCACCAAAGTCGAGGTTAGCATTCAACTGTATGCCGAGAAGCTCAAGATGATTGAGGTAATCCACAGATGTATCTCGGAAAGTAAAAGTCAGATCAAACGGACTCCGTTTTACGAAGAACAGACAGGCCTGTGTTTTATCGACGCTAAAAGTGAACTTTACAAGGAAACTTTAAAAAGTGCAACTTTACAAGGAAACTTTAAAAAGTGCAACTTTACAAGGAAACCTTAAAAAGTGCAACTTTACAAGGAAACTTTAAAAAGTGCAACTTTACAAGGAAACTTTAAAAAGTGCAACTTTACAAGGAAACTTTAAAAAGTGCAACTTTACAAGGCGCAGGTTCGGCCGCACATGGAATACTGTTCCCATCTCTGGGCTGGGGCTCCCCAGTGCCAGCTCCTTCCACTTGACCGCATCCAGGCAAAGCGGCTCGAATCGTTGACGACCGAGTGCTTTCCGATACGCTCGATTCACTGGCGCTGCGAAGAGATGTTACATCTTTTTGCATTTTATTTTGCATATACCATGGGGAGTACTCTGAGCAATCGTTCGGATTAATCCCAGCCGCCAAATTTCGTGAACGCACCACGCGGCAAACGTCCCGATACCATCCACACCATTCGAATGCTCGGCGGTCCACCACTGTACGTTTCACAAGGAGTTTTCTTCCGCGTACGACCTCTCTGTTAAACTATTCTTTACCACCGGCGATTTTTGCGGACCGATACGACCTGGGGACCTTCAAGAGAAGAGCTTACTCCTAACTAAAGGGCCGGCAACGCACCTGCAATTCCTCTGGTGTTGCGGTTGATCATAGGCAGCGGTAGTCACTTAACATCAGGTGAGCCGCATGCTCGTTTGCCCCCTCTTCTATAAAAAAAACCATGGCCGTGAAAATTCCCGAGAAAAACTAGCTCTGCAGATGGATACCGTTGTTGGGTTTCTGCCGTTCCTGTCAGGTGTTCAATAAGCCTGGTTATCTCTCGGTCTCCGCTGTGCAATCAATAGACACGGGAATAGAGGGTTGTCACTACACCGGTGTCCACCAGAAGCCACTTTGCAGAAAACCCTGAAACTGACGACAAATATATAATGTCATCGTGGACGTACATACAGACCCCAACGCGCAGTTCGAACTTATGTTCAAGCGTGTAGCCCGGCCAGTTGAGGTACGCCACATCAGACGGAGTTGCTATTTGTGTCTTCGTTAAGAGTTCGGGCGGTGGTGGACCGGATCGAGGATATTGTGCAACCTTTGGACGTCCGTGAGGTGCTTTTTAAGTGGAGGAAGTGCTGGCGTTGATTTACAATTTTAAGTTTTTTCATTTTAGTTTGGTGTATTTTGGTGGGGATACAGTTAAGAAATTGAGGCGCCGCTCAATATACTAACCGAAGAGTCAAGAACTTAGCTAACCGATGGAGAACTCATTTGGAAACTGTGGGGACGCCCGAACTCCCTCCGCCCCCGAAATCGCCACGGGGTCCTCCTATCCAGTCACCAACTGAATGAAAATATTTGCACAATATTATCTGGATTTACTTTTAAAATGTTATATTTCTCTAGATCTTTATTACGATCGTACTTTACTAGCACAGTTTTTAAAGCCCATAACCTTTTTTTAGAGATGTAGTAGGATGAAGCATCCATTATAATTTATTTCAACGCTCATCGAGCTCAGGTGAAAACAGGGAAGCTTAAAATATTGTTGTCACCTAAAACGATATTTCTTCAGCTCCGAAAGTGACTCGCTCGAAGGATAATACAAGATCATTTTTGCACAGAATGATTTATGTTTAATTACAATGTCCCCGACGTTTTTTCATTTCCATATAAACTTTTAAAGCTACGCATGAAATATTCCTAAAATGTTAATCATTTCATTCCGAATAAAAGCTCGAAGTTATAATACATTACAACTTCTAAACAAGCACGAAACACTGTAAAAAGAAAACTATTACAAATATATTGTTTTAGGTAATGAAAATCATTAATCAGTATTCGTTACCTAGATAAAAAAAAACTTAAATTATTATACATAGGAGTAGAACTGTAGTATGCTACCCGCGGTATAATACCAAGAATGTTGGCTGCTTTTTCTCGCTGAATGGCAATCGCCATTTCTGGGCATTCATTAAATCCTGGGCATGGGTCTCTCCGATAACAGGAAAGATTTGCCTTGATCATCACGCTTCACGGCTGGATTGGCGACCACAGTACAATACATTACCTACCTATGACGTTGCTCCCCGCTGCCGCGGTTTAAACAAAATGGTGACACCGCCACGTTTTCGTTGGTACGAAATGGGTGAAATAGGATTGTTACCGGTAAAAAATAATAATTATGGAATGTAAAAATTTCTATAAAAGCAAATAACGGAAGTTTACAGTCAAAATGTATGTTGGCAAATATGATAAATAACTTTCTTAATTTCATTAATATTTTCTTAAATCTAAAGACACGATCTGATAGTAAAGTTGGTAGCCATCTATGTTCAGAAGTCAAAAGTAGCAAACTATTGTGCGAGAAACATCGGTTTTAAATGATTATTATAGTGGTCCATGATTAAAATTTATTTTTAGGAGTGATACTGATTATGTTATGTCTATTATGTATTTTCTAACATCAATTGATTCACTTACTCACGAACTTTGAGACTAAACCAATGTATTATGTTATTTGTTGTCTGTACAAAACAAGTAAATATTTATTTTGATTGTTAAACATTGTTGGTACTGCTAGATAGGAATTACTTTTGTGTATACGTGATCGATAACACACAGGGGTCGGATCAAAATGGTCTGACCCCTATCGTTTTAAAGTAATTTTGATGAAATACAGCACTGTAATCCAACAATAAGTCTTTTGTGGTCAACAATATTTATTTAGTCAAGATTCTGCTCCATAACTTATCTCGCTCAATAGATTTAACTCCTTAATAGTTTATTTTATAGTTTTAGTCTTAATAGTTTATTCTATAATTTTTGCACTAATATTAAATCCGATAGGGAATCGAATCTGAAGCAGTCAGGTAAAGGAGACAGAGTTTTGTTAAGTAATTAAAACCTAATGCTGATGCAGACGTTTAGAGATTGAAATTTATAAATGAAATTATTTAAACAAACGATGATAAAAATTGAAGTGACGAACAATTCACCTGCAACCAACTTCAAACAAAGAAAGCTACAGGTGCATTGTCAGTTCTGAGGACTAGATGGAATACCTCACAGCCTGTACCTATACTTTCTCTCTAATACTATTCTGACTAGAATTCAGTTGATCACGCACTGCCATTAGGCGGCAGAAACAGATAAGGGGGGAGGGGTATCTACCGACCGCTCACAATACTGGACAGTATCAAGACCTCCTCCAACCATTGCCTCTCCAGCATGCTTCATCAAGTCATCACTGCTTAGAGTGACGCTCTACAATGCTCTTGCCAGCACAAGGCTGCCACTCACGAATGAGTAATTGTTGAAATTTCACTAAAATACGAAAAAATTGTTTTAATATATATGTAGATTTCTTCAATGGCTAGCTCATTTATTAACGCACAGCCCAAACCGCTAAACATAGAAATCTGAAATTTGGATACTCGTAGTTGCCTTTTACGACGTAGGTATCCACTAAGAAAGAATTTTGAAAAAATCAACCCGCTAAGCGTGGGAAATAGAATTTTATGGATATAGTTATGAATAATATATATTTTTGACTTTTCAAAATCTGGCCTTATTCTCCTTTAAAATGTAGATCGATAAAATATTGTATTTAGGCTTGAGTTTGAATACTAAAAACATGTGTTTCAGTATTTTTTACAATACTACAAATAAAATATTAAATACGATTTGAAATTCTGCCATATTCTAATTATATATTTGACAACACTATTATAAACTCTCGATTAGAAACTTAGTAACACGTATTTAAGATTTTATTGATACTTCACTCCTAAAGTCTAACTTAAAATCTGCGATCATAATCATTTCGAAATATGAGAATGTTACAATGCGATAATTTGAGCTCTCCGTATTATGCGATCTTGTAATAAGTGTGGGTTATGACTATTTAAATGCTATAAGCATATAAACTAGATGTGGGGATAATATAGTTTTATTATATTATTATAATACTATTTAATATAGTTTTCGTTTCCTCATAGTCAATGTTTATCAACGTCTCTATTTACATCTTAAACTAAATTTGTATTTTAAATTGAATCACTATTAATGTGCCATATCCCAAAACGACATCATCACATTATTTTGCGATTAATTGATAAATAATTTAATAACTATTTTATTCATTTCTAATATCATTTAAAATTATTCAATTAAACGTACAACCTCAGCCTTAACAAAGAACCATTTCAACCATAATAAGACCAAGTACGCTGACTAATATAAGCTTAATATACGGCGTTAATTAACTCAAACTCTTCTTTACCACAAACAAGGGGAAAGCGCCATTAGATTAAATGGATTTTCAAAGAGCAGGAGCAGGTAAAGGTTATGAGTTATGACAGGCTCAATTTCGTTTAAGTATGCGTATTTTCAATAAATCTCCAAATTCAAGGGATCATTAAATTAGATAAATTAATTCCTCACATAGCTATTGTTTTAATAAGTGCAATATTTTTAAATATCTCCACATTCGAATATGATGCTACGATGAAACAGTTTAGTCACTAGTTTAGTAATAGATAAGTTTAAAAAAAAACAAAAATCGAACTAAAAATTGGTCATCAAATAGAGAATTGAAAGTAAGGATATAGCGAATCGCATGCGATTTTAAAGTTTTGATTTTATATCAAAAATCTTTCCGAAAATTCTATCTGTTTCAATTTAGTTTTATTTATAAAAAGCGACTGCAAACTCTTGGCTTTTAAGACCGATTTTAGACGTGACTAGGTAGTAGATAAAGTGTAAACGGAACAAAGAGTATAAAATGTAAAGGCTCTACTTACTTTTCAGCTCAAGCGAAAATTTCAACTAGGTCAATATTGAACCAAAACAATACACTCACAATTAAATTTACAGTAAAAAAGAAAATGTAAATTTAGTTATGAATAATTCTTGTATTTGCTGTGTTAATAAATTTTATTTTTCATTGAAAAAATTGTAAATTAAAGAAATAGTTTTGTTGGATCAGCGGCGTGCAGATAAGTTCATTACAAAAGTTTTTTTTTCTGAAACGTACCATTACCTCAAAAAAATATTTAATGTAGTCAGTTGCCTCATTTCTATAGAACAAAAATTCTTTTGAAAGACTTACATAGAAGCTTTTAAATATGTATTGTTAATAAGCAGCTAAAAAGCCCACCGGCGTACTTGAAGAAGAGTGATCATCGCCGCCATATTAACCAAGGGATGGAAAACTTTACATTTACGGTCGACTTGTTGTTAGAGTATTTCTTTTAGTTTTCAACAAAAACCATTAAAGTGTTTGTTTTCAACTAGGGTAATGTAATTTATAAATTAGTGTCAAATAAAGTTAATTAAATCATTATTTAAGTTATTTTGGCTTAGAAGTTATAAGACAAAAACGTTAGAAACTTTCCTTTTATAAATATTTATATAAAAGTAGAGGCTTTCATATTATAGGTTAACAAATTCGCTCTGTCAAACAGTCATTCCTTTATCTCTTCTTAACGTCGTTCATTTAAACCTTATTACCTAGTTTTCCTTACGTTAAGGCTCTTATTTCACTTACTTGTTTACTCCTTTAAGCTCAAGGCCGCCGATGGTACCTTTAAATAATTTGTTGTTTCTTATTTCTTTTTTTTTTGTGTAAAATAAAGTATATTCCATAAACTCATTCCTTCATTCTAATTAGCTAGCAGTTTACTTTCTGAATAAAATGGCGCCTGCCTTAATTCAGTTAGTGTAGTGGCCACGGGAATCGTAATTTCTGTGGTAGTGGAGCTGTAAGAAAGTCCACTACCCCACGCCGTCCCATGGGTATTGTATGGGAGACAGAGGGAAACTGAAACAGGGTATGGACAACAGCATCTTCCAGATGACAATGATAACACCTCAAAATATTTAAAGGAATACGCCACGTGGTGATTATGCCAAAACCTCAACTTCGTAATAGATAAAATTGATACAAATCTTTTTGTGATTAGTGGTTGACGACTAAGATTATCGACCTCAAGGAATGGCCCCAGTCCAGACGTCAGTCATGTGCTTAGTGGACTGTATATCTTCTTACTTTCCTACTTTTAGGGTGAACACTGGTGTAAGTTTGCACAAAGCCGAAATGTAAAAGGGCTCTTTAATTATGAAGAAATAGAGATATTTAATAATACAGAAACTA